>JAGFNQ010003345.1:48847-70621 GCA_024364735.1 Boesenbergia rotunda | reverse complement strand
GAATCGGTTTAGTAAACTAGGGTGATAGACAAAAGTATCCCTTGAACAGTAGTGTGAAACATGAGATTATCTTGTCGAATTATGTTATTGTAGAACTCTGCACATAAGGATTCATTGATGCTATGAGTGCAGAAGACAAGATTATCTAATTGATAGAAGTTTATAATATTTATGGTTACGGGGCATGATTGAGTAAAGAAGTGTCTATTAAGATAGCTTGTCTTAATAGGTTTGTTAATGGTTTGAGCAAACTTGTTGCATAATTCTAAGGTAGGGAACTAGGGTCGGACTAGGTTCGGCACCGGGTTGGCCGGTTTGGTCGGCGTCTTCTAAGTTAAGGAAGGTAAGAAAACATGAAGATATTGCAGTAAAATAAATTTAAATGCGATAAAAATAAATAAGAATTATACCGGGCAGCTCGGGGAGGCATAGTTGAGGATGAGGACTTGCAAGGTCTTCTTGAAGAGAAAGAAGTGAAGAAGGAGGTTGATTTTGGTGTGGGAAGAGAGGGGGAATTCGGGTGCCTTATATAGGCATTTCCATGGGGGCGCCCGGGAGCTTCCGGGCGCCCCGGTCAGTGCTTGCTGCCAAAGGCAGAGATTCGACTGGTTGGGGGCGCCCGGGACAGCCCGGGCGCCCTCAACAGGGTACTTTTGCAGCTTTTGCTGCCTTGGAAGTGATGGGGGCGCCCGCGTCGTTCCGGGCGCCCTGGTCAAGGGCAGAGGCAGCTTTTCTGTCTTGGGGAAAGAAAAAGCTGTCGAGGGGGCGGCGCCCGTGTGGTCCCGGGCGCCCGGAATAGTATAGAAAAAGACAAAATTACCATGGTTGGAATTGATTTGACTGTTTTGACTATGGTTTGACTGCTTTGACCATGGTTTGACTATGTTGACCATGGTTTGACTGCTTTGACCATGGTTTGACTATGTTGACCATGGTTTGACTATGTTGACTATGGTTTGACTATGATCTTAAATACAAGATTATCTCATACTATAGACATCAAAAGAATTTCCAATCTTAATCTTACTGTCTCACCCAGTTTAGGGTTTTCAATCACGTTAGCCTTATAGGTTTTGTGAGACAGGTTTTGATAGTTGAGATTATTTTGAAAAGCATGGTTTATTTTGAAGACTTAATTAATTTTAAAAATAATTAAATTTTGAAAACTTAATTAATTTTGAAAACAATTAAATTTTGAAAACTTAATTAATTTTAAAATTTTTGAAAAGATGTTTAAATCTACAAATAACTGAAATTTTGTGTTAGATTCGAATTTGACAAAAAAATAATTTGAATTTGAATTTCAAAAATTGGCTTCCAGGTTTTGGCGAGGCACTAGGCCTTCTTTGGCCGTAGCCTTATGGGATCATCCACCCTTTCCTTGACAAAGCCTTTTAATGAAAGTTCATTTTCAAAATTATTCTTTGAAAAATTTCTGGTCTAACTAGTTTGGGTCTTGGATTGGTAGTTTCGGCTAGTTCCGCCAAATTGGCTTCCCTAACGTACTATCATCTCACCTCCACCCAATACTATGTTGTCAAGTTTCAGTTAAGTTTGTTCAGTCCTTAAGCTAAGCATTCCTAAATCTAAGCATGGTAAATTGCAGGAATTTTAAATAAACAATCAATCAAGCAATTGCAATCACGAATTAAATTTTTATCTAATAATGAATATTGTTTTCAGTTTGGCTCCCCCTGGACTAAAGCCACGGTGATGGTTAGGCAAGATGTGAATCTTGTCCTTGGGGATCCAATACTGATTTGATCCAGTTGGTTTGTTCAGGTATAGTTTAGGTACCCATGCCTGAATTTTACCTCTGGACTGATTCAATATAGCAAAGTAAGATCTTTGCCGGGATTTGGTTCTATAGCCAAGTCCGGATCGATTTAGAACTGATTTCTGTGTTCCAAGGATCATGTCAAGACCCTTGGAACCAGATGTAAATCGTTCTAAAGCTGATCTAAGATCCTTAACCTGAGTTTTCAGGGAGGAGTTCTCCTCTTCAAGTTTTTCAACTTGAGTAGGAGTTCCTTCCTGAACCTTCTCGGTTAAGGGTTTAGAGTCAGCTCCCTCTTTCAGGAGTTTTACTTCCTGTCGGAGGGATTCGACTCGGAGTTTGGCTTTTGCCAAATCTCGAGAAAGAAATGAAATTAATTCGCTTAATTGACATCTATTGAAACCAGTTACCTTAATTTCGCCGTCTTCTGTAAAGGTCAGCTCGCCGTCGTCCTATTCTGATTCTGACTCAGTCTCGACTTTATCTGAGGCGGTCAGAGCTAGTAGGTTTGATTGGGGTGCTTCTTCTTCTTCTTCTGAGGAAGATTCGTCCCAGGTTGCTTGGAGCGCTTTCTTTCTTCTTGTCTTTTTTGATTTCCTTTAAGTTTGGACATTCTGTCTTGTAGTGGCCCTTTTTCTTGCACTCGTAGCAGGTTACGTTGGGCTTGTTTTTATCATTCGCGGGTTCAGCTGGTTCGTCCTTTCTTCGGCTGATTTTCCGTTTGTTGGTTCGGTTCATCAGCTCCTTGTAGTAGCTTCGGGCTAGTCGGACCAGCTTAGTTTGATCTCCTTCTTCGTCTTCCGAGTCTGAGTCTGAGTTAGACTCGGGTTCAGGTTCAGGTTCAGGCTCAGGCTTCTTCTTTGTTGTCCTTCCAGTTTTACCTGTAACGAAAGCAAGACCTTTCTCGACAATATTGGTGTTAGTTTGTTCGTGCAGTTCTAGTTCGGAAAACAATTCGTCTAATTTTATTTTTGAAAGATCCCTTGAGACCTTGTATGCATCTACCATAGATGCCAACAAGGTGTTTCTAGGGAAAGCGTTTAAGGCATACCTTATTAAGTCATGGTTTTCAACCTTGTGACCTATAGCGTGAAGACCGTTCATCAACTCTTGGATCCGTGCGTGGAGCTGGGCTGCTGTTTCGTTGTCGGTCATCTTGATGGTGTACAATTTGTTCAGTAGCAGATCCCTCTTACTGATCCGAGTATCTGATGTCCCTTCGTGCAGCTCGATTAATTTTGCCCAAAGCTCCTTTGCACTGTTGAAGGGGCCCACCCGGTTCAGCTCCTCTTTTGTCAATCCGCATTGGAGAGTCTGAGTTGCTTTTGCGTCGGCTTCTATCTTGCATTTTAGGGCGTTGTCCCATTCTGAGTAGCTTTGAGGAAGTCCTTCGGCGTTTCTGGGGATCTCCAGACCGGACTGGATAATGATCCATATGTCCACCTGAGTTTTCAGGTGGACCTCCATGCGACTTTTCCAGTAAGAAAAGTCTTCTTCACTGAAAAGTGGAGGTCTGGCGGTGCTAAAACCTTCTTGCATGGCCATTTTAATCTGTAACAGAAAACTAACAGAAAAATAAATTTTCCAAGACTAGGTCTTGGATTAGTAGTGCTGGATAAATAAAATAACGAGGGGTGTTGCACCAACCTCGCAAAAAAATTCAAACGAAATATGTAACGAAAATTCAAAAAAATAGAAAATAAAGATCCGAAATAAAATTTCAAACTGGTGGTTGCACCAGGTTTGAACTTCCCCGCTCTGATACCACTTGTTGGATCGATAGAACCGATAGAGGGGGGGGTGAATATCGGTATTCGTTTTTCGGAAAATTAAGAGCAAGTGCACAGCGGAAAAAAAACAATAACACAGAGACGCAGTCGTTTTTACTTGGTTCGGAGCCTGGGTCGACTCCTACTCCAAGGCCCACGGTCGTTGACCGTTTACTTTGGGCAATTCTATATTAGGCGCAAAATAGTTTACAAAGGATTACAGAATTAAGTATAGTAAACTTTTAAATAGCTCTTTTACCGACGTCCGGGGTAGATCGACTTTTTCGGAGCAACGGGACGTCATCGGCTCAGTTGGAAGGATTCCGAGGCGAAGCGCGAGAGAAGAAGAGCTTTGAGACGTAGAGAGAGTTGATGTTCTGAAGCCTTGGTCGAGGGCCCTTTATATAGAGCCTGGGGGCGCCCGGGATGTCGGGGGCGCCCCCCACGTGTCCTTTGATCCGCCAAAGTCTCGGTCAGCGTCTGATCCCTTTATCTTCGGGATCCGCTTTGACCGGGGCGTCCGGAGCGCTTGGGGCACCCGGATTGACCGGGTCAAACTTCTATCTTCGCTTCGCTGGCTTCTGGATCGAGGCTTGCGCATGGGGGCGCCCGGGAGCTGCGGGGGCACCCGGGAGCACGGGGGCGCCCGGGAGTTGAACTGTCGAAGCCCATCTTGCTGTCTTGTGTTTTGTGTTTGCCTTGGGGGCGCCTGGGACACTCCGGGCGCCCTGGTCAGCTGTAGCCTCATTCCTTTGAGGCTTTCTGAGCTGCAGACACACGTTCCTTCGGTCCTGCATCCAGGGTTAGTCTAAAACACAATAAAACAATAAAGTATTAGATTATACAGCCTTAGCTGTCTTGGTTCTGACTTTGGTCTCCAAAATGGAGCCCTAGGTCAAACCGACGCCTACTGTTCCCTCGACGGGGAACGCGTCCTCACCTACTCCTCTCGGGAGAATTTACCTGATGCCAACCGTTCCTTTGGTTGGACTTTTGCCTGACGGTCCTTTGTCAAGTCTTGGAGGCCGAGCTGCCCTTCGCCCGGTGCCTAGCATTCCTTCGCTAGGGCTTCAGTTCCAGGCTATCCTTCGCCTGGCGCCTAGCAGTCCTTCGCTAGGGCTTTTTACCCTGACATTCCTTCGCCAGTGCCTAGCAGTCCTTCGCTAGGACTTTTTACCCTGGCATTCCTTCGCCAGTGCCTAGCAGTCCTTCGCTAGGACTTTTCCTGCACACTAGAGTAACTTGTTAGAAAACAAGTAAGACTTAACTTTTGACCTCTGTTGTCATTATCAAAACACAGGTTTGACTTGGGTGCCTTCCGCACCAACACAACTTATCTTGTATTTCTACTAAACTGGATCCAAACTAAGCCACTTTATATGTAGGAACATAAAGATTTGGACCAGTGGGTGTTTAATAGTGGGTGTTCCAGACATATGACTGGAGACAAGTCAAAGTTCACCAAATTGAAATTCAAGGACCTAGGAACAATGGCGTTTGGCAACAACGCTACATTTAAGGTAATCGGTTCAGGTAATATTGAACTGAGCTCCGAATTTAATATCAAAAAGGTCCTTTTGGTTGATAGTTTTAAATTTAATTTACTCAATATTAGTCAATTCTATGATACTGGATACTTAGTCACTTTTACCAACCAAAATTGTCTGATTAGGAACTTACAAGACTTAGAGGTTACCCTAAAAGGAGTTAGAAAAAATAACATCTATGTAATAAACCTACCTACCTCACTTAAGTGTTATCTGACTCAAGTAGAAGAAACTAAACTCTAGCATAGGAGATTAGGACATGCCAACCTAAAACTAATCTCCAGACTCAGCCAAAAGAACTAGTTAAGGGTATACCCAAAATTAGAAATTTTGAAAATTCAGTTTGTAGTCTATGCCAATAGGGTAAACAGTCCAAGTCTATCCATAAACTTACCCAGCCTGACCTAACTCAATTTCTACTTGAACTCCTACACCTGGACCTATTTGATTCTCACGGAGTCAAGTCACTAAGTGGAAATCGGTACTGCTTAGTTATAATTGATGACTATTCTAAATTCACTTGGGTCCAATTTCTTAAAACCAAAGATCAATATCTTGAATCTTTTAGAACTTTAGCTAAAATCCTGGAAAATTCAAAAGAATTAAGTACTCCTATGGTGACAAATGCTAAAATAGACAATGACCTTGAAGGTAAGCCAGTTGACTTAAAATATTATAGAAGTGTTATAGGGAACTTACTTTACCTAACTGCTAGTAGACCTGATATCCTTTTAGCAGTAGGTATTTGTGCCAAGTACTTAACCTGTGCTAAGGAATCTCACTTAACTGCAGTTAAAAGAATCCTTAGATATATTAAGGGCACCCTAAATATAGGTATTTGGTACCCTAGGACATCTAATTTTGAATTATCAGGATTTTCTGACTAAGACTATGCAGGCTATAAACTAGATAGAAAAAGTAGAAGTGAAAGCTGTCAATTGCTGGGTCAGAGTCTGGTTAGTCGGTATAGTAGAAAGCAACATTGTGATGTCTTATCTACAACTAGAGCAGAGTATGTTGCATTAGGGGAATGTATAGCTCAACTCTTAAGGATGATGCATACTCTTAAGGATTTTAATCTAGACTATACCCAAACTAAGGTCTTTATTGATAATATCAATTCTATAAATCTTACCAAAAACCCAATCCACCATTCTAGGACTAAACATATAGAAGTAAAACATCACTTTGTTAAGGACCACGTAGCTAGGGGTGAAATTATCCTTCAACATGTAGAGTCCAAATCTAACCTAGCATACATTTTCACTAAACTCTTACCTGAGTCCTAGTTCAGTTCATTAAGAAGGTAGCATGATATGTGCTTAGTAGAGTAGAATTTCTAATATTTGATTTTGATTTGAATTTGAATGTCAAAACTCTTATCTATTTTTTAAAAAAATCTAAGTGTGATTCTAATTTTAAAAATGGTTTTAAAAACTTTATCTCAAATTTTAAAATTTTATTTTCAAAATTTCTTACTTTTTTCGATACTTAGTTTTACTTTGACTTTAAAACTACCCCCTTCAAAACTTGGGTCTCTCTTCGACATGGACTTAGCTTAGGCTTAACTCTAGTATACATGCTCCTATAGATTTAGAAGTCAGCATCTCATAATCACATTAGGATTAACTTGTTTGACAACCTAGATTGGGTTGAGATACTTAGGACTATTGCCCTAGACTTAGATGCTTCAAAATCAATGCATCAACATATGTTGGGGGTGTTATAAATACAATTCAAATTAATCAAATCAAGTATTTTGACTAACTGAGCTAATTTATGAAATACACTTGATTTGACTAACCCAAGTAAAAATTACTATTTATTACAGTCAGTAAGTAGCTAAAAGGTTAGACAGGTGCCTAAAAGGAATTGACTTTATTTTTGAATATTTAAAATTATTTTTAATTTTATTATTATTATTATTCATGCTTGGACTTAAAATAAAGGTGTCCAGACTTGACTTAAACTTAGCTTAGACTTTAACATTTTTTATTGCTTAAAATTACTCGCTCTGATACAATTAGTTATCTTTTGTGAATATTTTAGTCATTTTTTCTGCTCTTACCCTTATATTACATAGATAATTTTGATATATGGTAAAGAGGGAGAGAAAAAAAAAGAGTTCAAAGTTGTTAGAAAAAATCAAAGTTTTCCAAAATATTGTCAAAAGAAAAGTTTTTCAATGTTTAGTATTTTTCAAAATTGGTTAGTGTTTTTCAACTGGAAAGAAAAGTTCAAAATGGTTAGAAAAATTCAAAATGTTTTGAAAAGAAGAATTCAAAATATATAATTAATTCTGTCGTTCAAAACTAAGTTTCTAATGCTTAGAACTTTTTTTTTGTATTTTTGAAAATTAATTTCTCTTCCATACTTAGTTTTTGAAAAGCACTTAGTTTTTCGAAATGAATGTTCTCACAAGTTTTTTTTAACAGCTTTCCAAAAGTTAACTTAGTCTCTAAAACTTTTTCACTTAAATAAGACTAAGTCTATTTTTGAAGATATCGTCTCCTCTATAAACACAGTTGGTAAATGATCTAGGGGGAGATAACTGGTTAAGGGGAAGAACTTAAAGACATTTCATTTCCCTATTAAGATTTATTTTTAGCTTAACTTTAAATTGGATTGTTATAATCAAAAAGGGGGAGATTGTTGGTGCCAGAAGTATCAGATCGAACCTTGTTTTGATAAGTGGCAAAGGGTTCAAGTTAAGTTGGTATTTTATACTAATGGATTTGTGGAGATTGCAGGAAAGTCTTAGGTAACCTAGGCAAGAAGTCTTGACTTGCAGGGTTGAGCACGAAGTCCTGGTTAGGGATTGGGGAACAAAGACTTGGCGAGTGAAGTCGAGCACGAAGACTTGGTCCAGGGGACTGAGCAGATGACTTTGCGAGCAGGGATCGCGGACAGGAGTCGAGACGAGTCGAGGTCGAACGTCGTCGAGTTCTGAGTTCCCGAAGGCCGAGCAAAAGTCCAACCAGAGGTTTTGAGTGGCAACATGTAAACTCTCCTGAGAGGAGTAGGTAAGGACGCATTCCCCGGTGTGGGAACAGTAGGCGTCGATCCGACCTAGGGTTTCGGATGAAACCTGAAAGTCAGGACCAAGACAACACTGGCTGTGATTTATACATGTTTTCATTATATATTATTGGATGTATGGAACTAACCCATGTTGCAGCTGAAAAAGATAAAGTAGCTTGACTGGGGCGCCTGAATGGAACTCAGGCGCTTGAAAGCTGGCAGATAGAAGTTGAGCTGGCGCAACGAGCAGACTGACATGGTGAGTGTTGAGTGGAGGATCCACATCAGCACTCAGGCACTTGAAAGGGTCTCAGGCGTTTGACCAAGATAAAGTTTAACTACACAGCAGATAGAGTTTTTGCCTGATCCGCTATGACGAGGGCTCCTGAATGACCTTTTAGATGCCTGAGTAACTATTATAAAAAGGGGTCGAGTGCAGCAGTCCAGAACATCAATCGAATCACTGCGATCACTTTCTTCTTCTGTGTGTTGTGCGACCAAAGTTCAAATAACGATGAAACACTGTCTGACTCTCCGTACGAAGATCTGTCCTCACGTTTCAGGAGTCGGTATTTTTGTTCATTTCTTATTGCACACTTCAGTTTGTAACTTGTAAACATTCTTGCGATTTTTAGTAATGCCCAAAGTAAACGATCAAGGATTGTGGGCCCTGTAGTAGGAGTCGATCAAGACTCTGAAGCAAGTAAAACCAACTTGAGTTAGCGATCGTGATTTGTTGTTTATTTCTGTTGCTCTCTCTCTCTCTAACTCCTATGCTTATTCTCAAAGTTTCTGCTGTGTACTTTATCACTTAGTCATTTAAGTTTTAAATCCGAAGTTTTTGCGAAGCGATATTCCCCCGCCCCCCCCCCCCCTATCACTCAATCTCGATCCTATAGTGTGTTGTTGTTTTTGTTATTTTGTTAGGTTGATTTTCATTTCGTATCGACTCTTTACCTTGTTTAGTTTTATTATGTTACCATGTACATGTATACATTGTTCCGGAAGCGAACGACGTGGATAATAAGTCTCGGTGGTGCAACCTTGGGTGAAGACGAGGGGGCACCTGAGCCTCCGAGATTAACACAAGCGTTAAAGAGACACACTAGAAGGAGTTCCGGCGGAGCTCTCTCCAACGCTCAAGTCAGAAGCTCTTCAAAATAGGAGAGAAGTAAGGAAGCAAATTATTTAGAGTTAAGAGAATTCGACCCCTTTACATAGGTGCCTAAGCACCTTATATAGTCGTTGTTCCTCTCCTTCGAGCCCTCAGACGTTATTATAACCGCCTCCCCTGTTTCCATGCATTACGGGTCGTACTCGCCTGTCAACTGTCATGTGCAGGGGGATGTTGGTAATTGTCGTCGTGCATATTAAGTTTACCATTATCATCATGCGTTTGGGTCGTAACCACCCGCCAGCTGTCCTACGTAGGGGGTGCTTATTAACCATCATCGCACATATTAAGTTTACCATTATCATTTTGGATTGTTCTCCTTTTTCATCACTAATACTTTGCCAGTACTCCAAAGGTGTTTAGAGACTTCATGAATGAGATCCCGAGTGATAGGTCGATCGAGGCCTAACACTCGATTGAACTTTTCTCCCGAGATGACCTCTGGTACTTTTCTCTCGAGATGACCTCGGGCACTTATCTCCCGAGTTAGACTCGGGCACTTATCTCCCGAGTTAGACTTGGGCACTTCTCTCCCGAGATGGCTTCGGACACTTCTCTCCTATTGGTGTAGTCACGCCACGTATCCTCCTCGAGCCACGTGTCTGTCTTTAGCTAACATCCCAATCACACCCCCCCCCCCCCCCCCGTTAATTCTAATCGAAGGAAGTTTGCATGAGTGATTAGATTTGTGACATTTTTAGAGAGAGAGAAGTGTGAATAAGAAATGACGTCAGCATTTTTCAATATTAACTATTTAACAAATCTGAGGAATCGAAGCCCTCATGACGGGGGTTGTTTGAATTAGCCCCAAGGGTTTCGTTAGTTCTGATGCGCTGTGATTGATGGCTGTCAATCACTTATTAAGAGCGCATGGGGCATATTAATGATAGGAGATCACTCTCGCGAATGGATTGGCACCACGTGGCGCGATCTCCTTGAACCGATTTTTTACTTGACGCGCTAGGCAAGGCATACCTACCGACAGTCAAAGTGAGCTGCTGGCTTTCAAAATTCACATCCGTTCTTCGGCCAAGTATCCTACATCCATCGGTTCTGTGCCACTGTGTTTTCCCTATAAAAGGGGGTGAGAAGATTACCATCGCTCGTTTGCACCGTTGACAATCGAAGCTTGCACACCTCCTCTTCCTCTACCAAAGTCTTTTTCCGTGTAAGTTTTGTCAAGTCATCGTCCTTTTCCTCTTCA
Source organism: Boesenbergia rotunda (assembly GCA_024364735.1). Taxonomy (NCBI): domain Eukaryota; kingdom Viridiplantae; phylum Streptophyta; class Magnoliopsida; order Zingiberales; family Zingiberaceae; genus Boesenbergia; species Boesenbergia rotunda. The sequence continues at coordinate 60,129 of JAGFNQ010003345.1, read as the reverse complement.
TTCTTGATCCTCCATACCTCTCCCTTAGTTTTCTCCCTTAGTCGTAGAATCATAGGAAACAGTGGGAATGGAGAAGGAAAGAAAGGAAAGAGTGGAAGGGGGGAAGGCTCAGAGAAAGCAAAGAAGTAGGCCTACCAGCCAAAATGGTATGAGGTCATATACTCTAAGGTTAAGCCTGGGGTCTTGGGAACTATCTGTGAAGCCTACGACATTCCTAAAGATTTCGAAGTTCGAATACCCAGGCTTGACCAATCTCCCGTAGAGCCTCTTCTAGGGTTTTACACCTTCTTCTTAGGCCAAGTAGAGTTTGGCCTCCGCTTTCCATCCCCCCTTTCTTTATGTCTATATCCCAATACTTTGACATTCCTCTCCAACAGATGACCCCGAATGCCTTCGCTCAAATGAGCGGGGTGTTCATTCTGTTCAAGTTGTTTGGGATACCTCTAACTCCTCGCTCTTTCCAATTTTTTTTCCCAAGCCTCACGTCCAGAGGGACTTTTAACTTCACAGCCTAAGCTGACCATAAGTTCATAGGTGGTCTCCCTTCCTCGCACAAGGGATGAAAGGAAAGATTCATTTTCATTAGACTTTTGAAGCACTCTTTTTCCCCAACTCGCTAGTTAGACGAACTATCCTCCATTTCGGAACTAGGTGACTTCCAACATGAACAGGGTACTAGCAAGCCAAGGGAATACTTACCGAGATGGAGTTCCATGACCCTGACATGGTCCGCTGTGAAGAGCTCCTGTAGAGAGTTGGGATTAGCCCCAAGGCTATCAACCTTGACCGCGACCTCAGTAAGTCCTTTATCTTTATTAATGCTTGTTTATACTAATGATGTTTCTTTGACTTTTTGTAGAAGCCACCATGCTCGCCTGATCAATAAGCAAATTGCTCAATGGGAGTTGACTAAGAAAAAGCACTAACTCCTCCCACGTCCCGGAGACCCACCCTCCAACTCTAATGGAGACTCCGAGAAAACTCACACTCAAGTGCCTCTCCTCGTGGAGTCACCCACTACTCGGAGGCGAGCACCTCCTTCGCACTCGTAGTTGTACAAGAGACTAATGCCCTATCAGAATTGGTTACTTTTCCGGAAGTCAAGCCGCTCGGGAAGCTAGTTCCCCGCCACCCAAGCAAATACTGCTTCTCCTCCAGGATGAGGAGGGGGAGGAGATCGGACCACCAGCCGACATTCAGAGGCCCGAACCATCTCCCACCCCTCGGAAGTGCAAACTCCGTTCAAGCCGAGACTAAGACACTGCCCTGAAGATGACAAGGATATTATTCCTCTTTCTAAACATCAAAAGGGATTACCTCCTCCTGTAGAGGGGCCTGAAAAGGAGTCTGAATGACTGGTCGAGTAGTTGGAAATCCAATCCATCCTTCATTCACTGGAGGCCGCAAGTCACAAGGGCGAGACTGTCTAGTTTGAAGAACCAGAGCCCATGAGTGGCCGCCTCCGAAAGAAGGTGCAAGCTACTGAAAAGATAGCTAGGATTGGACAACAACGCTTGCAGATCAAGGAGCTACCTCAGGGGTTCTAACTCAGGAAGAGATCTCCTCGAGCATAGATGTCAGCTTTTTGAGGCCATCTGTATTACCCGTCGAGGATATCTGTCGAGTGGATCCCCCCGTCTGCTCCTCTGAAGCTACCTTGGGCATTTCTTCCTCAGAAGTCAGGAGGCGATTAAGGAGCACAATGAAGAGTATGCCATCTCTCTTAGAGAGGTGGGCTCAGCTGGGGTGGTTGCCCGGCTATACGAGTCTCTTCTAAAGGTACAATTCGGACATCTCTCCTTACTACACTTGCTTATACTATGAGATATTACTGCTCCTCTTATCAGGCCACATCCGAGTACTTGACTCTTGAGTATAGAATGCTTCTACAGTGCGAGAGAGTGTCCTTAAAGCAAAAGGTAACTGAACACGCCGAGGTCGAAGTCCGACGAGTCCAACGAGACGGCCAAATGCAGGCCGAGGTCACAAAAGGCCTCTAAGCCAAGCTTTAACACGCTGCGGACAACTCTCAGGCATTGGAATTGAATTTGAATAGTGTCCGACACAGGGAACGTCTCATGGAGGAGAGAGTTAAATCTCTCTCAGCAGAGTGCAATCAACTTTCCTTGGATAAGGATCATCTTCAGACCTGGGAAGCCTAATTACTGGAGGATGCTCACCTCCTTACAACATCAAAGGAGGAGCTGAGCTGCTAGGTAAAGGAGCAGATAGGCAAGCTAGCTAAGTATGAGGTGGATTTGCAGACTATCGCCGATTATGTAACTAACCAACAAGATATCATCACCCAAGTTGAGTCCTGACTGGAAACGGCTCGAAAACAACGCAATAAAGCCTTCACTGTCTGAGACCAAACACTAGCCGACACGGAGAAGATGAAGGCTGAATAGGATTGAGCCCTCAAGGAGCTAGAAAGCTACAAGCAAGAGAAGAAGCCCGTCACTCTGAGATAGAAACAACTTTCAAGGCAAAAATTCCTCCAGTTTGAGGAGTTCGACTACATAATGGCTGGCCAAGTTTTAAAGAAGCTAAAGCAAAGCTTCAACGGAGCTATCCATCAAATCAAACGAGCCAATGTGCTGAAGCCAGATGTTGACCTGAAATTCCTTAATGTGGGCCAAGCTTGGGACGAATTGTCTGTGGCAGAGAATGAGTTGTAATTAGTTTATTTGTTGTTTCGCCGAGCCGGAAGGATCTTGAATTCTTATTGTATGTAACTTTAGAACTTGTTACCATAAAGTATTTCTCTTTCTGAATGTAACTTGCTTGTGTTTTGAAAAATAATTTTCTTTCTGAATGTACCTCGCTTGTGCTTTTCACCTTAGTTCTCTAAGAAATGTGGTATTGCATAAGGTCTTAGCTTATTCGCAATCCCTACCCCTAATTCTCCAGATCCGTGGCAGGCAAACGACAACCCCGACTCTTTCTAAATGTAACTTGTCTGTACTGTCTCTATGTCGGGTGAATTGCGATACCGACTATACGTTGGGTAATTCGTCTCCACGCAAGGGAAGTTGAGTTCGGAGAGGACAATAAATGCGAACTGAGGAAAATGAGTCCCGGACAGGACAATATGTAATGAACCGGTATAAAACCAATTAAGCATTGCCGCGGCTAAGTCTACACAGCTTGGGCATCCTCGGCACCACAAACTGGTAGGAACTTTAGCTACTCCCAGCCGGACATCCTTAGTACCACAGCAAGGTCTACACAACTTGGACATCCTCGACACCACAAGATGGTAGAAACTTTGGCTGCTCCCGGCTGGGTATCCTCAGCACTGCGACCAGGTTTATACAGCTTACGCATCCTTGGCACCGCAAGCTAGTAGAAACTTCGGTTGCTCTCGGTCGGACATCCTCAACACCATAGCTAGGTCTACATAGCTTGGAAATCCTCTGCACCATAAGCTGGTAGGAACTTTGGTTGCTCCCGGCCGGGCATCCTCAACATCGCGGCCAGGTCTACACAGCTTGGGCATCCTCGGCACCATAAGCTGGTAGGAACTTTGGTTGCTCTCGGTCGGGTATCCTTAGCACCGCGACCAGGTCTACATAGCTTGGGCATCTTCGGCACCACAAGCTAGTAGAAACTTTGCTGCTCCCGATCGGGTATCCTCAGCACCGTGGCTAAGTCTACACAGCTTGGGCATTCTCGGCACCACAGGCTGATAGGAACTTCGGCTACTCCGGTCGAGCATCCTCATCACTGCGGCTAGGTCTACACAGCTTGGGCATCCTCGGCACCACGAGCTGTTAGGAACTTCAACTACTCCCGGCCGGATATCCTCAACACCGCAGTCAGGTCTACACAACTTGAGCATCCTCGGCACCATAAGTTGATAGGAACTTCGGCTGCAACACGCCTCAATGGGCACATTCCTATATACTCGAGCTCCCGAATGAAATTTGTGATGTCAATTTAATTGATAAAAGCTAAGGGAATACAAATATATGTACATGTCGAGGTATTTCATGACAGAAATTACTACGTATGATAGAGCTGGACCTCAATGGGCACATTCCTATATACTCGAGCTCCCAAATGAAATTTGTCATGTCAATTTAATTGATAAAAGCTAAGGGAATACAAATATATGTACATGTAGAAGTATTTCATGATAGAAATTACTACATATGATAGAGCTAGAAATGATTTGTATTCCATGGCCTATCCAACCTTTTGGCATTAGCATCTTGCAAATAATAACTGCCACCTGTGAGCTTGTTAACGATTGTGTATGGCCCACTCCATTGTGGCTCGAGCTTACCAACGTCGCCAATAGGCTTGATTCTTTTCGATACCCGATCTCCGACTCAGAAAGCCCTAGGGATCACTTTGCGGTTATAGACCTGCTCTATACGTTGACGATATGCAGCTAGCCAGGCAGCAACTTTATCACACACCTCTATAACCAGATCCAGGTCGAGCAATCGCTCTTGATCATTGTTCTCCTTGTTGTAACGCTGACGCCAAGAGGATTCTTTGCCTATCTCGACTAGGATCACCGCCTCAGCACCGTAGATAAGATGAAAGGGACTCTGCCTAGTTTCCTCTTTGGGGGTAGTATGATAAGACCATAAGATGCTCGAGAGCTCCTCCACCTAGCTGCCTCCGATATGTTTCAGCTTTATCTTGAGCCCTTTTATTATTTTCCGATTGATAACTTTGGCCTGGACATTGCTTTGTGGGCAAGCTACTGAAGTGAAGGTCTGTTGAATACCCAGCCCTTCACACCATTCTTTGAGCTTGCGACCTAAAAATTGCCTACCATTGCCTGACACCAATTTATGAGGAATTTCGTACTTACAGACAATATCCTTTCATAGGATTTTTATCATGGTTTCCTCCGTAATTTGGGCGAGCGACTCAGCTTCAACCCATTTAGAGAAGTAATCTACCAGAACCAGCAAAAACTTCTTTTTTTGTGGCTCGGTTGGAAAGGGATCTACTATGTCCATCCCCCACTGGTTAAAGGGACAAGAGGCTGTTGATGTTCGGAGTAGTTCAGTTGGGCGATGAGGGATATGCTGATGCATTTGGCAAGACTCGCATCTGACTACAAACTTGTTCACATTTGCTTGCAGCGTGGCCCAGAAGTATCTAGCTAGAATAATCTTTCTAAACATTGACCGACCACCGATATGACTCCCACATACGACTTCATGAACTTCTCGCATAATATACTCAACGTCACCCAAGCCGATGCACTTGAGTATGGCCTGGAAAATGCTCTTTTGTAGAGTTATTCTCTAACCAATGTGAACCGAGCAACCCTACGCTTAAAGAGTCGGGCCTAGTTTGATCTCCGGGTGTTGTCCCCTTAAGAAGGAACGTTATATAAGTTCTCTCCAGTGAAGTAATACAGTGTCAACATGTTCTCCATCAATCTGAGCCACAGTTTCCTCTTGGATGATAGGCTCATCCAATGTCCACGATGCTAATGAATTTGCTAGCTTAGCTAGTTTGTCAGCCTTGATATTATTCGCTCGAGAGATTTTCTATATAATTACTTCCACAAAAGTAGCTTTTGATTGATGATATGTTGTTACATACCTCTATAGTCGTTCATTCCAAACTTCAAAATCTCCTTCTAGTTGTTGTGCCACTAGCTGAGAATCTGAATATAATATAACCCACTCCGACCTGCCTGGCGGCTTATGTTGGGGCAATCGACCCAAGTGTGATTGGGTAGATCATAGGTTTTGATGTGTGCATTAATATGATTAAGTTAGGGATTCATGTTGATCTAATATGTGTATGTGAGTGTGCAGGTTTGCAGGATACACATAGACTTAGTTGGACGTCTTCGAAACCGGTGAAGGATGGCATGGGAGACAAGTCGAGGGCTTGCATGCATCCGAGGGACCGTGGACAAAGTAGGGACAATGAGCCGAGAGAAGTAGACTTCGAGGCATACATGAAGGATGGCATGGGAGACAAGCCGCGGGCTTGCGTGCATCCAAGGGACGAGAGCCAAAGTCGAAGAGGGCTTGAAGGCAACAGGTTGAGGCTGCTGAAGGAAGAGTCAACTGAGTCGTGAGGTTTCGAGTGCTGAGAGAACTGTACTCAGGAAGGGAAATCCTAGGGTTCGAGTGATGAGCGAATTGTACTCGGGAAGGGAAACCTTAGGTAGCAGTCGACTGGCGCTAGGGCAGTCGACTGATATGGAGCACAGAAAGATCAGTCGACTGGTAATGGACCAGTCGACTGATGCAGTTGACTGGTGTCGACCAGAATGCGAATCCTCAAGGCGGTGACATTTGAATTCATGAAGACCAGTCGACTGGTAACGGTCAAAACAGGATCGAGCTCTATTTAAGAGAGCTCATGTTTGGCTACTATTCTTTGGCGAAACAAGCTTGGTTAGAGCCTGTTAGTAGCCTACAAGTGCTTTGGTCGTGTCAAAGGATTGTGGTGAGGTTTCTCCACCCACAAGGAGCGACAAAAGCTAGCCGGAGATGTTCCGGGGAATCATCCACCGAAGGATCGAGATCGCCCACCTTACGGACATCTGTGGAGTAGGAGTTTCATCTCCGAACCACGTAAATCGGTGTGTCTTTCTTATTTCTTAGTTTTAGTTTTTGTTATTCCGCTTGTGCACTAACATTTGTAGGAAGACAAGATCGAAAAGTTGCTATTCACCCCCCCCCCCCTCTAGCAAACGACAAGGTCCTAACAAGTGGTATTAGAGCAAGGTTCGCTCATCCACGGGCTAACCGCCGAGAGAGCAAAATGCTAGAGGAAATGACAATTGGAGAAAAGTTGGGTGATGACATCAATGTTCCACCTCCCTATAATCGCGAGGATTTCGAGTATTGGAGGATATGGACATGGATTTGATTTGGTATGGATTGGAACTACATGATCACACCAGAAGAGCCATTTGAAGCCCCAAAAGATAAACACGGGAAAAAGCTTCGACCAAGATATTGGAATAAGGAGCAACAAGCCCAATCGAAGGCAAACGAGAAGGTAATCTCAATATTACTTAATATTTTACCTAATGATATAATTAGTGGTGTAGGTGAATACAAAAATGCACATGAGTTATGGAACAAGATGGTAGCATTTCATGAAAATCCTAGAAAAGCTCGAGTAGTGGAAGAGCCCAAGGAAATGAGCTCAATGATCCAAGAAGTGGAGAAGGATCAATTGGATGAATAAAGAAGCTCAACATCCGAAGTAGCACAAGAAAGTGAAAGATCATCCACTTCATCAAGGGAAGAAGAAGAGGTCTCCACTTCAACGATTGAGAGCGAGGAGAGACCATCCTCGATACCGGAGCAAGAAAAAGCATCCACCTCCACCAAAGCAAAGTCAATGTTGGGGCAATCGGCCCGGGTATGATCTGGAGGATCATGGTTTTGATGTGTGTGGTCAATATGATTAACTTAGGGTTTGTTATTGGACTAATATGTGTATGTAAGTGTGCAGGTGTGCAGGTACACATAGACTTGGTTGGATGTCTTCAGGTGAAGGGTGACATGGAGGCAAGCTGGAGGCTTGTGTACACATCCGAGGGACCATGGCCAGAGACGATGAGCCGAGGGATGCGAACTTCGAGGCATGCGTGAAGGATGACATGGAGACAAGCTGGAGGCTTGTGTGCGCATCCGAGGGACGGGAGCCGAAGACAAAGAGGGCATGAAGGCAATAGATCGAGACTGCGGATTGAAGAGTCGACCAAGTCGTGAGGGTCCGAGTGTGAGTGTTGGAACTCAGGAACTAAGCCGGGAGGGTTCGAGTGCGGAGAGAAATGTACTCGGGAAGGGTAACCCTAGGCTTAGGGAAGGACCAGTCGATTGCTCTGGGAGCAGTCGACTGGTAATGGCTGGGGATTCGAACGTTGATTGTAACGGTCGAATCTGAGTGGGATCAGTCGACTGCCTCAGGGGCAGTCGACTGGTAGCGGCCATTTACTACTCGAGCTCTATTTAAAGGAGCTCGTTTAAGGCTACTGTTCTTTGGCAAAACTTGCTTGAATAGAGTGAGTTAGTAGCCTGGTGTGATCAGATAGTGTCCTAGAGTTGTGGAGAGGTTTCTCCACCCACAAGGAGCTATGCGGTCTAGCCGGAGGTGCTCTGGGAAATCATCCACCGACGGATTAGGGATCGCCTACCTTACGGGCAGTCATGGAGTAGGAGTTTTATCTCCGAACCACGTATATCGGTGAGTTCTGTTAGGACCCAAAGGAATTTATATATCTCCACAATGGTATGATATTGTCCACTTTGGGCCTAAGCCCTCATGGTTTTGCTCTTGGGCTCTCCCAAAAGGCCTCATGTCAATGGAGATATCATTATTCCTTATAAGCCTATGATCTTTCCCATGCGTTTTAGATGTGGGACTATGTTTGCATCCTTGCAACCCCAACAATCCCCCCCTCAAACAAAGGACCACAAGCCCCCCTCAAGCGGAAACCCTTTCCGTTTGATGTCCGATCCTCAACCCATCAGGACTTTCTGCCCCTCAGTCCACCCGACCTACTAGGACTTCACCGCCTAGCCGCAACTAGGACTTCTCTGCCTGGTGTCTGGTCCTCTTGATCAAGACACGGGAGCTCACACATCCTTTATTCAAGGCTTAACTCACATGGTTAGATCTGGATCATGACTCTAGCTCGTGCTTCTTCCGGCAGTTAGTCCGGTGAAAAGCGACCTGACTCTGATACCACTTGTTAGGACCCAAAGGAATTTATATATCTCCACAATGGTATGATATTGTCCACTTTGGGCCTAAGTCCTCATGGTTTTGCTCTTGGTCTCTCCCAAAAGGCCTCATGTCAATGGAGATATCATTATTCCTTATAAGCCTATGATCTTTCTCATGTGTTTTAGATGTGGGACTATGTTTGCATCCTTGCAACCCCAACAAGTTCTTCCCTGTTTAGTTTAGTTTCAGTTTATTCTGCTTGTGCACTAACGGTTGTAGGAAGAAAGAAATCGAAGTTGCTATTCACCCCCCCTCTAGCAAACCGACATCGATCCAATAGTCAAAAGACCACATCATTTGCTTTGGATGCAACAAGAAGAGACACTACAAGGACAAGTGTCTATTAGGTAAAAAGGAGGTAAATCCTAAACCCAAGTCAATTCATTTAAAATCTAACATGGGTTGTAGAGAAAAGAAGGAGAAAAGGCACATTAGGTGTTACACATGTGGAGAGCTAGGACACTACCACACCAAATGCTCAAGGAAAGGAGAATTCAAAAAATTGGAGCATTTGAGAAAGTGGGAGAAGAAGTAAAGTAAGGAAAGCTCATATCAAGGAGGAGCTACAAGGGTAAGGGAGGTAATCCCTAACTCTAAGCATCTTTCAAATTCCTATATGTGTGGTAGAAATAACAAAAATTGTTTACCGTTGCATATTAGAAATAACAATGAAAATTATTTATCTATGCATAATTTTGGTTTTAGGTATTATGATAAAAATAGGACCAGTGTTATATCTCAAAACTCTAAGGAATTTATGTGTCATGATAAACCTAGAATTGTTTGTTGGTGCAGGCAGCACCTAAGTCAAACCTGAGTTTTGATAATGGCAAAGGGTTCAGAAGTTAAGGTGTTATTGTGATCTAACATGCTTACCAAGTGTGCAGGAAAAGTCCTAGGTACACTAGGCAAGAAGTCCTGGCAAAGGGCTGGGCAAAGAAGTCCTGGTCAAGGATTGGGCAAGAAGACCTGATCGGAAGTCGGGCAAAGAAGTCCTGGTCGAGGACTGGGCAAGAAGTCCTGACAAGGGCTGGGCACCAAAAACCTGACCGGAAGTTGGGCACGAAGACCTGGTCAGGTGGATTGGGCAAAAGTCCAACCGGAGGAGCCGGTTGGCAAAAGGTAAACTCTCCTGAGAGGAGTAGGTGAGGACGCGTTCCCCGTCGAGGGAATAGTAGGCGTTGGTTCGACCTAGGGTTCCATTTGGGAGACCCAAAGTCAGAAACAAGACAGCTACGGCTGTAACTAATGCTTGTTATGTTTTGGAACTAACCTGAGTTGCAGGATCGAAGGACTGGTCTTCTGCAAGTGAGGTGCCTCACTGGGGCTAGGCGCCCGGATGGACTCAGGCGCCCGCATGGATACGAGCACCCCAGTGTGAAGGCAAAATCCAAAACATAGCCGTGAAACCTTTGGACTAAGGCAGTTCAAGCGCCCGTGAGGTCACGGGCGACCCCATCAGCTCAGGCGCCCGAGTGGAGATGGATAAGCACTGACCGAGCCTGCGGATAAGGGTTCGCGGATGGAAGGCCACGTGTTAGGCGCCCCCATCGTCACAAGCGCCCGTATGGGTGCTATAAAAGGGGGTTCACCCCCAAGGCTTCGACATCACTTGCTCTCAACACTCCAAACCTTTTCGTTCAAGCGCTACGCTCTGGCAAACTCCGACTTCGAGATTCCAACGCCGACGATGACCCTCTGCTCCGAAATTCGATCCACCTGGGGCGCCGGTAAGGAAAAGTGTTCCAAGTTTAATTTTCTGCTCTACTTCTGTACTTAATTTGTAAAACTCTTATTGAGATTATAGAATTGCCCAAAGTAAACGGTCAAGGACCGTGGGCCTTGGAGTAGGAGCCGACCGCGACTCCGGACCAAGTAAAACCGACTTGTGTTCTTGTGTATTCTTTCATTTTCCGCTGCGTATATTCTTTAACTTTCCGAAAAATTTAATAACAATATTCACCCCCCCCCCTTCTATCGTTTTCTTCGATCCAACAAGTGGTATCAGAGCGGGTGGCTCAAATTTGGTGCAACCACCAATTTGAGAGTGTTTTTCAGATTTTACAAAAGTATTTTAATTTTCTTTTCGAATTTTTCTCGTTAATCGAGGTTGGTGCAACACCACTCGATCGTTTCTCTTTTCTATTAATTTTCTTCCGCACTACTAATCCAAGACCAAGTCTTGGGACAAGTTTTCTTTATTTTTCTTATTTTTCAGAAATTATTATGGACATGCAAGAGGGTTAGCAAGCTAGACCACATCTTCAGTGGAGAGATTTCTCCTACTGGAAAAGCCGGATGGAAGTCACCTGAAAACTCAGGTGGATATGTGGATAATTATCCAATCTGGTCTGGAGATCCCCAAAACGCCGAAGGAGTACCGCAGACCTACTCAGAATGGGACAACCTCTGAAGCGCAAAATAGAAGCCGATGCAAAGGCGACTCAGACCTACAATGCGGAACTACAAGAAGAGCTGAACCGGTGGGCCCCTTCAACAGTGCCAAAGAACTTTGGAGTAAACTGATTGAGCTGCACGAAGGTACCTCC
>JAGFNQ010003345.1:30305-48822 GCA_024364735.1 Boesenbergia rotunda | reverse complement strand
TGCATTCCAAGAAATACTCTGTGGGCATCTATGGTAGATGCTTACAAGGTTTCTAGGGATCTTTTCAAAAATTAAATTAGATAAACTTTTTTCAGAATTAGAATTACACAAACATACTAACTGCACTTTGGTCGAGAAAAGTATTACTTTTCTTGCAGGTAAACCCCAAGGAAAGGTAGCCAAGAAAAAGTCTCAACCTGCACCCGAGTCTGACTCAGACTCAGAAGATAGTGAAGGGGATCAACCCAAGTTGGTGCGGCTAGCTCGGGACTACTACAAGGAGCTCAAGCATCAAACCAACAGAAGGAAAGCAAGCCGACGAAAGGAAGATCCAGCTGAACCTTCAAAGACCAAACCGAATGTCACTTGCTACGAATGCAACAAGAAGGGACACTATAAATCGAAGTGCCCTAATCTGAAGGAGACGAAGAAGACTCGAAGGATGAAGGCTCTTCAAGCCACGTGGGACGAATCTTCCTCCGAAGAAGAAGAAGAGGCCCCACAGTCAAATCTTCTCACCTTAACCGCTTCGGAAGACATCGACACCGGATCCAAATCAGAGACAGACGACGGAAGGCTCACAATATCGAAAAACGGCCAAATAACGGTAAGAGGTTATTTCGAAATTGAATTATCAAAATTAATAGCTTATTCATCTCGTAACTTGGCGAAAGCCAAAATTCGCGTCGAGTCCCTTCGACAGGAAGTAAAACTCCTGAAAGAGGAAGCTGACTCTAGATCCTTGACCGAGAAGGTTCAAGAAGGAACCTCTACTCAAGTTGAAAAGCTTGAGAAAGAGAACTCCTCCTTGAAAACTCAAGTCAAGGAGCTCAGAGTGGCTTTAGAACGATTTACTTCGGGTTCCAAGGGTCTTGACAATGATCCTTGGAAAACAGAAGTCTGTTCTTAATCGATCTAGGTTAGGGTATCGAACCAAGTCGAGACAAAGGTCGTACTATGCTGTATTGAACCAACCTAGAGCCAAAGTTCAAGCATGGGTCCCCAAACTTTGCTTGAACAACCAAGCTGGACCAAACCAGTATTGGATCCCCAAGGACAAGATTCACATCTTGCCTAATCATTATCGTGGCTTTAGTCCAGGGGGAGCCAACATAAAAACAATTTTCATAATTAGATAAATTTCTTTTTGCTAAATACCTTAATTTTATGCTTGATTGTTTATTTCCTTCTACAAACTATTATGTTTAGACCTAGGACTAGTTACACTAAGGACTAAAAGGATTTAATTGAAATTTGAACAACATAGTATTGGGTGGAGGTGAGATGATAGTACGTTAGGGAAGCCATTTTGGTGGAACTAGCCGAAGCTACTGATCCAAGACCCAAACTAGTTAGACCAAAATCTTTCAAGGAGTAACTTGAAGATGAATTTTCAATAAAAGGCTTTGTTAATGAAAGGGTTGATGATCCAATAAGGCTACGGCCAAAGAAGGCCTAATGCCTCGCCAAGACCTGGAAGCCGATTATTGAAAATCAAATTCACTTAATTATTGTCAGATTTGAATCTAACATAAATTTCAATTAATCTTAGATTCAATCACTTTTCAACATAATCTTAAAACATAATTAAATTCCTTTTAAAACTAATTTAACCTTTCAAAATTTAATCATGCTTTCTAAATTAAAATCATTATTGCTGTTAAAACCTATCTCACAAAACTCATAAGGTTAACATGATTGATAACTCTAGTTTGGGTGAGATAGATTAGGTTGTGAAAATCAATTTAAGCTATCCTTAATTCTAATTGAATCCAAATCAATAAATACTTTATGTGTAGGAACATAAAGATTTGGACCAATGGATGTTGGATAGCGGATGCTCCAGACACATGACTGGAGACAAATTGAAATTCACCAAACTCAAATTCAAGAACCTAGGCTCAGTAGCATTTGGCAATAATGCTACACTCAAAGTCATTCGGTCAGGTAACATTGAACTCAAATCCGATTTTGTGATTAAAAAGGAACTCTTGGTTGAGAACTTCAAATTTAATTTGCTTAGTATAAGTCAATTATGTGATACTGGATATATAGTTACCTTTACCAAGTCTGACTGCCTAATTAGAAATTTTCAAGACTCAGAAGTCATGCTTAGGGGAACTAGGAAAAATAATATTTATACTATCAATCTACCCTTAGTACCTAAATGTCTCTTAACTCAGTTAGAAGAATCCAACCTCTGGCATAGGAGATTATGTCACACTAATGTTAGACTAATTTCAAAACTCACCCAACTTGATCTAATTAAAGGAGTACCAAAAATTAAGAACTATGAAAACATAATATGTAATTCATGCAACCAAGGTAAACAAACTAAGTCTAATCACAAGTCAATTCAATCAGACCTAAATCAAACCACACTTGAGCTCCTGCACCTTGACCTATTTGATTCACATGGAGCCAAGTCACTAAGCGGAAACCGGTACTGCTTAGTCATCATCAATGATTACTCTAGGTTTACTTGGGTTAGGTTCCTAAAAACTAAGGATGAACCCCTAAACCTGTTTATTGACTTATATAAGATAATTGAAAATCAAAATGATACCAAAATCAAAAAACTTAGGAGTGATCACGGCGGAGAATTTGAGAATCAAAGGTTTAACGAATTTTGTAGAATAAACGGGTATATTCACGAATTTTTGTGTCCTAGAATCCCCCAGCAAAATGGGATAGTAGAAAGGAAGAATAGAACCCTACAGGAAGCCGTTAGGACCATGCTCAATGAATTCAACCTAGCTAACCAATTTTGGGCAGAAGCGATAAGTACGGCTGCTATATCCAAAATAGGGTCCTAATCAACAAAAGACATAATAAAACTCCATATGAGCTATATTACCATAGACTGCCAAATTTACATTACCTAAGGGTCTTCGGATGCAAAGTACATATCCTAAACACCAAGGACTACCTAGGTAAATTTCAGTCTAAGTCAACACCAGAAATATTCTTAGGATATTCAACAACAAGTAGGACCTATAGGGTCTACAATAAACAAACTAATAAAATTGAAGAAACAATGAATTTAATCTTTGATGAGGAAACCAATCCAAAATTTGATAATCAAAACCTGAACCCATCAAATGTCGATCAAGAGGAAAACGAGCCATTTATTGAACCATCAGTTGAACCACTAGTTGAACCTCTAAATGAACTGACTCTTGAACCAACTACTACATCAACTGAATTAATAATTGAACCAACCCAAATAGTTGAACAAAATACTGAATCAAACTGTCCAGCCGGACCTGAGCCTGAACCAAGTTCTAAAAGAACCAAGAAACCCAGACTCAGTCACCCAACTGATCAAATTGTGGGTGATCCAACCTTAGAAGTCAGAACTAGGTATTCCTATAGAAATCTTAGTCAGATCATACTAATTTCGAAAATTGAACCTAAGACTATCGAGGAAGGCTTACATGATCCTGATTGGATCATAGCCATGCAAGAGGAGTTAGCCCAATTTGAAAGAAACCAAGTCTGGGAACTAGTACCTAAACATGAGGGCAAGTCTATTATAGATACTAAGTGGGTATTTAGGAACAAAGTAAATGACCAAGGGGAAATAGTCAAAAATAAAGCCCGCTTAGTAGCTAAAGGGTTCAGTCAAGTCGAAGGGTTAGACTATGACGAAACCTATTGCCCAGTAGCCAGACTTGAGTCTATTAGAATGTTGTTAGCCTTTACAACCCATAAAGGATTTAAACTTTACCAAATGGACGTTAAGTCAGCCTTTCTAAATGGGTTCATCAAAGAAGAATTCTATGTAGGACAACCCCCCGACTTTGAGGACCTAGAAAAACCTAACTACGTTTTCAAACTTAATAAGGCACTTTATGGACTAAAACAAGCACCTAGGGCATGGTATGAACACCTATCAACTTACCTTATTTCTAAGGAATTTAACCAAGGACAAATTGACTCAACTCTTTTTGTTAAAACCTTAGAAAAAGACATTTTTATTGCCCAAATCTACGTTGATGACATAATTTTCGGATCCATCAACTCAAACTTCTTAAAAGAATTTATAAAAATCATGGAAAATGAATTCGAAATGAGCTTAGTTGGTGAGCTCAACTTCTTTTTAGGACAACAAATTAAGCAAACTAGGGATGGAAATTATGTTCACCAATCCAAATATGCTAAGGAGTTAATAAAGAAATTTAAAATGGATAACTCCAAAAGCATAAGCACCTCTATGGTCACAAATGTAAAAATTGATAGTGACCCTGAAGGTAAACCTGTAGATCTTAAGTTATATCGAAATATGATTGGAAATCTACTTTACCTTACAGCTAGTAGACCTGATATCCTATTCTCTGTAGGAATGTGTGCTAGATACCAAACCTGTGCTAAGGAAATGCACTTAGCAGCCCTAAAAAGAATACTTAGATACATTAAGGGCACCCTAAATGTAAGGATTTGGTATCCTAGGACCTCAACCTTTGACTTGTCAGGATACTCTGATTCTGACTATGCTGGATGCAAACTGGATAGAAAGAGTACAAGTGAAAGCTGCCAACTTTTAGGGAATAGTCTAGTCAGTTGGTGCAGTAGAAAACAACACTGCGTAGCTCTATCTACAACCGAAGCAGAATATGTTGCTTTAGGAGAGTGTGTAGCACAACACTTATGGATGATGCACACTCTTAAGGACTTCCAGCTTGATTACACCCAAACCCAAGTCTACATTGATAACATAAGTTCAATCAATCTAACTAAGAACCCAATCCAACACTCTAGAACAAAACATATAGAGGTTAAACATCACTTCGTAAGGGATCATGTAGCCAGGGGTGAAATAGTCCTTAAGCATGTAGACTCAAAGTCAAACTTAGCTGATATCTTCACCAAACCCTTACCTGAGTCTGAGTTTAGCTCACTAAGAAGGCAGTTAGGGTTATGCTTAGTAGAATAGGACTACTCTACATGTTTTTTAAAAATTTTTTTGGTTATTTAATGTGTTTGAAAAATTATTTTTTTAATTTAAAATGATTTTCTGATTTAGTTTTTTAAAAAAAAACTTGCCCCCTTAAAAACTAAGGTTTTTTTTCGCAAATGGACTTAGCTTAGGCCCTAATCCTAGAACTGCATGCACCTATAGATCGAGAAGCCAGCATCTCACAAGAACCGTAGGTATTTTTTATTGACAACCTAGACTGGGTTGAGATGCTTAGGTCTATGTCTTGATTCAAGATGCTATAAGTCAGTGCATCTGCAGTAATTGGGGTAATAAATACCAATTGAATAGTAATCAGGTTAAGTGTCAAGGTTAGAAAATCTAACTTGATCAGATCACTTAACTTGACTAACCCTAGCAAAAGCTACTGTTTATGACAGTTAGTAAGTAGCTAACTAGGTTAGACAGAACCCGAAAGAGAAAATCTAAATTGGTTTGGTCCAGCTTATGCTTAGAATTGGTTCAATACAGAACTTTACTTTCTTTACTCTATTTTTTGCTATAATAATTTTTTGATATATGGCAAAGGGGGAGAGAAAAGAAGTTTTTCTAATTTTAATTTTTTTTTCAAAACCTTTTATCTCCTTTTTCAAAATGTAAAGAAACGAAAATACTTGTCTCCTTTTTCAAAAAGTAAAGAAACGAAAATACTTGTTTTCAAATCTGAAGCATCTTAAATTTATCTTGAAAATTTTCTAAGAGCTTAACTCAAATTTATTTTGAAAATTTTCTTAGTGCTTAAATCAAATTTATTTTGAAAATTTTCTAAGTGCTTAACTCAAATTTATTTTAAAAATTTTCTAAATACTTAACTCAAAATTTGTTGTGGAAGCCTTTTCAAAATATTCAACTTAAAGATTTTTTGGAAAATTTTTCTCTAACTTGAAAATCTTTTTTTAAAAATTTTCTAAGTGTTGAAAACCTGAAAAAAATCTTTTTGGAAAATATTTTTTAAGGATAATCAAGGACTTAGAAGTGTTTTCAAAAAAAAAAAACCCCCACTTATTTTTGAAAAACTCAGGGGGAGAATTTTTCATGGGGAGGAAATTACATATCTTTTACATTTCTTGTTTCTTTAACTTAACTTTTTGAATCGTATTGCTATAAATAAAAAAGGGTGAGATTGTTGGTGCAGGCAGCACTTAAGTCAAACCTGGGTTTTGATAATGGCAACGGGTTCAGAAGTTAAGGTGTTATTGTGATCTAACATGCTTACCAAGTGTGCAGGAAAAGTCCTAGGTACACTAGGCTAGGTACACTAGGTAAGAAGTCCTGGCAAAGGGCTGGGCAAAGAAGTCCTGGTTAAGGACTGGGCAAGAAGACCTGACCGGAAGTCGGGCAAAGAAGTCATGGTCGAGGACTGGGCAAGAAGTCCTGGCAAGGGGCTGGGCACTGAAGACCTGACCGGAAGTTGGGCACGAAGACCTAGTCAGGTGGATTGGGCAAGAGTCCAACCGGAGGAGCCGGTTAGCAAAAGGTAAACTCTCCTAAGAGGAGTAGGTGAGGGCGTGTTCCCCGTCGAGGGAACAGTAGGAGTCGATTCGACCTAGGGTTCCATTTAGGAGACCCAAAGTTAGAACCAAGACAGCTACGGTTGTAACTAATGCTTGTTATGTTTTGGAACTAACCTGAGTTGCAGGATTGAAGGACTGGTCTTATGCAAGTGAGGTGCCTCACTGGGGCTAGGCGCCCGGATGGACTCAAGCGCCCATATGGATACGGGCGCCCCAGTGTGAAGGCAAAATCCAAAACATAGTCGCGAAGCCTCTGGACTAAGGCAGTTCAGGCGCCCGTGAGGTCACGGGCGCCCCCATCAGCTCAGGCGCCCGAGTGGAGATGGATAAGCGTTGACCGAGCCTACGGATAAGGGTTCACGCAGGGAAGGCCACGTGTTAGACGCCCCTATCGTCACAGGCGCCCGTATGGGTGCTATAATAGGGGGTTCACCTCCAAGGCTTCGACATCACTTGCTCTCAACACTCCAAATCTTTTCGTTCAAGCGCTACGCTCTGGCAAACTCCGACTTTGAGATTCCAGCGCCGACGACAACCCTCTGCTCCGAAATTCGATCCACCTCGGGCGTCGGTAACGAAAAGTGTTCCAAGTTTAATTTTCTGCTCTACTTCTGTACTTAATTTGTAAAACTCTTATTGCGATTATAGAATTGCCCAAAGTAAACGGTCAAGGACCGTGGGCCTTGGAGTAGGAGCCGACCGCGACTCCGAACCAAGTAAAACCGACTTGTGTTCTTGTGTATTCTTTCATTCTCCGCTGCATATATTCTTTAACTTTCTGAAAAATTTAATAACGATATTCATCCCCCCCCTCTATCGTTTTCTTCGATCCAACAAGTGGTATCAGAGTGGGTGGCTCAAATTTGGTGCAACCACCAATTTGAGAGTGTTTTTTGGATTTTACAAAAGTATTTTAATTTCTTTTTCAAATTTTTCTCGTTAACCGAGGTTGGTGCAACACCACTTGATCGTTTCTCTTTTCTATTAATTTTCTTCCACACTACTAATCCAAGACCAAGTCTTGGGACAAGTTTTCTCTATTTTTCTTATTTTTTAGAAATTATTATGGCCATGCAAGAGGGTTTCAGCATAGCCAGACCACCGCTCTTCAGTGGAGAAGATTTCCACTAGTGGATCTAAGGGTTTAGGCATGATTTCGGGTAGTCAAAACCCCGACAATGATAGACCGGGTCTAGGATACCAATCTATTAGATCGAATGTTATTGAAAAGTCATATGTAAGGATGTCATATGACTATGGCAAGGGGAAGGAAAAAAATGGCAAGGGGAAGTTATTTAAAGGAGAAAAGAAGAAATTAACCAAGGACAAGGTGTATAGAGTTAAGAAGGTTAGGGTTGAAGGCCAAGAGACACCGAAGGTACACATGTGTGACCTTGCCATTATGGATGAGTTACCTAGGGAGGTGACTAAGGCTAAGAGCTCAAGGGGGAGCTCTAGGAGTCAAGTTGGGATCCATGGTCAATGGATCTCAAGAGGATTTCTCCAAAAGGACTAGATGGATATGAAATGTGCCAAAGGAGTGGAAGACAAGCTTGAATCTTAATCCTAGGGACTTGGCACATCAAAAGTGAGTATCATGCAAAAATATGACAATGGAGCTATATTGCATGAAATTTGGTTCTTAATGTGGAGATGTCATATAAATCAATGTTAAGGAAGCATTGAGGTTGGGGATAAGAAGATACATCAAGGAGAGATCAAAACTAGAACTTTAGGTCAAGGTTCGATTGAACCATTTAGATAAGTTTTGAGTTTTGTGTCAATCTTGGGATTGGTGATAGATACATGGGTAAATGTATTTTTCCCAAGTAGGCACGGGTACCACAAATCTCTCCACAAAATTTTAAAATTTTTGGAAATTTATAGAATTAGTTATGTGTTTCTGAAACTAGGCCTGAAATATTGAAAATATAGGGTATTAGTCGACTGATGCAGAGGCAAACGACTGATCCTGTTTAAAATCAGAAACTAGGATATTCAATTCAGCTGTCGACTGGCCCTGGGGCAGTCGACTGATCTTTCTGTTCAATTTTTTAGTCGATTGACCCTGGGGCAGTCGACTGATGCTGCGAGTTTTAAAAAGAAAACCTCGCGCAGGGGGCGACCGAACCTAGGTTTCAGCGCCACCCCTTGCAACTTCTTGTCTCCCTCGACCTCCCCAACTATTCTCAGCCTTCCCAAAGTCCTGAAATCATATTCCTAGCCTTCCCCCATCTTAGATCCGAGTTTAGGGCAAGGAAAGCATCTTCCTTGAGTCAAAAGTGATCAGTGTTCATCATGCAACGAAGTGGGAAAAGGTAACAAGATGTTTGATCTACTGTTTCTAGTTAATTCATGATTGATAACTAATTCTCTCCATTTTGCATAGTTTTCTTTGTTTTTCCTTTTTAATTGGGTCATTCATGGGTCGTGCATGGGGTAATTGCATCTTAGGGTTGCACAAAAGGGAAGGGTTGGTGAGGGACCATCCCAACAGCATCCCATAGAGCCTACGGCACCTCGGTTCCGTTCCGAGGCGTGCCGGTAGGTGTTTAACAATGCTAACTTCATTATGATGAACTGTAGGTATCTCAACCAAACATACTTCAAGGAGATTGCTCCCCATATAATTGAGATCATTACGCATTTTGGGCTAGAGAAACTAGTGTATTGTCAGCGTTATATCAATATTGACCTATACAAGGAGTTTTATGCCAATCGTATATGTAGTAATCCCGATGATGGGATGTATGAGTCTATGGTACAAGGGGTTACCATTCCGTTTACACCTGCAGTCTTAGGATCATTTTTAGGGTGTAGGGCTTCCGATAACCCATTCACATATTTCCCCATTGTTTCTGAGCCATTGATCTTGCCCAATGTCACTATAGATTAAATCTATCATCATTATTTTGATAATCCTCGACCTCCTCTACGGCGTATTTTTATAGCTAGGTGCATAGGTTCAGTTAACAACGTCTTGTATAAAATCGTCCTAAATTGCATTCTACCTATTGTCACCAAGGGGAGGTCAAAGATCTGATTACCTCACCTGGTGATGATGTATGCATTAGAGAGGAAACTTGACATAGACATCGCCCACCATATATTCACCTCCATTATCCACTTTTCACATGACGTAAATAGAAAAATCTACATGTCATTCGGTCAAGTTTTGACCGAATTCTTTGTGTCTAAAGGTATTAGAACCACTAGGGGTCAGGTACATCAATTGTCTAAGGACTATGACCAAATAGGTTCTCGGCAACTTGATAATTACCATTTTGTTAATCAATTTAAGCTCTCAAATCCATGTTTTGATCCCTTTTTACATGCTTAATCTTGTATTTACACTAGGTTCCATGAGTTATTCTTATTTTGGCTTTGGATGCAATTCTTTCTATATTTGAGATATTTTAGTACTAAAATTTGAATCTAATTTTGTAGACTTCGAATGATCACACACCTAGATCAGATTGGATCAAACTTGAGTTAAGTCTTGGCTTCAATCAAGAGGATCAAGAGATGGGTGAATGTGGGTCGTCCAATCAAGAAACGGAGAGATCTGAGCCATCCATCATCTTCTGACCAATCCAAGCTCAAGATAGACTTAATCAAGACCATAGATCAAGATCTGAGGTTTTGGTCCGAATCAGAAGTCATCTAGCCGTTAGATCAAGCTCGAGAGGAGTCTAAGCCGTCCATTCAAAAGGAAATGCAATCCGAGCCATCCATTGCAGATCTAATCAATCCAAGCTGAGGAGAAGTAGATCCAGACCGTTGATGGAGATCTGGAGAGTTTAGCCTTAATCCGAGATGATTTGACCGTTGGATGAAGCGAGGATGATCTCAGTCGTTCAATTTTAAATGGGATGAATTAAATCAGGAATTCCCTCTCCTGAGCTCTGTTGTCGCGAGTCGCAAGTTTTCTTCTCTGTTCTTCGTCTGTTCTTCATCGTTTTCTACTCCGTTTCTTGCGTGGCCACTTCAGATCTGAGCTTTGTTCAAGTTTCCGAATCATCAAGGGAGATTTCCGGCCAAGTTTGCAAGTAATCGCATCTCTGGAAGCTCATGTGAGGGCTTCGCCGAGAGCTTGCTTCATCCGACCAATTCCTGCTTGATCGCCAATCTTCATCAATCGGAGCATTCAGAGGGGTTCTCTGAAGTGTTCCAAGGGTTCCTGAGCCGCAAACACCATCCAACTTAGCAAGGAGGAAGAGATCGGAGGAGGTTTCAGATTGCACAACCAAGTTGAAGCTAAACTGCTCACCGAAGTCGAATCTCTATTGATTTGTCGAGCTAGAGGGTTTCTAGCTGGTTCTTGTGTGACGACAAGAAGGATCTTGGATTGAAGGGAAGGATCTGATGTTTAGTTTCTGTATCTTCCATTTCTGAATCTTCATATCTGAATTCTATTTCCTTCGTTGTTCAGTTGTATCAGTTCGCATATCAGTATCTAATCAGTCTGTCCGATCGATCAGGATAGACTCTGATCGGTCTGTTGACCGATCAGGCAAGCATCTGATTGGTCTGTTGACCGATCAGGCAGTTTTCAGCTGCAATTCAACCCTGTTCTCTATATTCAGTCTTAATTTTTGAATTCAATCTTATTCCTGCAATTTAGTTATAGATCTTACGATTTCCTGCAGTTGATATAAGTTATTGAATTGCATTCCTATAGTTTTGCATTGAATTGCTTAGTTTTCAAATAGGTTAAGTTTAGTTGTTGCAATTTCCTAGTTAATTTCTGATTTAGCTAAGTCTATTCTGTTTCTACTACAATTTCATTCCTTGTCGCACAAAAACCCCCATCTTATTTGAAAACCCAAAACATAAACGACGAATTCAAGCTTGAGTTAAACATCCTTAACTAGTCCTTGGAAAAATACAACTTGAGACCCCTATACTACATTTAGCTTTGTGAGATTAAGGGTTTTCAACTTATAAATTCAAATTTGAGGCTCATTTGTGACACTGATTGTGGGACCATCACAGCTCTCCTTGGCTGGGATCGAGAGAGGGCAGGGAGTGCTGGTCTGGCGACAACATCCTGATTCTTCCAGCTCTGATGAGGAGGAGGAGGTTGCTCCTACTGCTGCTGTTGCTAGGATCACAGAGGAGCGATTCTCCCGATTGGAGGCAGAGGTTCAGGGCCTGAGGGAGGATTTTCAGACCTTTCAACAGCATCAGGAAGTTCTCAGAGGCGATTTTTAGATTTTTTAACAGCAATAGGCTGATATGTATGAGTTGATGCAGCGCTGGGACCTGATGTATCAGACCCCTCCTCCTCCTCCTCCTCCTCCTCCTCCTCCTCTAGGCGATGACATGTAGACTTAGTTTGATTTGGATGTGGTAGTGTTGAGAGTGTATTTGGCTTAGATATTTTTTATTCTCTCTCAAACACTTTATTTCATATTGTATTATTTGGAGATTTCGAGGCTATGACCCTTGTACTACTTATCTATGTTTTTCATATGCACTTTTAATTCACTTCTTAAGATATGCTTATATGAAATGGTTTTATTTTGATTATGAAGAATACATGCATATGATGAATTTCATATTATTCTCTTGTTATTATGGGTGTATGGAAATTTCAGTATATCTTTTATCTAGGGTTTATGGTAAAAGGGGGAGTTTTTATCACTTGTTTTGTCTTAAGGATCTATATGAGAAAAGGGGGAGGTTTGAAAAATATTTCTATGATTTAAATGGTATAGGATAGACTTAGGAAATACATGGTTTCAAATCTAGAATGAAAAGTTGATACAAAGAAAAGGTTTTTCAAAGAATTAGAATTTTTGTCAAAAAGTCAAGCATATTTAGTATTTTTACGAAACTATATTTTTCTAGGATAGAATACATCATATTAAATATGCTTGTAAAATTTTTTGAATTTTGTAGAATTTTTTAGGGGTTTCTAAATTTCAGCTGGAAAATTTAGATTACTGAGTATCAGTCGACTACCCTTGGGGCAGTTGACTGATCATTCTGTAGGTTTGCGAATTATAGGCACCAGTCGACTGGTGTTGAGTCAGTCAACTGGTATTGCTGTTTTCTGATTTCTGGAGGCTTTCAGAAATATAAATGTGTTCTCATTGATACTAGGGTTAAGGTTGCTTGGGGCAATCTTTTTGATGGTGTCAAAGGGGGAGAACGTGTGGTGTTAAGTTAGGTTTTAACTTAACTTGTGTAAAATTGAAAATTATGTAGAGGGCATAGGTTAAGGGGGAGGAGACATGTTTATGCTACTTACTATGTCTTTAATTTTCAATTGGTATTGCTATTTTTGCACCTAACTCAAGCATGTTGCCACATATCAAAAAGGGAGAGATTGTTGGGGCAATCGGCCCAAGTATGATCGGGTAGATCATTAGTTTTTATGTGTGTGTCAATATGATTAAGTTAGGGTTTCATGTTGATCTAATATGTGTATGTGAGTGTGCAGGTTTACAAAATACACATAGACTTAGTTGGACGTCTTCGGGGCCAGTGAAGGATGGCATGGGAGACAAGCCGAGGGCTTGCATGCATCCGAGGGACCGTGGACAAAGCAGGGACAATAAGCCGAGAGAAGCGGACTTCAAGGTATACGTGAATGATGGTATGGGAGACAAGTCATGGGCTTGCGTGCATCTGAGGGATGAGAGCCAAAGTCGAAGAGGGCTTGAAGGCAACAGGTCGAGGTTGTTAAAGGAAGAGTCAACTGAGTCATGAGGTTTTGAGTCCTGAGAGAACTGTACTCGGGAAGGAAAATCCTAGGGTTCGAATACTGAGCGAATTATACTCGGGAAGGGAAATCTTAGGTAGCAGTCGACTGACACTAGGGCAGTCGACTGACACTAGGGCAGTCGACTGACACTAGGGCAGTCGACTGATATGGAGCACAAAAAGGTCAGTCGACTGGTAATGGACCAATCGACTAGGCAGTCGACTGGTGTCGACCAGAATGCAAATCGTCAAGGAGGTGAATTTGAATTCGCGAAGACCAGTCGATTGTCCCAGGGGCAGTCGACTGGTAATGGTCAAAATAGAATCGAGCTCTATTTAAGAGAGCTCATATTTGGCTATTGTTCTTTGGCAAAACAAGCTTGGTTAGAGCCTGTTAGTAGCCTACAAGTGCTCAAGTCATGTCAAAGGGTTGTGGTGAGGTTTCTCCACCCACAAGGAGCGACAAAAGCTAGCTAGAGGTGTTCCGGGGTATCATCCACCGAAGGATTGAGATCGTCCACCTTACGGGCAGCCGTGGAGTAGGAGTTTCATCTCCGAATCACGTAAATCGATGTGTCTTTCTCATTTCTTAGTTTTAGCTTTTGTTATTTCGCTTGCGCACTAACATTTGTAGGAAGACAAGATCGAAAAGTTGCTATTCACCCCCCCCCCCATCTAGCAAACGACCAACAGCTTACAGTCCGGCTAGTATTGCTTCATATTTGGATTCATTATTGGTAGCTCGGAAGTTGAGTCGAATGGATAATTGTAGTACATCTTCGCGAGAAGATATTATTAAAACGCCGACCCCGCTTGACCTCTGATTAGATGAGACATCAACATAAATCTTCTAGACTTCCTCGGAGTCAGGAACCGGAACTGTCTCGAGCATGAAGTCGGCTAAAGCCTGAACTTTGATAGCCGTTCGAGGTTGATACTGGATCCCATATTCGCTCAACTCTATGGTCCACTTGATCAATCTCCCAAATTTCTCAAGATTTGTGAGGGCATGCCCGAGTGGGCTATTGGTGAATACGACGATGGAATGTGCTAGGAAGTAAGGCCTCAACCTCTGCGCAGTTAAGACCAGCGCATACGCTTGCTTCTCGAGGATGGTGTATCGAGTCTTTGCACCTTTAAGAAGGTAACTAAAAAAATAAATAGCATACTGAATATTACCATCTTCCCGAATAAGTGTTGAACCCACAGACTGCTCGCCTACAGATAGGTAGACATAAAGAGTCTCCCCTTCCAGCGGCTTGTATAATTTGGGAAGATTAGATAAGTATGCCTTTAGCTCCATGAAGACCTTCTCGCATTGACCGTCCCATTCAAACTTGACTGCTTTCCTCAAGGTTTTAAAGAAAGATAAAGTTTGATTTTCTAATCGAGATATGAACCTGGATAGAGTTGTGACCCTTCCATTAAGTCGTTGAACTTCTTTGAAGTTGCTTGGTGACAGCTGTTAATGCAGTCTGACCTGATTGTTGTTATGATGTTGACACCGATTTATGTTCGGTTGAGTGAAAATTGAGATCAAATAGTTAAGTTCGGATTAAGTGTTCTGGTCAGCGAGGGCTCGGTAGTTCGTTCTCTGGACCGAGATGAGTCGGAGAGGGCTCGGTAGCTCGTTCTCTGGACTTAGGTCAGAGAGGCTCGGTAGCTCGTTCTCTGGACCGGGTTGAGTCAGAGAGGGATCGATAGCTCATTCTCCGGACTTAGGTCAAAGAGGGCTCGGTAGCTCGTTCTCTGGACCAGGTTGAGTCGGAGAGGGCTCGGTAGCTCGTTCTCCGGACTTAGGTCAGAGAGGGCTCGGTAGTTCGTTCTCTGGACCGAGATGAGTCGGAGAGGGCTCGGTAGCTTGTTCTCCGGACTTAGGTCAGAGAGGGCTCGATAGCTCGTTCTCTGGACCGAGATGAGTCGGAGAGGGCTCGGTAGCTCGTTCTCCGGACTCTGGTCAGAGAGGGCTCGGTAGCTTGTTCTCTGGACTGGGATGAGTCGGAGAGGGCTCGGTAGCTCGTTCTCCGGACTCTGATCAGAGAGGTCTCAGTAGCTCGTTCTCTGGACCTGGATGAGTCAGAGAGGGCTTGATAGCTCGTTCTCCGAGACCAGACTGAGTCAGAGAAGGCAAGTGAACCTGTTCTCTGGACTCAAGGTCGAAATGATCAAAGCTGGATCGGTATGAGATCCGATCAGGGAGTTGGCACGAACTCTCTCGATAGTAGATCAGTCACAAGACCGATCCAGGATGTCTGATCGGTCTGTTGACCTATCCAGCAAGTTTCTGAGGAAACAGAAGGTTTTCTGAACGGTCTGGTGACCAATCAGAAAACATTCTGTGAGGTCACAGAAATGTTGGTGATCGATCAGTGTGATCGGTCAGAACCTTCCTGATCGGTCACCAAACCGATCAGGAGGTTGCTTGATCGGTCACCGTGACTGATCAGGGAATTCCTAATCGGCCACCTTGACCGATCAGTGACTTGACCTGAATTTCCAGAAGGTTTAAGGATCGGTCTGGTGACTGATCCCCTGGTCTCTGATCAGTCAGTGAGACCGATCAGAATATCACTGGATCGATCAGAATAGAGTC
Organism: Boesenbergia rotunda; assembly: GCA_024364735.1. NCBI lineage: Eukaryota > Viridiplantae > Streptophyta > Magnoliopsida > Zingiberales > Zingiberaceae > Boesenbergia > Boesenbergia rotunda. Next base: position 33,026 of record JAGFNQ010003345.1, on the reverse strand, counting down.
TGATTGGTCAGGAGGTTGTCTGATCGGTCAAAGTGACCGATCAACACCTCAAAACTTTAATTCAAATGGTTGTCAAATTTCTGATTCGTTTCTGATTTGCTTCGCTAATGAATCTGTAAGTGTGCAGACGCTTTGAAGGAGCAAGAAGAAGGGTCAAGGGTGACTTTCGCTGCTGCTATTTTGTTTGATATACACTTGCAGGTTTCAACAGCACCTGACGACCTGAAGATTTAGCTGGAGAGGATCAATAAGCTGAGAGCTCAGATGGGGTCAGTGACCTGAAGCTTCAGCTGAAGAGGATCAGTATGCTGAGAGCTCAGAAGAGGTCAGTGGGTGACTGTTAGTAATATGAGAGAAGTGTCCTAAGGCAATCGCCTTATGATTGTAATCATTTACTTTAATAAATGAATATTCACTATTTGAGTATACATGTTCATGTATTTGATTGAGATCATGAACTCATTTACTGAATGTCCGCAATACAATTCACAACATGAGAGAATTTGTGATGAATTCACAACTAGTGATTATCTCTACATGTGCAATTGTGAAGTATTGAAATTGTCCCTAGTCGATGAATTGATAAATACGGACACTATCAATTCTGTTGAGACTAGCATGGGTTATTCTCTAATCAGCTGATTCTCACTGGCTGGTGACATTGGGATGTCCGGAGATAAACATGAATGCTAGTTAAGGGAACTAGTTCATTGGAGTGACTAGCTGTAAGACTTCATATGGTAATCTACATATAGATATGTCAATGAAAGTTCTTACTGCAGCTTAAGTGCGATGTTCCTTTGACTTGCGGTGTTCAAGTCATCTTGGTCACGGAGACTTATACTTTGACATCTTAAGCAAGCATCTCTAAGGAGGTGTGGACCCAGGATGGTTGGGTATAAGCCGAAGTGCCCGAAGATGTTTGAACAGCCTACAAAGGATTCACCACTCCTTGCGAGGAGATGTATACCCAAGGCCTATCGTCGGATTGTTACTCGAAGCCTCTGGCCAGAGCACAACATGTTCCGAGTATGAATCTCTAGGAAACATGAGAGTAATTAGAATCCGTTGGACGAGAAAGACATTACTTGGGCTAGGTGTGACATAGTCAGCCTAGTGGGGACTGACACACATAGACCATGTCCTGAACCAAGTGGGTATAAGATGGTGAAGGGAATGAGGCACGACTCATTATAGCTGCTGAAGGGTTTCAGAATTATTTCTGAGGTCAACCGTTGATCTTTCGATTAATTAGGGGTCATGATGTACTACTAGGTGTCACTCATGATCGTTCTATAATTGGTTGATTATAGACGGCCAACATAAATCGAAAGCCTATTTAGTCACACGCACTATGAGTAATTCGAGGGATTTAAAACAAGTTGAAAATTGGATTTTCCGATCAAGAGAAATAAGTCAAATCTGAATTTATTAGAGGCGCACCGGAAGCTTAAAATGGCTAAGTCTTTTGAAGGCTTATTGGACGAATTAAATGAGTTTAATTCGCGAGGAGGCGGCTTGGTTTGGCCTGCCAAAGAGGGTCCCCACCCTCTTTGGTTTGGCCGGCCACAACAAGGAGGGAAACCAATTTATTTGGTTTAAATTATAAAATAAATCAAGCGCGATTTGTTTTATAAAATTATGGATAAATAAATTTATATAAAGAAATTATATAAAGAAATTTATATAAAGAAATTTATTTTCATGGAAATTAAAATAAACCTTGGATTGGTTTATTTTATTTTATTTTATAAAATCAATTATGGATTGATTTTTCCATGATAAGAAAAATTTATATAATAAATTTCTTGTGAAAATTTATTCCATAATAAAAGGGGAAGATGTGTTTGTTTTATTATAAATTTAGTTATAATAAAACAAGGCATAACGGAATAATTCATAGGAAAATTTATAAGATAAATTTCTTATGAAAATTTATTGGGGAGACTTGGCAATGGAGAGGCTACTATATAAAGGAACCAAGGCAAGGCTTGAATTCTAATCAAGAGATAAAGAAGCAAGCTCTCTCTCTCTCTCCTTCTCTCCCTCTCCCTCCTCCAGGGCCGGCGCCCTCTTCATCCTCTAGGGCCGGCGCACCTCCTAGGGTTGTCGTGAGCCTCCTCCACCAAGAAGGTGCCAAAGAAGAAGAAGAAGCGGGTCACAACTCCTTCCTTTCCCCGGATCTTGATTCCGTTACTTGGTGGTTAGTCTTCCATCTCCCTCTCTTGATATTCTTGTCGTGCCTTTGAAGAATCTAGTAGTTCTTGTCGGCATGAAACTCGTGGCTTTGCGAAGTCATCCCGAAGAGGACTCGGCGTGGACGTAAATAGAGGCGGAGCTTCCAAGGGACGCTACGGTTGGATCTCGTCCCTTTCTACGAGTTACGCGAGGTATTAAGTAAATTAGTTTACTTTCTGCAAAATTTTAATTTATGATCATGTCTCCACAACTTAAGGTTGCATGCTAGATACGTGGTTAAAATAATTTAAGAAATTATTTATGCTAAACCTTCCGCTGCACGTAATTAAACTTTAAAATTACGAACTCGTATCCATGTCAACATGCACCCGTTCCCAACAGTGGTATCAGAGCCGGTTAGTGTTCGACATAATCATATAATTGTTTTACGGAAAACTTTGTCATGATCTCAATTTTGGAAAATTTTCCAATTATGGAAACTTTCCAATTATGATAAATTTTAGATTTAGGAATTTCAAAAGT
>JAGFNQ010003345.1:0-24803 GCA_024364735.1 Boesenbergia rotunda | reverse complement strand
CACCTCCGACCGAGCCTGGCCAGATCATCTTCCAGGACAGACGGGCGCTCCGTAGCCATCATAAAGTCGGACTCCTCTGGCTGAGCTGTTGCACCTGATCTTGAACGTGGGAGTCCAATCTTTCAGCCGAAGCTACCATAAGTCGGATATCACTCGCAACTCCTTCTCTCTCAACTGGAGCTGGTCTCTCTCCTGCATCACTCAGAGCAGGTCCTCGGTGACGGCCACAGCTTCTCGGACGCCAGGCATTCTCGGTGCCGGGAATTTTGAAGAGCCCGCTCCTTGTCCTGCAAAAGGCTCAGCAGATGCTCAACCTTCGCACGGAGAGCTCTGCTGACCCCCGCTTGCATCATTCCTGCTCGATGCTTGTGGTCAGCTGTAGCCTCCTCCCTCAAGGCCCGGCGGAACAAGGCTTCGACTCGAGGGCCAGGAATACAGACCCCGACCAGCTGTTACACAATCTTCAGATGCCTGTCATTGCACCAGGAGGTCAGAAAATAGGCGAGAGAATATCCAATGCCACGTAACTTGTACCTTCAGAAGAGTCTCCCGGAGAGTGGTTAGCGGCCAGCCGAGATTCGTACAACTGCCCCTCTAAGAATACTTGACGTGTTACCCCATCCCTCGGGCGGCGGCGAGCCCTGACGGGGGGAAAGTCGTTGGACAGCTGCAGCTTCATGTGGCAGACTGGAGGGGTCGGAGTTACCCTCCTCGGAGCTAGAACTCCCCTCAGACAAGATCCCCTCGGGCGGGACCTCCTTCAACTGCACTGGGGGGGAGGATTGCATAGATGCCTCCAATGTCGCATACAACTTCTTCTTGAGGCAATCCAGCCTCATCTGGTATTGGGTATGCACTACCTCCTTACCCTTCGAGGCCTCGGCCGGATCAGTTGAGGGAATGCTAGGAGATGTGTCGGTCCTCTCCGGAGTTGCAGCTGAAAGGATATGAGAAGGCGCAAGAACAGGTTATCCCCCCTAGGAAGGAGCGACCGCCTCCTCAGACACAGAAGGGAAAGGGTCGGGTCCCGCAAAACATAGCTTTTTCTAGCTAGGGCTCAAACCCTTTGGGAGTCTCTTCTTCTGCCGACCAATAGGCCGGACTGTCGAGGGGGAAATAGGAGGGGAGGATGGCTCGCTAACCCCCTCTGGGTGAACGACAATCGGGCAGAACCACCTCCAAAAGGAAGACCGCCGAAGGACAACATGTTTGATCTGAAGGCCCTTGGCTCGCAACCGGCGGGGATGGAATAGTGGCTTCTACCCTCTCGGGCGAAGCTGCCCCACAGGACGAGTTAGTAGTCCCCTCCAAGGACTCGGCAGGCACAGTAGGTGCCTCAGGAACTGCCGAGGGAGGATTCAAGCGCCGCCTTGTAGGCCTCCTCCCACTTGATGAGTCGGCTCATCACCTTGGCGAACATGACTTCATCTGTAATGACAAACCAGGAAACATCAGTCAGAATTAACAAGCATTAATCAAAAAGACAAACATACCGAGGCTGGAGCTGATTCAAGTCACTTGGGGCAAAGGCCTGCACGGAACATAAGTTCCTCACATTGCACCCAGCCCCGGGCTGTTGAACTCCATGCCGGAGAGTACATTCCTAGCACGCCGATAGGAAGAACTCTGAAGAGAATCTCCTATAGAAAGAGGATTGGGGAAGCCTCTATCCAACGAAAGGAGGAAACCAAAAGGAGGATTTCTCGGAACTTGGGACGAAGATTATGATCCGAGGGTCTCTTGTAACTACTGAAGGAACAGAAATGGGCACACAGTCCCGTTGGAACTCAGCTTCTTCATCTTCACACTAGTCCGATCAGTTAGCAACACTTCCTTCGATCAGACTTGAAGAGAGGGACTTGTGATAGAGTTAAATAGCCCGTGGCAAGCACGGGGGATGAAGAAGCTGCATGGCATGACACGTCGGGTCGAAGTGACCCTCCTTTTCGAGCCTCAAAACCCCCCTCGGAGAACACACCCTGGAAGGATAGCCAGAAGACCCCTCCCGGGACCACCCCCGAGAGGTGGGGTGCCGAGAGCGTCTCAGGAAATATAGCGCTTGCGCTCACCCGGGTCAGAAGGCCCCGACCTCGCCTCGGGGAAGCAGAGTCTGAGGTAGCTTCGACCTCAAGCAACGGTCCTCCTCCCCGCCCCCCCCCCCCTTCTCCCTTCACGGTTCTATGGATAAGCTTCCCCGTCATAAGGAGTTATCACAACCCTTAAATGTTGCAACGGGTCGAAGCGTGGTAACGACGCAGACCGCTTCAAAAGCTATCTAGTAACCGCCGAAAGAAGGGGAGGACGTGGCATAAATCACAGAGACGTGGCACCGAACGAAGGAGGGCGCCAAGTCCACCGCCATCAGTATAAAAGGTAGTTCAACCCCTTCGGTAAGGGGGTTACTCTCTCTCAACCCTACATACATTTTCCCTTCTTGCTGGCTTTACTCTCCAACGATACACTGACTTGAGCGTTGGAGTGGACTCCATCGGACCCCTTCTGGCGTGCCCCCTAACACTCATGTTGATCTCGCAGGGCACGGAGTTCCTCCCCTCCATAGCGACTTCCATGTGGGCAGACCCTCGGTGACTGGACATCGTCGTCGACTCCTTTCGGAACAAATACTATAATTGAACCGAGGTGAGCCGAACAGTAAAAAATTCGAGTTTGGGATTGATCGATTCGTTATCTCTAAGCTCGAGCTTGGCTCGAGTTCTATTCGAGCTTTAGTTCTTAATTAAGGTTAAGCTCGACTTGTAATAAAATTAAATAGCTCGAGCTTGGCTCGAAAAAAACTCGTTTAAAAATTAAATGAGCTTAGTTCGAGCTCATTTAAGATAATTTACTATAATAATTAATAATATATTATTATATTTATTATATATATGATATTTAGTTTTATATATATATAGATTTGTTAAATTATGGACCGTCAACCCCGGGCCCGTCCGCAACAAGACCCAAGGCGTCTTGGATTCAATCCAAGGTACCTTGGATTGAAATTGAAGTTCTTTTGAATATTTTTTTGGGTATATTTAGGGTTTAAGATTTTAGAATTTAGATGTTGTGTTTTAATGAGTTTATGCAAATAAGATTTTCCCTCTAGGGTTCATGTTTCTCTCTTGGATTATAGTGTTCAAAATAAAAGAATTTAGATGTTTACGAAGATATATTATATATATTTAACGTTTAAAATTTTAGGATTTAGGGGTTGATATAGTGGGTTAAGTAATAAGATTTTTCTTTAGGATTTAGATTTTTTGGATTATAGTGTTCAAGATAAATAATTTTAGATACTCATGGGATATTAAAAAAAAGATCGAAGGCATCTCCAATTGAATTGGACACGCCTTCGATCGAGGCGTGGACGAGTCCGCAGACTTCAGTCCGTATTTCAACAAAATTCTCTCTATATATCTATATATATACACACACACACATACACAAGCCTCTTAATGAAAATATTTGCGGGCCTCTTAACGAACATGTTTTTGAGCTCACGAACCAAATACTGTTAAACTCAAGCTCGGTTTGATAATATTTTCAAGCTCGAAATCAGGCTCGAGCTCGGCTCATTAACTTAATTGAACAAACTCAAATGAACTTTTTTCGATCTGAGACCTGAATAGCTCGCAAGTGGCTTGACTCATTTACACCCCTAGTCGTGCGTCCATGTTCCTGATCGATTTATTGATTATGAAAAATTCCCCCCGTCACCTACAACTTCAAGGGAACGTCAGCTCCACAAAACCTCGACTTTCCCCGTTCCTCTCGTGGCGGTGGATACAACCCTGAAGATGCGGATCTCGACAACACCGAGTATGACGGCAGAGACAACAACAAGATTGACATCTAGTTGATGATGACGAAAAGGTGGAAGACCCTTATAACGAAGAGGAGATAAACCCCGATGAAGTGTTGATCGATGACTTGAAGGCCACCTTGTCCCACGGCAATCAACAACTTGTTTTTTCTATCGACTTGCGTCGATTTGGCACCCCAATTTATTTAACATTTAGATGGGGACTATATATTACTCAATCTTCAACCTCTTCAATTACCAATGAAGTAATTCAAAGTTTCTCGACAAAGCGTATTTGATGAAAGTCTGCCAATATCCATGGTGGAAGATGTTGTGGGGCTTCACCTTTCTCAATTTTGGATAAATGTTCAATCCAATGCATTTTTCAAAGATCACAATCTTGATGTTGCGGATTACATTACATCAGTTTCAAATCAAATAGCTATTGATTTTATATCTTCTCCGGAAGTAGAATTCCTACAAGGTTTGAGCCGATGCTCGGAAGTGTTAAGACAGCTTATTTTTCAATTCTTAAATGTGGATGATGAGGAACCTTCCACGAATCAAACTTATAAGGCTCTTCCCAGTGATCTTTCTACTATCGAATCATTTGCTTCTGGAATCCGTTAATGAAGATCAATATCTGCAATCCCATACTTTGGTGACTGATGCTCATCGTCTCGGCCTAGAAATTTATGCCATCTGATTTTTTTCAATGATAGTCCTAGGAGTTACAAGTATAGTTTTGGATAATCCAACAGATGAATATTTGCAGTTCATGGATAACTCAAACTTTTTAGTAGATGGGCGTGCCTTACAGATTTCCCTTGGACGGCATCAAAAGCTATATCCTTCTTGGCACACCAATAACAAGAGTAATCACCCTCGGGAAAAGGGTCGAGTATTGATTATCACACACCACAATGGTGGCGAGTGGGAATCTTTTGCTGGGATCCACTAATCTTGCTTGTCTACAGGCAATCAAAGATGGAGCATATGTAATCGATTGTTCAGTCCATCTTGTTCAGTCCATATGTAAAAAGATGGACCAATCATTGAAGGAGGTTTTAATGCACCTTCATCCTCCTCCTTAATGGCTAACTCTCAGATCTACCGAAACATTATTGGTGCTTTATAATATGTTACTATTACACGATTTGATATTGCTTTTGTTGTCAATTGTGCTTGTCAATTTATGCATTCTCATATTGAATATCATTAGGAAAGTATTAAGAGAATTTTTCAATATCTTAAATACACTACTCTACATAGTCTTGTTTTATATCGTCAGTCCTCTCGAGAGTTAATTGCTTACAGTGATGCAGATTGGGTCCGATCTCCCGAAGATAAACGTTCTACTAGTGGGTATGTCATATTTCTTAGGCGAAATCTTATTTCTTGGCTTTCATAGAAGCAACCTATAGTCTCTTACTCAAGCATTGAAGCTGAATATAAAACTATAACAAATGCGACATTCAAAATTATTTGGCTACAATCTCTTCTTTCAGAATTACACTTTTCTCAACCCTCTACGCCCAAAATCTGGTGTCATAATATTGGGGCAACTTATCTTGCGGTAAATCCTATTTTTCATGCTCGTACCAAGCATATAGAGATTGATTTTCATTTTGTTCATGAGCGTATGACAACTCGACGCCCTTCAGCTTCTGACATCTCTACAAAAGATCAACTTATTGATATATTTACCTAGTCTTTATCTAGAAAATGTTTCGCTAAGTCATATATTGTTTTCGCATTTACTTTATTTTTGTATTTTCATTATTTTTCGTATTTTCTTAATTAGACTGTAATTATAGTTCTCAGTAGAGTTATATTTATGTACTTATGGACTGGTATGTACGTCGTTGGATTTAACTTGAGTTTTATTTATTTTTTATTTCTATCCATTATATCTTGTTTACTGCGTGGTTGTGCAGTATTTTATATTGGGACAGCTGAGTCATATTATGTGTGCGATATTATATATAAATATTCCAGATTGTCCGCCTTACAATGGAGATGTTGCCCGATATATATATATATATATATATATAATATATATATATAAGAACCCCCCCCCCTCTCGTGCCTTAATTCCATCGTCGCAACCCCCCTCCCCCTTCCAGCCTCGCGCGAGCAACCGGTGGCAACGCCCTCTCCATGTGACCATAGCCGACGTCGTCCGACACGTGAAGGAAGGGCGACACCGCCGTCGACACCTTCTCTCACATGCGATTGCCACCTTCCTTCCTTGATCAACCCATCGCAGGTCGTCGTTACATCACACGATCACCGGCCGCTCACTTTCTCCTCATCCATTCTTCCTGACGACATTCCCATCCCGAATCTGCGCTCCCTCTCACGAGACCTCTCCGACACAGGCGGTTGCGATCCTCCCCGTCCTTTGAGATCTACCATCGACGTAGTCAGGTAATGATCAACCCCTAGTTCAATTTCTTAGGGTAATGATTGATCTGGATGGGTGATTAGATTGTATCTTGGATTGATTGTACTTTTGTTTTGATCCTCTGTATTCGGTTTTGGTTTTCCCATGCCGTGGGTTGATGTATTGGGATGAGCAATGATTGGATCACGTTGGTTCATGTAGGAAACTTAGCACAATTTGGGTTTCGGATTGGTTTTGTGATTAGGGATTTTGTCGTGAGCCATGGGATATGGAGAGGTTGTCATTTGCTTGATCATGATTTAGGTTGGGTTGTATTTGTAATCTTGTTTGGGGTTGTGTTTCTGTGGTGTTTAGATTACTATCGTGAGCAGATTTGTGTGTTTGGAAATTCATTTTGATTGAATTAGGTTATAGGTTGATTCCCTATCGTGGGCTCTGTGGTATAGTTGAAGGTGTTTTATTAATTAAATGGTGTAATTGATTGAGATTATGGTAGTTGTTAGTCTCGTTGGGGTTTTAGGAATTATCCTAATAACCCAATTGAGATCGTTAGGCTAAGAAAGAACTTGTTTAAGATTTAATTAAATGGATTATTGAAATTTAGATTAGATACTAATTATGTTTAGTATTACTTTTGCTACTTTATTAATTTTATATGAATAGCTAAACTATGTCCTTGATACAGGAACTTGACTTTGAACTTGCACAGTTGATCGTAGGAGGTTTACTTGGATATGTTTTACATTTAAGGCGGGTACTTCTTACTTGTTTCTATAGTTTTGTTTATCTTTAAATGCATGATTGTTTGTTTATCTGAGTAGGTCGATTGACCTTAAATCTATTTCTTTTGTTTTCTTGCTTGATACTTATTCTATGTTTGACCATTGAGTAGAACTTCAAAATGTTCAATTATACAGTCTCAATCTCTTGGCTTCTGATCTAAAAGAGTACCGCTTATACGTGTGTACTGTAGAACCATCATGTAACCTATCTAGAATTTGATTAGCATTAGATAAACCCTACCCAGTAGATTAGTGTATATTTATTTACTTTAGTGTTGAATGTGTTTCGTATTGTATTGATTGCATGGTTTTGGTTTGATTGAGGTTGAGTATATTAGCGACATGTACCATAACATCGTTTGCATGCCGACGACCACTGACTCCCTTGTGGTTAAGACGGGTTGTCGGTTATATTTTTCTGTTGTGCCACCCTCAGTTGGAGTTGTGTGCAAACAGTTGATACTTCCCAAGTGTTTGGAGTCCCCACAAGTATTTCGAGATTTTTAAAAGCACAGATATTACGACTTTTCATTCAAGGCCCCAGGTATTGTGGTGTATTTGCATAGCCATAAATTTTGACGTTTGTATCTTGTCCACTCAACCTACTCAATGTAGCGGTGGTTGGTGTGTGTCCAGCGCAGGTTATCGCATTATGTATATATTATGCATTATGCTTTTGCTTTTGTTTGTTGTACTTGTTTGAGCTATGATTATTGTATTTGATTTACATGCATATTCGGTTATGATTTGCTTTTATTATATGATCAGGATCTACTCGGCAGAACTACCAGTTTATTGAGGTATTAGGGGGATTTCTGACCTTGCCCTTATATGTTTCATGGTTTTCAGGTATGTTATGTACAGATGCATTCATTTTACGTTTTTTATTTCAGAAATTATATACCTTTGATTCCATATGCTTGTTTTGGAAAATGATACGCTTAGTGAAAAAACTGAATGAAAATCTCAGTGAATAATGTGACACTTTGCAAACAGCAATCCTTGACAGGTTCATCGTGCCCCCAGGGTATAGTTTTTGGATCGAGAGAATACGATAGAGGGGGGGTGAATATCGTTAAACGTTTCGGATTGAAAAAGAGAATACGCAGCGGAAAAATTAAAATCAAACAACACACAAACACCAAGATTTTACTTGGTTCGGAGTCGCGGTCGGCTCCTACTCCAAGGCACACGGTCGTTGACCGTTTACTGCGGGCAATTCTATATGTGCGCAAAACGGTTTACAAACAAATATTACAATTGTAGTACAGTAAACTTAAAAGGACAGCTCTTCGTTACCGACGTCCGGTGTGGAATGTATCTCGGAGCAGAGGGACGTCGTCGGCGCTTGTATCTCGAGTTGGGAGGTTTCCGGAGCAAAGCGTTTGAGTAGAAGAGCGTATTGGCGTTGGAAGTAGTGATTGTTGAAGCCTTGGGGTCGAGGGGCTTTTTATAGCCTCCCGGGGCGCCCTGAACGTTGGGGGCGCCCCCCCCCCCCACGTGTCAGCTGATCCGAGCAACTCTCGGTCAGCCCTTATCCCACTCGAATAGGGCTGAGAGTTGACTGTGGGGGCGCCCGGGACGCAGGGGCGCCCTGGTTGACTCTTTCAGAGGGCTTCTCGGCTGGATGATCTTTATCCGCCTCGTTGGCTTGGACCCAGGGCGCCCTGGGCACTGGGGGCGCCCGAGACACAGGGGGCGCCCGGGACCAGTAAGCCTTTGAGCCGCTTCTTCGTTTACTGCTTTACCTTGACCTTGGGGGCGCCCGGGACCTCCGGGGCGCCCTGCTCAGCTGCTGTCTCTCTCCTTTGAGGCGTTCTGAGCTGCAGAGACTCGTTCCTTTGGTCCTACATTCAGGGTTAGTTGCAAATACAATAAAACAAGAATACGTTATGATTATACAGCCTTAGCTGTCTTGGTTCTGACTTTGGGTCTCCAAAATGCAACCCTAGGTCGAACCGACGCCTACTATTCCCTCGACGGGGAACGCGTCCTCACCTACTCCTCTCAGGAGAATTTACCTGTTGCCAACCGGCTCCTCCGGTTGGACTTTTGCCCAGCAGTCCTTCGCCAGGTGCCTACCTGTCCTTCGCCAGGTCTTCAGTTCCAAGCAGCCCTTCACCTGGTGCCTAGCAGTCCTTCGCTAGGTCTTTGACTCCTAGCATCCCTTCGCTAGGTGCCCAGCAGTTCTTCGCTGGGTCTTCGGTTCCAGGCAGCCCTTCGCCTGGTGCCTAGCAGTCCTTCCCTAGGTATTCGACTCCTAGCAGCCCTTCGCTAGGTGCCCAGCAGTCCTTCGCTGGGTCTTAGGGTTCCGATGCCTAGCAGTCCTTCGCTAGGACTTTGTTTCCTGGCAGTCCTTCGCCAGGTGCCTAGCAGCCCTTCGCTAGGACTTCTTTCTGCACACTCAAGTAACTTTATTAGATCACAAATGAACTTAACTTTGAATCTTTTGCCAATATCAAAACAAGGTTCGATATGGTGCTTCCTGCACCAACAATAGTTTGATTCGGGGCGGTGGCCGGAGGCCGCTGATGGTGTCCAGGCGACAATCAAACGTGTCCATGCAAAGTGTCACGTCATTCACTAAGGTTTTCATTTGAGTTTTTTCATTGAGCCTGTCAGAGCTCGCTTATTTTACCCTTTTATATACCATGCATTTATCTATTTTTATACCCGCAGAGTTTCATCCGGAACTCACCATCCCTCGCTCTCCTTTTTGTATTAGATAGTAGATAGTCGCATCTCCTGCCACTAGGAGAGGATCCAACTGTCAGTCTCCAATCATGGGTAATTTTTTATCATTTCCGTACTGTCGTAGTAATTTTATCGGATTAGTATCGTTTTAGTTTTATTTTCATTTCGAATGGTATTTGATTTTCCTTTGGTTGTGTATTTCTGTTAGATTTTCATTTGCCGCATTTGATTTACGGAAATTTACTTATTATATATATCATTTATTATGTAAAATATTTAACAGCGTGGTTGTGATTATGTAAATGTTAGCCGAGTGTGGTTGTGCTGTATTTGTGTGGAAATGTATATATATAAATATTTTAGATTTTTCATCGTATAAAAGAAATGTTGTTTGATTTTTGAGCGAACATCAACCTGCGTGACACTCATGATAGAAGAAATTAAATTCATATATATTTCATTTTGAATGTGACAGTCAAATAAATAATGTAGTTATTTTCTACACGCAATTTAGATCTTTGATTTGATTGCCTATGAAAAGTAAGTTAATTTCTTGAGATGATGATACTATCCTAAGCTATTAGATGGTAACCGAATAGTTTGGAGTGATGGTTAATACGTGAGTTTTGTCATCAAGAGGTCTGAGGTCAAATACTGATAAAGCTAATATGCTCACCTTCTCTAGGATAGATTGGTGGGGGCGTTGTGGATGAACAATTCGTCTTCTGCCACCTAGATGGTAACCGAATAGCTAAGTAATTTATCAATGATCTAAAAGTAAAATGGTTTGTGCAAAATGAACAAACAAAGTTTGTCGAAGACAAAATGACATTGGTTTGACTAAATCAAGGGTTGCAGGGTTGCAATAAATTAACAATTTATCGTTTTTTAATCTGATTTTTATTTTTATTAAATGACACGTTTATTTGTTAAAATATTCTTTTGTATCTTGGTAAAAAATGGCAAGAATAATAAATTATTAAAGAAAAATCCAATCCTTAATTTTGAAATGGTTAATCGTACACCACTACTAAACCTATGATTTTTATAGGATTGATTGATAAGTTAGTAGACAAGACGTTATCGTTTTATGAAATTTATGATTAAATTTAGATGAAGTTAAGTGTATGTCCTCTTTTATATATTAGTCATTGTTTGAATTATAATTTTTATTAATTTTTTTTTGTTAATTTTGAGACGAATTGATAGGGATATTAGGACAAACGAATTATCTTTTGCCATAATCATCACTGCAAAATAAATACCAAATCTAACCAACCTGTTACTGATGGTAAAATTGCGATTAAGAGGCCGTGAGTTAATCAAGAACTCTGTGGCAATGGATGCTCATTGAGTATTCTTGAATTTTTTCACAGTTTTATTTTTTTATTTATCTTTTTTGCTATAGGAAAAAAGAAATTTCGAATATATTTTTTAAACATTTTGATAAATATGAAAGTTAGGTAATTATTTAAATGGATGCAGAGCAATAATTGTGCCCTACAAAAAAAATGGATGAGCTTGTCTTGTCCCTTCTCTTCCTCGTCGCACTCCTCTCCTCTCTGCTTCTCGCCGGCGGCCGAGAAGTAAGAACCAATCCGGCGATCCGGAAGCTCCCGCCCGGCCCTGCGAAGCTCCCGGTCATCGGTAACCTCCACCAGATACGCGGCAATCTGCTGCACCAGTCCCTATGGGAAATGTCCAAGCAGTACGGCCCACTAATGCACCTAAAACTCGGCCAAGTCTCCGCCGTCGTCGTCTCCTCCGCCACCTTCGCTAGGGACGTCCTCAAGACCTTCGACCTCGCCTGCTGCTCCCGCCCCCACAACGTCGCCACCTCCGCGTTCTCCTACGGCCGCTCTGACATGGGCTTCATCCCCTACCGCGAGCGCTGGAGGCAGCTACGCAAGCTCTGCACCGTCGAATTCTTCAGCGCCAGAAAGATCAACTCTTTCATGTCTGTAAGGGAAGATGAGATCTCCAGGATGGTGAAGCATATCTCTTCTTGCATCTCGAGCTCCCTCGTCGTCAACGTGAGTGAGCTCGCGCTGAACTTCTCCTGCAACACGACATGCAGGACGGCCTTTGGTCGAGACATCGCCGGCGACGACCTCAACGTTTACGACGTGATCAGGGAAGCGCAGGAGATGTTGGCTAGCTTCTTCATAGCAGACTACTTTCCCCTGCTCGGGTGGGTCGATGTGGCGACGGGGATGAAATCCAGGCTTCGGAAATCGTGTCTTGAGCTCGATGGCATCTACCAGAAATTCATCGATCGCCATCTCGACGCTAAGAGTCGATCAGGAAGCGAGGAGAATGAGGATTTATTGGGTGTTCTGCTCCGGTTGCGGAAGGATGGACAGTTGACAGAGGAGAACCTCAAAGGAGTTCTTCTGGTGACAATTATTTTGAGTTTCGATGTCAAAATGAATTGTAGAACTTAAATCTAATTCAATTTTTGGCAGAATATTTTTATCGGCGGGACGGATACCTCGTCAGCAGTGGTGGAGTGGGCGATGGCAGAGCTCATCCGGCAGCCGGAGTTGATGAAGAGAGCCCAAGAGGAAGTGAGAAGCTGCGTGGGGAGAAGCAAAGGGAAGGTGGAGGAGTGCGACCTGCACCAGCTTCACTACCTCAAACGGATCGTCAAGGAGACGATGAGGCTGCACCCGCCGGCGCCGATGCTCGTCAACCGGGAAATCATGCACCCGGTCACTTTAAGCGATGGGTACCAAATTCCTCCCAAGACGACGATCTACGTGAACGCGTGGGCGATCAGCAGGGATCCAGATGCGTGGGAGAGACCGGAGGTGTTCGACCCTGAGAGGTTTGTAAACATGGCGTCGCCGACAGTTGACACGTTTGCGCACTATGACTTCAAGCTGATTCCGTTCGGCGAGGGACGGAGGATTTGCCCGGGAAAGAATCTGGGTATGCTGATGGCGGAGGTGGCGCTGGCCAACCTTTTATATTCCTTCGATTGGCAATTGCCGCCGGGAACGAAGGAGGAGGACGTGAGCATGGAAGAAACGCCGGGGCTCGTTGTGCACAGGAAGCATGCTCTGTGCCTCATCGCCGCCAAATTTGAGGCAAACTGAGCATGTCGTTGAACTCATGCATGAGACTAATGTTCTCCGATAAGACTCTCATGCGTGAAGAAATTGTCCAGTGCTACTGTTGTGTAATTGAATAAATGAAGAACAGAGTATATATATATATATATATATATATATATATATATATATATATATATATATATATATATATATATATATATATTAGTATAATATCCGTGGGATACGGGAATCTTACGGTTCAGCTCTAGTCTGGGCTTTTAGCCTATATGTTTAGAGCTAAGGCCCAAGGAACCACAGGGTACGACCATAGGGAGAGAGGAGTATAAATGTTCCCTAAAGGATAAATTTTTCATTTACGATGTCACTATATTATATGCCATTGAGCGACAGCGACGTGGACGAGAGAAATTCTAGCCTTACAATACTATAATAAATAAATAAACAATACTATAAAAAAAATAAATATTATATAGTTATATAATATAACGATATTATGGATAGACTTATCTCATATCATATAACTAAAGAATATTTAATGTGATTCTAATATCACATATCCATTCTTTTTTTCCATAATGTAAACCATCCTAATTTTTTTTAATTGATTCTTTATCATGGATTCATGTCAATATAAGATATAGTATTATCTTTTATAATATAAGATGTTAATGATAATCATAAATTTTATAAGGATGATGAATGTGGATGCGATCTAAAGTTTATTTTACTTTGATAGAGGTGTGTCAGGCTTGTGCTATAGTGCAACACATAGACGACATATGAAAACCCTAGTACGTAGCAAGCTACTGTGATGGGTCATCCCCCATATAAAAATTAATTTAATATCAAAGTAGACCAATGACCCACAAATCAGATATTAAACTGATAAGAACAAATACTACACTTGATCTTAGCCAAAAGGTCGAGAAAGGTATGCGTTGCTTTACTGTTCTTTGTCCATTTTTATAATTGCTCTGTGTGTAATTCGCCTTGGTAACTTCAGATGTGAGACTATCATTTTTCTTACATCCTATATTTCATTAAAATTAAATTAAATTTATTTTTATGCACTTTATTATAATCATTATAATCTTTTTTAAATTTGATAAATTGATTTTTTAAAATTTTAATTTTAGATTAAGATCTAAATTTTAGGATTTGTAATTATATATTTTCTTTTGAATTTGTATTTTAAATTATAAATTTTATATTTAGAAAATTTATGTTCGGTTTAGACGGGAATCCTAAGTTTCTTGTGAATTTCACGTCTGTATGTAAAATTATATTTTATAAATATTAATAGATATAAAATAAAGTGTCAAATTAATTTTAAAATAGTTCGTTTGTATAATGAATAAGTGGATGATGACGTTGGACTTTTATGCCGGAAGAATATGTTCTTAAAGGTCATATTGCAATGTAATATTTATACTATTTAGATAATCTGTATAAATAGATTTATTAGGGTATAAAAATAAATCATATAAAATCATTACTTTTTCTTGTTTATATGATATTTCTTACACAAGCCCATGGAGACCTAATTTTGCTAGCAAATATATTGAGTGGACCCACTACAAAAGAAAGACAGATTAATAATAGAATATTTATTTCGTGACGTAATTTCTTTTATAAAATTAAATATTTAATCGTTAAATTATAACGGTAAAGTTGCTTTAAATCCCTAATGAGGAGTCAAACTTTGCATTCACTCCTCACATAAGTTTTTGTTTGTTTTTGCCCCCTAATGGAACTGAGTTTAAAAGGGTAAAAATTGAGTATACATTAGTGAAAACTGAGTGTAAAAGAGTGAAACTTGAGTATAAAAGAGTGAAAATTGAGTATAGGATTATTGATGTGGTGGATGCAAACTGCCATACTCAGTTTTCTAACTTTTATACTCAATTTTCTTCAAATAATACTCACCAAACATCACGTCAGGGATTGCATGCAAAGAAATGTTTGGTAGGGATTGCATGTAAAGTTGACTTGGTAAGTGGGGAGTTTAGGAAAATTTACCCTTAAATTAGAGACTAAATTAATTTTTATAGTTAAATTATGGGTAAATTTTCATAAACTCCCCACATACCAAGTCAACTTTGCATGCAATCCCTACACAACTTTTTCTTTGCATGCAGTCCCTGATGTGATTGACAAGACAGATTGGTGAGTATTATTTGAAAAAAGTTGAGTATAAAAGTTAGAAAATTGAGTATGCAAGGTTGCATTCACCACATCAATAACCCATATACTCAATTTTCACTCTTTTATACTTAAGTTTCACTCTTTTATACTCAGTTTTTACTGATGTATACTCAATTTTCACTCTTTTATACTCAATCCATCAGGGAGCAAATACAAAGAAAAACTTGTGTGGGGAGTACATGCAAAGATCAAAGGGCTATTGGGGAGTTTATGACAATTTACCGTTAAATTATTAACTGAATTAAACTTTTTTTATTAGAATTCTTCCCCAAAACAAACAAAATTAAATAAATTTTTTTATAACTTTTTAACTCATGTTATTAATTTTTTTAGCTAACTTTATTTCTATTTGTTTTTTTATGACATCAATCACATAATAAACTAATTGAAAGTGTTTTTGACAACGAGGTGAAATCGTCACCTTGATGACCCCTTATAATCTAAAGAGAGATAAATCATAGAGGCTTTGTATCCATTAGAAATTGACCCAGGTCTATTGATAGCAACACTCTATATGGACCAACCATGCTAGTCCATGAGAGAAAAAAACCCTGTGAAATAAATATTCGAAAAAGTAGCATCAATCAAAGTGGGATAGAATAACTTTCGAAAATCATAAGATTTGACTCAGTTATCAAAATCTGACATTTTTTTTTTTTGAATAGAATCTCGTTCAGAGTTCTATAATTAAAAAAAAATCATCTCATTTTGATTTTCAAGTCAAAGTTATCATGTTTGAAAGTTTGCTACTTTCTAGTAATTATGAGCTGTTACACATTGTAACAACTATTAGCTGCTACATATTGTAGCTGTTAGGATGTATACTATAAGCCAAGCTTTTTATATGAACATCTATTTTTGGAATAAAAATCACATGATCATTGTTTGCATTTTATATTTGATATATATGCTAATTGTCCAATACTCTACATTGTAGATAATATGGTGTGTAGTGCTACACAGAAGATCATATTATCAGTCCTTTGTAAAGCATAAGTAGTGGCTCACAACCAAGACGGTTTTGGACAAACCATTGGAATGATTGTAGTGTAATTTGGTATTAGTCTATCTTGACTATAGAATTACGCTAGTACACTTTGTGTATGATGGGGTTGAATACCCCGTGGCAGACACGGGGATGAAGAAGTTGCATGACAAAATACACCAACCCGGAACGACTCCCTGTACAGGACACTCGAGACCCTCTCGGGAAAAGGGACCCAAAGGACAACTCGAGTAGTTATAACCTCGAAAATAGCTTCAGGAAGACACACCCCCGAGCTCACCTCGGGGGTAAGTCCCCGAGAGCACCTCGGAGAGATGAGCACCTGGGACCCCCGGGCCAAGTAAGCTCAAGAACACCTCGGGGGTAGTGGGGCCCAAGGAACACTCAAGCAGAGGACCGTTTTTCTCGGATCGACGGGTTATCAACAGCCATTATTATGGAGTAATTATCACCCCTGATCAGCGGCCATCAAGGCCTTAATCGTCGCAATGACCCAGATTGAAGAATCGAGATGATCGTTACCAAGGTGATACATTAACCGATAATCACGGGAGTGTGGCGAGGATCATGGGTGCTCGTGGATGGCTGCCGCAAGTATAAAAGGTAGACCAACCCTTCTGGTAAAGGGGTTACACACTCTCTACTACTTACACATTTTTCCTACCTTTTACTTTTCTCCATCGAGGCACTGACTTGAGCGTTGGAGTGGGCTCCGCTGGACAATCTCCGGCGTGTTCCCCTAACGCTCGTGTTGATCTCGTAGGGCGCAGAGTTCTTCCCCTCCCATCAGCATCCACGTAGGCCGAACCTCAGTGACTGGCCATCGACGTCGATTCCTTCCGGAACAAGTTTGGCACCATCAATGGGAAACCAGTAAAGCACCAGAAGGAGCACCGATGGCGGGACCGGAGGGACAAGCCATTGCCCTGATGGAGGAGGAACCTGATCGCCGAAGAGCCACCACCAACGAAGAAACGCTTTGGCACCCACCAGTGGAACTCTTCAATTCTCCACGAGGGGCCTTGGATCAGAGGGAGACCCTCGCGATCAACTTAGATCCCACCTCCTGGGCCTCACCGGAAGTCTGCGAAGGCTTGCAAGTGGATCGTGGGAGGACGAGGGACCCAAGGAAGAACGGAGGAAGGTCGAGAGCGAGGAAGTACAGATTCACCCTCAACATAGAGGGGGAGTTACACGGATCGCCCTCGACCTTGCACCGGAACTCAGAAGCCATTTTGTATATTGCCTGCGGAGCCACAAGGATGTCTTCGCTTGGGCCGCCGAAAAAATCAAAGGGGTTCCACCGGCGTTAGCCATGCATCATCTGCATGTCACTCCGGGAGTCCGGCCGGTGAAGCAGAAGTGGAGGCACTTTTCACTAAAGCAAGATAAGGCTATCCGAGACGAGGTTCAGATGTTGCTAAAAGCCGGACACTTCAGAGAAGTTCAGTTCCCGACCTGGTTGGCTAACATTGTCCTCGTCCCTAAGCCGGGAGGTAAATGGCGAGTCTGCATCGACTTTCGTGACTTGAATAAAGCCTGCCCCTAAGATTGTTATCTCCTGCCTCGGATATATCGGTTGGTGGACTCCACAACCGGTTGTGAGTTTATCTCGATGTTGGACGCCTACCAAGGCTACCACCAAGTCCGGCTTGCTCCCGAGGACCAGGAGAAAGTCAGTTTTGTGACGGCCGACGACACGTATTGTTATAACGTCATGCCTTTCGGCTTGCGCAATGCTGGGGCCACGTACTAGCGGATGATGGACAAAGTCTTCAGGCACCAGATCGGGAGAAACATCGAGGTGTACGTGGATGATATCCTAGTCAAGACTGACAAGGGAGGCGACATGATAGCCAACATGGAAGAAACATTTGCCACCCTGAGGTCCAATAGGATGAAGTTGAACCCTGCTAAGTGTTTATTCGGGGTAAAGATCAGTCGGTTCCTAGGTTACATGGTGACAGAGAGGGGGATTGAGGCCAATTCGGAAAAGATAAAAGCTATTCTGGATATGCCGCCCTCTCGCAACTTCAAGGAGGTACAACGCCTTTGCAGAATTGAAGACTTATCTCGCCGCTCTCCCCATCCTCTACAAACCGGTGGAAGGGGAGACCTTGTTTGTCTACCTGTCGGCCGTAGAGCAAGCGGTAGGCTCGGCGCTTGTTCGAGAACAAGACCGGGTGCAATATCCCATATATTTCTTTGGACATCTTCTGAAAGATGTCGAAACGCGATATCCCACGATGGAGAAATTGGCCTATGCCCTGGTCTTAATGGCTCGGAGGTTAAGGCCATATTTCTTAGCACATCCCATTGTGGTCCTCACCAACAGCCCGCTTGCACGAGTCCTCACTAATCTCGAAGCTTCGGGTCGGTTAATCAAATGGACGATGGAGTTAAGTGAATACAACATCGAGTATCAGCCTCGCGTCGCTATCAAGGCACAAGCCCTCTTGGACTTCATGTTGGAGACCATCCCGGAGGCCGAGGCCAAAGGAATGTGGAAGATCTATGTGGATGGGTCCTCCAATAGCCAGCATAGCAGAGTTGGCGTGTTAATGGTTTCCCCTCGGGGAGACGCATTACATTTGTCCATCTGTCTCCACTTCAAAGCTACCAACAATGAAGCCGAGTGCGAGGCAATCCTGGCGGGTCTGCAAGCAGCTAAGCACATGGGAGCTAGTTGGGTTATTGTATATTCAGACTCCCAGCTTGTGGCGCAACAAATAAAGGGCGACTTTGAAGTCAAATGTGAGCGCCTGCAGAAATATGTAGCCCTTTACGAACAGCTGTAGGCCTCCTTCGGGGAGGTTATCTTGCAAAAGATCTCCAGGGCTGACAATGTCCGGGTTGACGAGCTAGACAAATTGGCTAGCTCTATCTCCACTTGGCAGCTAGTGTTGCGGAGGTGACGGTGGCGCAGATTGGAGAGGAAGTAGGGGTGACACCGAACTGATTGGAGGGATCCATATGTCGCGTTCCTGCGTAGTGGGATCATTCCAAGCAGGGACCAGGACAGCCAGCTATTCAGCCATTGGGTGGCCAGATTCACTCTGGTCGGCGATCAACTGTATAGGAGGTCCTTTGCGCGACCCCTCCTCAAATGTGTCGGGCCAGAGGAAGCCGACTACATGATGAGGGAGATACACGAAGGCATATGTGGGAGTCACATTGGGGGGAAATCCCTGTCCAGGAAGATCATCTTGGCAGAGTACTTTTAGCCCACCTTATAGGCCGATGCTCTCAAGTTCGTAGCCGGGTGTGAAGCCTGTCAGAGACACCACCACGTGACTCACCGACCGACCGAGCCCTTGTGAGTCTCTACAGTGTCCTACCCCTTCAATCAGTGAGGAATGGACATTGTAGGCCCCTTCCCCATTGGACCCCAGTAGAATAAGTTCCTGTTGGTCCTCGTCGATTATTTCTCCAAATGGGTGGAAGTGGAGCCCCTGGCGAACATCATGGAGGATGCGGTGATGAAAGTCATATGGAGGGACATTGTTTGCAGGTACAACATCCCTCACAAGCTGGTGTCGGATAATGGAAGATAATTTTCAAGGCACAAGATGAAAGAATGGTGCGAAGGGTTGGGCATTCAGCAGACCTTCACCTCAGTAGCCTACCCGCAGGGCAATGGACAAGTCGAGGTCATCAATCGAGAAATCCTGCGAGGACTCTTGATAAAGCTAGATCACGTTGGGGATAGCTGGGTTGAAGAACTCCCTAGCATCCTGTGGTCCTACCGTACCACACCAAGAGAAGGCACAGGCGAGAGCCCTTTCCAACTGGTATACGAGGCTGAGGTCGGCATCCTAGTGGAGGTAGGAAAGGGGTCTGCCCAACAACAATACTATCGAAAGGAAGCCAATGATCAGAAGTCGCTGATTGACTTAGACCTCATTTCAGAGGAGCGGGACAAAGCCGTAGCTCGGTTGGAAGCTTATTGACGAAGGATGCAGCAAGCCTATAATCGCCGGGTGATCGCCCGCAGCTTTGAGGTTGGCGACAAAGTTTGGAAAAGGATCAAACCGGTCGGCGACCCTGGGAAGCTGGAGCCGCAGTGGGACGGACCATATGTTATCGTCAAAAAACTCACCGGACGTAGCTATTATCTAGAAGACAATAAAGGCAAGAGGCTGGAAAGGCCCTGGCACGCCAACCATCTCCGCTGTTATTGTACTCAGTGAGGTATTGTGTTGTTTGTTTGCCTGCTGTATTCTTTATTTACACTGCCTTGCAGTTTAATAAATACAAAGCGTAAATGGAATATTATACAGAAAGGGTTGAATCCTTACCTGTGTAAAACCCTACTGCCATTCGGTGAGTAGGCTTGGCCTCAGTGTTGCACATGCCAGGCCAAGAGCTGTAAAACCCTACTGGCTCTCTGTGAGTAGGCATAGCCTCAGAGATGCACATGCCCGACCAAGAGTTATACAACCCTACTGCCTATCGGTGAGTAGGCTTGGCCACGGTGCTGCACATGCCCGACCAAGAGCTGTAAAATCCCTATTGTCTCTCGGTGAGTAGGCTTGACCTCGGTGCTGCACATGCCCGACCAAGAGCTGTAAAAACCTAGTGCCTCTCGGCGAGTAGGCTTGGCCTCGGTGCTGCACATGCCCGACCAAGAGCTGCAAAACCCTACTGCCTCTCGGTGAGTAGGTTTTGTTGGGACCGGGTGCATGTTGACATGGATGCGGGTTCGTAATTTTAAAATTTATTACGTGCAGCGGAAGATTTAGCATAAATAATTTCCCAAATTATTTAACCACACATCTAAGCATGCAACCTTATATTGTGTAGACATGATCATATATTAAAATTTTGCAGAAAGTAAACTAATTTACTTAATACCTCGCGTAACTCGAAGGAAGGGACGAGATCCAACTGTAAGCGTCCCTTGGAAGCTCCGCCTCTATTCGCGTCCACGCCGAGTTTTCTTCGGGATGACTTCGCAAAGCCACGAGTTTCATGCAGATAAGAACTACTAGATTCTCCAAAGGCACGACAAGAATACCAAGAGAGAGATGGAAAGACTAACCACCAAACGAAGAACGGAATCAAGATTCCGGGAGGAAGGAAGGAGTTGCGCCCGCTTCTTCTTCTTCTTCGGCAGCTGCTTGGTGGATGAAGCTCACGGCAACAAAGGGATCCTCCTTTTAGGGCCGGCGGCACTAGAGGAGGGAGAGGGAGAGAAGGAGAGAGAGAGAGGGCTTATTTCTAGATCTCTAAGATTAATCTCCAGCCTTGCCTTGGTTCCTTTATATAGTAGCCTCTCAATCGCCAAGTCTCCTTTTTATGGAATAAATTTTCATAAGAAATTTATCATATAAATTTTTCTATGAATTATTCCATCATGCCAAGTTTTTATCATAATTTAATTTATGATAAAAACAACCATGTCTCCCTTTTCTTATGGAAAGAAATTTCTTTATATAAATTTCTTTATATAAATTTCTTTGTCATGGTAAATCAATCCATTATTGATTTTATAAAATAAAATAAACCAATCCACGGTTCATTTTAATTTCCATGAAAAATAAATCTCTTTATATAAATTTCTTTATATAAATTTTTTTATCCATAATTTTATAAAACAAACCACGCTAGGTTTATTTTATAATTTGAACCAAAAATTCGGTTTTCCCCTTTTGTTGTGGCCGGCCAAACAAAGAGGGTGGGGACCCTCTTTGGCCGGCCAAACCCAAGCTAAAACCATACGAATTAAACTCATTTAATTCGTCCAATAAGTCTTCAAAAGACTTAGCCATTTTATGCTTCCGATGCGTCTCTGAAAAATTCAGATTCAACTTATCTCTCTTGATCGGAAAATCCAATTTTCAACTCGTTTTAAATCCCTCAGATCACTCGTAGTGCGTGTGACTAAATAGGCTTTCGATTTATGTTGGCCGTCTATAATCAACCAATTATAGAACGATCATGAGTGACACCTAGTAGTACATCATGATCCCCAATTAATCGAAAGATCAACGGTTGACCTCAGAAATAATTCTGAAACCTTTCAGCAGCTTTAATGAATCGTGCCTCATTCCCTTCACCATCTTATACCCACTTGGTTCAGGACACAGTCTATGTGTGTCAGTCCCCACTAGGCTGACTACGTCACACCTAGCCCAAGTAATGTCTTTCTCGTCCAACGGATTCTAATTACTCTCATGTTTCTGAGAGATTCATACTCGGAATATGTGATGCTCTGGCCAGAGGCTTCGAGTAACAATCCGACGATAGGCCTTGGGTATACATCTCCTCGCAAGGAGTGGTGAATCCTTTGTAGGCTGTTCATGTTAGTGATATGAGAGAAGTGTCTTAAGGCAATCGCCTTATGATTGTAAACATTTATATTAATAAATGATAATTCACTATATGAGTATACATGTTTGTGTATTTGATTGGGATCTTAAACTCATCTACTGAATGTCCGCAATACAATTCACAGCATGAGAGAATTTGTGATGGGATCACAACTAGTGATTATCTCTAAATGTGCAATTGTGAAGTATTGAAAATATCCCTAGTCGATGAATTGATAAATACAGACACTATCAATTCTGTTGAGACTAGCATGAGTTATTCTCTAATCAGCTGATTCTCACTGGCTGGTGACATTGGGATGTCCGGAGATAAACATGGATGCTAGTTAAGGGAACTAGTTCATTGGAGTGACTAGCTGTAAAACTTCATATGGTAATCTATATAGATATGTCAATGAAGTTCTTACTGCAGCTTAAGTGCGATGTTCCTTTGACTTGCGATGTTCAAGTCATCTTGGTCATGGAGACTTATACTTTAACATCTTAAGCAAGCATCTCCAAGGAGGTGTGGACCCAGGATGATTGGGTATAAGCCGAAGTGCCCGAAGATGTTTGAGCAGCCTATAAAGGATTCACCACTCCTTGCGAGGAGATGTATACCCAGGCCTATCGTCGGATTGTTACTCAAAGCCTCTGGCCAGAGCATATCATGTTTAGAGTGTGAGTCTCTTAAATACATGAGAGTAATTAGAAATCCAAAGGACGAGAAAGACACTACTTGGGCTAGGTGTGACGTAGTCAGCCTAGTGGGGACTGACACAAATAGACCGTGTCCTGAACCAAGTGGGTATAAGATGATGAAGGGAATGAGGCACGATTCATTAGAGCTGCTGAAGGGTTTCAGAATTATATCTGAGGTCAACCGTTGATCTTTCGATTAATTGGGAATCATGATGTACTACTAGGTGCCACTCATGATCGTTCTATAATTGGTTAATTATAGACGGCCAACATAAATCGAAAGCCTATTTAGTCACACGCACTATGAGTGATCCGAGGGATTTAAAACGAGTTGAAAATTGGATTTTTCCGATCAAGAGAAATAAGTCGAATCTGAATTTATCAGAGGCGCATGGGAAGCTTAAAATGGCTAAGTCTTTTGAAGGCTTATTGGACGAATTAAATGTGTTTAATTCGTGTGGTTGAGGCTTGGTGTGGCCGGCCAAAGAGGGTGCCCACCCTCTTTGGTTTGGCCGGCCACAACAATGGGGAGAAACCAATTTATTTGGTTTAATTAATAAAATAAATCTAGCGCGATTTGTTTTATAAATTATGGATAAATAAATTTGTATAAAGAAATTTATAGAAAGAAATTTGTAGAAATTTATTCCTTTTTATGGAAATTAAAATGATCCATGGAATGATTTATTTTAATTTTATAAAATCAATTATGAATTGATTTTTCCATAATAAGAAAAATTTATAAATTTCTTGTAAAATTTATTCCATAATTAAAGGAGAGATATATTTGGTTTTATTATAAAGTTAGTTATAAGAAAACTAGGCATAACAGAATAATTCATAAGAAAATTTATAAGATAAATTTCTTATGAAAATTATTTCGTTAATTCCGTTAAAGGGGAGACTTAGCAAGGGAGATGCTACTATATAAAGGAACCAAAGGCAAGCCTTGAATTCCAATCAATTAATCAAGAGATTAGTAGCTCCCTCCCTCTCTCTAACTCTCTCTCTCTCTCTCTAGGGCCGGCGCCCCTCTCTCTCTCTAGGGCCGGCTCTCTCTCCTCCCCTAGGGTCGGCGCACATCCCAAGGGTGGCCGAGAGCTTCATCCACCAAGAAGGTGCCGAAGAAGAAGAAGCGGATCGCGACTCCTTCCTTCCTTTCCCGGAATTTTGATTCCGTTACTTGGTGGTTAGTTTCCATCTTTTCTCTCTTGTTATTCTAGTTGTGCCTTTGGAGAATCTAGTAGTTCTCGTTGGCACAAAACTCGTGGCTTTGCGAAGTCATCCCGAAGAGAACTCGGCGTGGACGCGAATAGAGGCGGAGCTTCCAAGGGACGCTACGGTTGGATCTCGTCCCTTACTTCGAGTTACACGAGGTATTGAGTAAATTAGTTTACTTTCTGCAAAATTTTAATATATGATCATGTCCACACATCATAAGGTCGCATGCTAGATACGTGGTTAAAAATAATTTGAGAAATTATTTAATGCTAATTCTTCCGCTGCACGTAAATATTTTAAAATTTATGAACCCGTATCCTTGTCAACATGCACCCGGTCCCAACAGTGGTATCAGAGCCGATTAGTGTTCGACATAATCATATAATTGTTTTGCGGAAAACTTTGTCATAATCTCAATTTTGGAAAAATTTTCAATTATGGAAATTTTCCAATTATTATAAATTTTAGATTTAGGAATTTCAAAGTTTGGAAATCCTCATGAAATTTCGCAAACGTTTGAAATATCCTAGTTTCTGAAATTTATGATAATTGAGAAAACTTCCCATCTTTTGGAAACTTTCCAATTTTGGAAATTT
>JAGFNQ010003344.1:89498-452894 GCA_024364735.1 Boesenbergia rotunda | reverse complement strand
AAAATGAAAAATCATTAACAATTAAGACAATAAGAAGTGATCATGGAGGTGAATTTCAAAACCAAAGATTTTTAGAATTTTGTCAAGATAGAGGGTATAGACATAAGTTCTCTACTCCTAGAACACCACAACAAAATGGTGTTGTAGAGAGGAAGAACCGTGTTCTTCAAGAGGCTGCACGAAGCATGCTTAATGAGTACTCACTCCCGAGTAACTTATGGGCTGAAGCTGTAAATACAGCTTGCTATGTGCAAAATCGAGTTCTCATCCATAGGTTTTTAGGAAAGACTCCCCATGAACTTTGGTTTGGAAAACCACCTACGGTTAAACACCTTAGAGTGTTTGGTTGTAAGGTGTTCATCCTAAACACCAAGGATCACCTTGGAAAGTTCACGGCGAAAGCTGATGAAGGGATACTAGTCGGGTACTCCCTCGTTAGTAAAGCCTACCGAGTTTACAACAAGAAAACTAGATTAGTTGAAGAGTCTTCTGATGTGGTTTTTGAAGAGGTTCCGAAATCAATTGACCAATCAGAAAATGCAGAAGGAGTTCAACTCGAACTAAGGAGACTTAGTTTGAGTGAAATTCGAAGTGTTGTTGAGGGTGATGAGTCAGATGATGGTGAGCCTAGACAACCCCTTGATCAGCCGAATCCTGAGGCTGAACTTGTGTCTAGTGAACCCATTCAAGAAGCACCACCAACACCAAGACAAACGAGATTAGCCTCTAGTCATCCCCAAGACCAAATCGTTGGAGACATCCATCAAGGGGTTAGGACTAGATCATTCTTCCGGAATGAGGCTAATGAAGTTGCTCTAATTTCCGAAATTGAACCTAGAAAAATTGATGAAGCATTAAATGATCCCGATTGGATTATCGCGATGCAAGATGAACTAGGTCAATTTGAGAAGAGTCAGGTTTGGGACTTAGTCCCTAGACCTAAGAAGACCACCATTATTGGAACTAAATGGGTCTTCAAAAACAAATTAAACCACAAGGGAGAAATCATTAGAAACAAGGCACGCTTGGTAGCCAAGGGCTACAGTCAAGTTGAAGGCCTTGATTATGATGAGACTTATGCTCCCGTGGCACGATTAGAGTCCATCCGATTGATGCTTACATTTGCAGCACACCGTGGCTTCAAATTATTTCAAATGGATGTCAAATCGGCCTTCCTAAATGGTTTGATTAGGGAGGAGGTCTATGTCGAACAACCTCCGGGGTTTGAGAGTACCGAATATCCAAACCACGTGTTCAAGCTCAAAAAGGTACTCTATGGCCTTAAACAAGCACCCCGGGCTTGGTATGAGTGGTTGTCGACATTCTTAATTGAAAAGGATTTCGTAAGAGGTCAAATAGACCCTAC
Source organism: Boesenbergia rotunda (assembly GCA_024364735.1). NCBI lineage: Eukaryota > Viridiplantae > Streptophyta > Magnoliopsida > Zingiberales > Zingiberaceae > Boesenbergia > Boesenbergia rotunda. The sequence continues at coordinate 451,528 of JAGFNQ010003344.1, read as the reverse complement.
ACTGTTTCTACGAAGAGATAGTGAAAATATATTTGTAGCCCAAGTATATGTCGATGACATAATTTGTGGCTCAAACAACAAGGGCTATTTAAATGAGTTCATTCGACACATGGAGAGTGAGTTCGAAATGAGTCTAGTGGGAGAGTTGACTTTCTTCCTTGGACTTGAAATCAAGCAAACTCGCGATGGTATCCATGTGCATCAAACAAAGTATACACATGAAATGCTTCGAAAATTCAATATGAGTGATTCGAAAGAGGTAACCACTCCCATGGCCACAAACACAAGATTAGACAATGATGAGAGTGGTAAACCCGTTGATCTAACTCAATATCGAAGCATGATAGGTAGTTTGCTATACCTCACAGCTAGTCGACCAGATATATTATTTGCTGTAGGTATGTGCGCTAGGTATCAAGTCTGTGCCAAGGAATCTCATCTAATTGCTGTTAAGCGAATTTTGAGATATCTCAAGGGTACAATTGGTGTAGGTCTTTGGTATCCCCGTACCGAATCTTTTGATTTGATGGGCTATACGGATTCCGACTACGCTGGATGTAAGTTGGACCGGAAGAGCACTAGTGGGGGCTGCCAATTCTTAGGATCGTCTTTAGTAAGTTGGTCGAGTCGGAAGCAACATTGTGTTGCTCTTTCCACTACCGAGGCAGAATATATCGCCATGGGAGAGAGTATATCACAATTGTTGTGGATGATCCACACCTTAGAGGATTATGGATTGAGTTACAAAGGTGTGCAAGTGTTATGTGATAACATTAGCACAATTAATTTAACCAAGAATCCAGTCCATCATTCTAGGACAAAACATATTGAAGTAAGACACCACTTCATTAGGGATCATGTAGCTAGGGGGAACATCATACTCTCTTATGTAGAGTCAAAGTCAAACCTAGCTGACATTTTCACTAAACCACTTCCCGAAAGTGAATTTAGTTTCCTAAGACGGGAATTGGGAATGTGTCGCGCTTCATGATGTTCAAATTGCATCCAAAACTCTCCACGATTATTTCAAATTGTTAGGGAATAATTGGGTAACTTTGGGAACATCTCACACAAACTATAAGGGTTACCAAAATGTTTTTGTTTGCTAGATATGGGGTGAGATGTTAGGTTTAACTCAATTTCTCAAAATGTCATTGCATCCCTTGAGGAATTAAGTTAACGAGATAATAATCACGGTGGTGACCAAGTATGGGGAAAATCATTGCATAACATATGTGTATATGGCTCCATGATCATACTTGGACATTCCAATCAAGGCAACTTGATTGGAAACTTGAATTTGGAATGAAAACTTGAATTTGTTTGATTGATTGGTGTTTGAGTTTGACTCCATTTGGATGGGTCAAAGTGTTTGTTGAACCTATAAGGACTTTTGATTCTTGTTCAGAGATCAATTTTAGTCATAAAATCATGTACAAGTTCGACAAAGTCCATCAAATCTCGTTTGGAAAATTCAGAAGTTCTGAAACTGAACATCTCAGTTCGTATCAGGAACCCTGATCGGTCACCGGACCGATCAGGCATAGGGCTGATCGGTCCCTAGACCGATCTGACCCCTTCCTGTGGTGTTCGGTCCACAGACCGATCTGCGAGGCAAGCCGTGATCTCCCGGAATCTGACTATGTGTACTGAGCTAGCCTGGATTGGTCTCTAGACCGATCTGGCACCCTGTGGGGATCGGTCCACAGACCGATCAGGGAGCTCAGAGGTTTCTCTCCGGACCCTACTAATCGAATCCTGATCGGTCACCCGACCGATCAGGAGTGCGTCTGATCGGTCATCCGACCGATCAGGACCATGCCATGATGGACGACCTTATGCGCGATGACGACCCCCCCCCCACTGACACTTGAGCTTGGATGTCTGCTGTCTTATCATGATCTACGGATTTGACTATGACTTTAGGGTTGTATGCCCTGTGACCTGATTGTTGTGACCTTGTGTCACATGTATTTTGCTACCTGTCTGGTTGCTTTGACTTATCTGTTTTTACCTGACATGCCTTTCTACTTTGAGTATATTTATTGTTGATGCCATGTTGATTATGTGCCTTTTATCTGCATGATTGTTCGATTGTCATATTCATGCTTACATTGCCATGTCTATTTGATACTTATGAATATTACGGCATGGGTTTATATTTCATACTCATATGATGCATGTGATTGGTATGTCTTGCTATATCTTTTTCACATACGGTCGTATGATTATTCCATAAAATATCACATCTTTGTTGATTTGGGATACCTCTAGGGTTGAGGGGGAGTTTGTTTTAATCTTAACAGTCCCTCTTGCCCCTTTTTGGTGTTCGACAAAGGGGGAGAGTGTGGATTGGTTAAGTTTAGAATGACCATGTTGTAGGGGGAGGATCTGGATTCCCCTATGATTCTAATGTTGGAATATTGATTGAGAATCCCTAATATTGATTGAGAATCCCTAAACTTAAAATCAGGTTGTCAAACAACAAAAAGGGGGAGATTGTTGATGCAGTCTGGCCCTGATTGTTGTTTTGGTGTTAACAACGATTTTAGTTTAGGTTGATGATGATGATGATTATGATTAAGTCCTGATCGAGGATTAGGCATGATATGGAGGATTCTAGCCTGGAGGGCTAAGTGTTGGAAAATCCTAACCTGGAGGGTTAGGTGTGGAAAATCCTGGCTTGGAGGGCTAGGTGTTGGAAAAGTCCTAATTCGGAAAGGTTGGGTGAAAAGTCCTAGCTTGGAGGGCTAGGTGAAAAGTCTTAACTTGGAGGGTTAGGTGCAAATTCCCATCCTGGATAATTAGGTGAAAAAGTCTTGGCTTGGAGGGTCAGGTGCCTAGCTTGGAGGGCTAAGTTGGATGAAGTTCTAACTCGGAAGGGTTGGGTGAAAAGTCCTAGCTTGGAGGGCTAGGTGAAAAGTCCTAGCTTGGAGGGCTAGGTGAAAAGTCCTAACTTGGAGGGTTAGGTGCAAATTCCCAACTTGGAGAGTTAGATGGAAAATCCTTAGCTTGGAGGGCTAAGGTGGATGGAAACTTAGCTTGGAGGGCTGAGTTTGAGTCCCTGGATCGGTCTAGTGATCGATCAGGGATTCTGGCACGCTGCTCCTTCGTGGATCGGTCTGGTGACCGATCCAGCGATGACTGATCGGTCGGGTGATCGATCAGGGAGCACACAGTGAGGTTGGGAACCTACTGTGCTGCTCCTGATCGATCTGGTGACCGATCAGGGGGAGTATGCGTTTCACCCATTGACTGGCTCCTGATCAGTCTGGTGACCGATCAGGGAGCGAGCAGTGAGGTTGAGTTCCCTTGCTGAATTGCTTCTGATCGGTCTGCTGACCGATCAGGATCACTGTGCAGATCATTCTGTTGAACGATCCAGCTTCGCGGGCTTCTCACTAAGATCGATCAGGACGAAGCCTGATCGGTCTGGGGATGATCTGATCGGACTGCTGACCGATCAGGAAGATCCCTGGTCGGTCAGTTGACCGATCAGAAGGCTTAGCCTGCGAAACTTAGAAATCACCCCATATAAGGGCGGATCGGTCCGGTGAATAATCCACGACCTGGGATCGGTCTGGTGATCGGTCCAGGAGAATCTCAAAGAAATCACGATTTCTGATTGAGCGTTGGGGATCGATCAGGACGGAGCCTGATCGGTCTGGAACTAGCCTGATCGGTCTGGTGACCGATCAGGAGGCTCTCTGATCGGTCAGGTGACCGATCACTTTAATTCAAATTGCATTGTCAGACGCTCTGATCGCGTCTGAACACAACCGATTCGCTGTCACTTTCCTCTGATATTTGATATGCTGTTTGATCTGCTGCTCTAACAGTCTGATTAAGTTACAGGTGACAGGGGAGGATTCAAACACTCAAGGAGAAGTCAAAGAGGGCTTTCCTTGGAGCAGGTTTGTCCCTTTCTCAACTCAGGTTGCAACGGCTGGAGCTGCAGGACTGAAGCCGCTGACTGAAGCTTGGCTGAGGGAGCTCAGGAAGTTCAGTTAGGGTTCAGTGTAGCTGGGACGTTGGCAGTGAGGCAGCTGGAGGCTGCTAGAGATGAGGTCACTTGTCGCTTAGTGGAGAAACAAAAGGAACGAGAGATAGCTTTGGTGAAGCAGAGTTCAACAATCCTTTAGCTTGTGTTCTTGAGTTCCTGAGCTTTGAGTTCTCCACATCAAGCTTGTTGTTCTTGAGGTTTCCATCATTCTGAGCAAGCGATAGAGAAGCAATCGACCATTACTTGAGCGCTTGAAGGAGAGAACAAGAAGCTTGGAGTCCGACAGTGGGAAGACACGAAGAAGGGTTCTTGCTTGAGATTGCCACTGGGTGGAGCTCAGGGAAGCTTGCTGTGTTTTTGTCCTTGCTAAGTGTTTGAGTAAGATCCTTCCCGTTGTTTCTTTGTGCTTAATCTATATCATTGTTTGAAACACACTCTGGGGAGGTTTCTCCACCGAGAAGGAGGTTACTTCATATCCGGTGATCACCAGGGCTTGATCTGCCGACGATCAAGGGATCGCCCACCTTAAGGGCACGCCAAGGAGTAGGGGCAAGTTATCCCCGAACCTTGTAAAATCTCCTTGTTAGCGATCTTGCTAATCTTGCTAGTTAGATTTTGGTTTTAGTTTCTGCAAGTTTTGTTTTCCCATACTTCCGCTGTGCTATTAATAACTTCAAGTGCAGAAATTTGATAACTCTTCTAAGAAGAAGTGATTGGCTATATTCACCCCCCCCCCCCCTCTAGCCATCTCGTTCCCAACAGAATGAAGTCCCGGTGAGTGAAGCTGGGCACAGAGTCTTGGTCCAAGGGACTGAGCACGAGTCAGAGAAGGCTAGGGAGCCCGTTCTCTTGACTTAGAGTTGAATTGGGAGTCCCTGGATCGGTCTGGTGACCGATCAGGGAGTTGGCACGAATTCCTGTTGCGGATCGGTCTGGTGACCGAACCAAAGACGTCTGATCGGTCTGGTGACCGATCAGGGAGAGAACAGAAAGGTTTCTGTTGAGCTTCTGATCGTTCTGGTGAACGATCAGAGAAAGGTCAATAGCTTTGGGGAGAAACTCTTGATCGGTCTGCTGGACCGATCAAATATCGCGAGTTCCTTATCCTGATTGATCAGGATGGATCCTGATCGGTTAGGGAGTGACCTGATCGGTCACCAAACCGATCAGGGCACAACCTAATCAGTCAGGTGACCGATCAGAGGCCTTGGCCTGTGAGAGCTGGAATTCCTCTAGTAAAGTGTTGGATCGGTCCGGTGACCGATCCACAACCTGTGATCGGTCAGTATGACCAATCACAAGAAGTCGCGATCCCCAGTTTCTCACTGTGGACCGATCAGGCTGGAGCCTGATCGTTCAGGGCTTACCCTGATCGGTCTGGTGACCGATCAGGGTCATCACTGATCGGTCTGGTGACCGATCAGTGCCTAAACTTTAATTTAAAATCACTGTCAGACGCTCTGATCGCGTCTATTTTCTCTGCGTTTTCTCTGATACACTGCCAATTTCATTGTGATATGCTTTGCTAAGCTTCTGATCAGTGTGCAGGTTAGACAGGGAGGATTCAAACAATGGAGGAGAGTCAACTGGGGACTTTCCGTTGAGCAGGTTTGTATGTATTCTCTTCTTAGGTTTCAACGGCGTCTGGCGCGGCTGGCGACTGACAGAGGCTCAGCTGGAGAGGTCTTCAGTGGACTGAGTGCTTAGGGAGTCAGGGGGTCAGGCTGTGGCTCAGTAGATGCTGATGGAGCCTGTAACGGGAGCTGGAGCTTAAGACAATGTTGGAAGCAGAGGAGATGAAAAAACAGACAGAAAACTTGAGGAGTTTGGCTGGGTTGTTTGTGTGCTCTCTGTTGCTTCGTGCTTAAGTGTCCTGCTACATTCTTGTGTGCGTATTTTTCCTTCGAGTGTCTCGTGAGCTTAACTTGTATCTTCTTGAGACCGCTTGTGGAGAGGTTTCTCCACCGAGAAGGAGGAGCTGTTATATCCAGTTTCATCGGGGCTTGATCTGCTGACGATCAAGGGATCGCCCACCTCACGGGCACGCCAAGGAGTAGGGGCAAGTTATCCCCGAACCTTGTACATCCTCATGTTAGCGTCGGTTTGATTTCTTTCTCTATTTTCTTTCTGCTGTGTATGTTTCCGCTGCTAGTCTCTTAAGTACAGAAAGATTTCAAAGCGCAAGTGATTTTAGTGTCTGCCTACATTCACCCCCCCCCCCCTCTAGCCATCCAAGGACCAACAAGTGGTATCAGAGCTTGGGGCTCTGTTTAAACGGTCTAACACCCGAGAGCTTACAACAACGATGGCTTTGAGAGAATGATTCAGCACCAATCGACCTCCATTCTTTGACGACACTGATTTCCAATATTGGAGGTCAAATATGAAGTATTACCTCAAGACGAACATCATCATGTGGTTTGCTGTCAAGGAGGGTTTTTCCCCTCCAGAGGATGATGAAGGAAAAGTGCTCGAGTTCTCAAGGTGGTCGGCTGAGCAAATCTAAATGGGGAAAGCTGATGCCAAAGCTGTGGTCACCCTGCAGTGTGGGATGACCAAGGAGCAAGTGATCAAGGTGGGTCCTTTCACAAGTGCTAAGGACCTTTGGAACAAACTCATTGAGCTCTATGAAGGAACTCAAGATACCCGGAGAGCCAAGAAAGACTTGCTTCTCAGCCAACTCCAAAACCTTTCCATGGAAGAAAATGAAAAGGTAAGTGAACTCCATGAACGATTCAAAGAGATCCTCAATGGTCTACATTCCATCAGTGAGAAGGTAGAAAATTGAGACCTTGTGAGGTATGTTCTCAAACCCTTCTCTAGGAATGCCTTGTGGTCATCCATGGTGGATGCTTACAAGGTTTCCAAGTACTTATCCTTTGTTAAGTTAGAAGATCTATTTTGTGAAATGGAACTACATGAGATCTCTAACCAAAGCCCCAAGGAGAAGGGGATTGCTTTTGTGGCAGGTGACAGAAGGAAGAAGAAGAAGGAAAAGGAGGAGAGCTTCTGTCACATGGCCCTTATGGCCATAGAGGATTTAAATGAAGAAAGGAGTGATACCGAATCAAGGAGCTCCTCAACCGCGGCTTCATCATCTTTGGATGATGAAGAGGTAATCTCTCCGAAGTTAGATAAATGCTATAGGACAATTGCATGCTTAACTAGTTTGTTGAAGAAATCTAAGAACAAGGTTAGGTCATTAAGATTAGAAGTAGAAGAATTAAAATCCTCTAAGGTTGAGGATATTAATGATTTTCATAATGAGTCCCTTGAGAATGAAAATAAGACTTTGAAGAGCGAAATTGAAAACCTCAAGAATATTCTTGAGAAGTTTTCAACTAGCTCTAAAACTTTAGATATGATCTTAAACTCTCAAAGAGCAGTCTACAATAAGGTTGGTTTGGGTTATTAACCTAAAGAACCTAGTGTCATATCATTGATGTTAAGAACACATTTTAGGTCACCAAATGTTTCTAGGGTACAAAAAGTTAGAAGGAAAATGACCAAGGCATGGGTGCCAAAGTCATTCATTGTAGATGCTTTAGGTCCCAAAATTTGGGTACCTAAAACCTCTATATTTAGAATTGTATAAGCATTATCTGAGGGGGAGTATCTATCAACATGGGTTGTTGATAATGGGTGCATGGGTGCTCCAAATCCATGGTTAGGGAAAATTGTTATCCACATGATTAGTTATGGAAAATTCAATTTAAATACTTTGATCTCCAGTGTTTTAGTTCTTATAACAATATAATCCCTTGGCTAGTGATTTTTATGGAATTCATGTGTCAAAGTACTTAATCATGCATAAGTATAATCTACTTTAATATTAAAGTTCTTCCATGATCAAGTTTGCTTCCAAAACAAAGAAGAAACAGTCTAGTTCATCTATACCAAATAGCAATACACGTTCATTACTTCTGGTATCCATGGTTGGAAAATTTCTATTTGAAAATTGAATGGTTGAGATCATGAATAGTATAGCTAAGGATTGGATGCATTTTCATCAGCTGTTGCTATGTATGCCATGTTTAACCTTTAGCCTATTTGGAAAAAGAAAAGTTGTAAGTTGTTGCTAATAATTGAGATTAGGACTATAGACTAAATTAGATTATCAAAATTATGTATACACTGATACAAACTGATCAAAATTGAAAAACTGATCAAAAGTGGAACATAATTTATCATTCATTGAAATTGATACAAATATGTTTTTGTTTCTTTTCATAGAAATTCTCAATTCTTGATGTGGAATAAAGCTTAGTTAAGGGACACAAATCATATTGTTTATTTTGGTTAAGGGAAATGAATTTTGGTTAATGGAACTCTTTTAGGGATTAAGTCTAATTGTATTAGGGTTTAATGTGTTTGACAGATGAAACAAATCTGTTTCTGGAACATATCAGTTTCAGAAACCTTTCTGTGTCGAACCAGATTGGTCCACCGACCAATCAGGACTCACCCTGATCGGTCACCGTGACCAATCAGAGGTCATTCTAATCGGTCTGGTGACCGATCAGATCAATTCTGATCATAGAACTCCCTGATCGTTCCCAAAAATCTCCTCAGTCCGATCTCCTTTCTCAAATTGTATCAAATTACTGATCATTCTGATACAAACAAATCTGATACAAACCGATTACAATTGGAACATACTCATCATACTTGGAACAAATATAATACTGATTTGATACAAACCCGTGTTTGATTTTTTTAAATTCATAAGAAAGGGTTGTTTGAATCATGACTCTTGTTCCTTGATGAGGAATAACTTTTAGTCAAGAAACTCATGTCGTGTTTCAGATATTTTTCTGAAATACCTGTTGTCTATGCCCGTGTAGTCGGATGAGTTTTGGATTGAACAAACATATTCCTGGAATGCCAATTGTTAATGCAGTCTGATCAGGAACGTATCAGAGTTTCAAAAAATTTTCTGAAATCTGATCAGTCCCCAGACTAATCAGAATTATTTCTGTATCGAATAATCAACGAACCTGATCGATCACGGAGACCAATCAGGACCATGTGTCGGATACAGGGGCGTTAATTATTGCTATATGAAGCATATACATTTTAGCCATGATACATTTATGGTATATGCCTCTCATATGCACTTCGAGAATTACCTTTGATTATTTTGGATTTGAGGAGAGACCCTTGGTTAAGGGGGAGGTGTGTTTAAACTTAATAACCATACCCTTTTCGATGTTTGACAAAGGGGGAGAGAATGGTTGATTAAGTTTAGGGTTATTGTAGAGGGAGGACTTTGATTCCCTTACGATAATTGAATTGACTTCAATTTGATCTCTAATACCTAAACTTAAATCGGATTGTCAAGCAACAAAAAGGGAGAGATTGTTGATGCAGTCTGGCCCGATTGTTGTTTTGGTGTTGACACCTATTTAAGTTTGATTGAGTGAATTCGGATCGAGTCCTGGTCGGGGACTGGGCACGAAGGGATTCAAATCCCGGTGAGTGAAGCCGGGTGAGTGAAGCCAAGTTGAGTGAAATCCCGGTGAGTGAAGCCGGGTCCTGGTGAGTGAAGCCAGGTTGAGTGAAACCCTGGTGAGTGAAGCCGGGTCCTGGTGAGTGAACCCAGGTGATTGAAATCTCGGTGAGTGAAGTCGGGTCCTGGTGAGTGAAGCCAGGTGACTGAAATCCCGGTGAGTGAAGCCGGGTCCTGGTGAGTGAAGCCAGGTGACTGAAATCCCGGTGAGTGAAGCCGGGTGACCGAAACCCTGGTGAGTGAAGCCAGGTCCTAGTGAGTGAAGCTAGGTTGAATGAAGTCCCAGTGAGTAAAGATGGGCGCAGAGTCTTGGTCCGGGGGACTGAGCACGAGTCAGAGAAGGCTAGGGAGCCCATTCTCTTGACTTAGAGTTGAATTGGGTGTCTCTGGATCGGTCTGGTGTCCGATCAGGGAGTTGGCACAAATTCCTATTGTGGATCGGTTTGGTTTCCGAACCAAGGATGTCTGATCGGTCTGGTGACCGATCAGGGAGAGAACAGAAAGGTTTCTGTTGAGCTTCTGATCATTCTGGTGAACAATCAGAGAAAGGTCAATAGCTTTGGGGAGAAACTCTTGATCGGTCTGCTGAACCAATCAAATATCGCGAGTTCCTCATCCTGACCGATCAAGATAGATCCTGATCGGTCAGGGAGTGACCTAATCGGTCAGGTGACCGATCAGAGGCTTTGCCCTGCGAGAGTTGGAATTCCTCCAGCAAAGTGTTGGATCGGTCTGGTGACCGATCCACGACCTGTGATCGGTCAGTGTGACCGATCACAAGAAGCCGCGATCCCCAGTTTCTCACTGTGGACCGATCAGGCTGGAGCCTGTTCGTTCAGGGCTCACCCTGATCGGTCTGGTGACCAATCAGGGTCATCACTAATCGGTCTGGTGATCGATCAGTGCCTGAACTTTAATTTGAAATCGCTGTCAGATGCTCTGATCACGTCTATTTTCTTTGTGTTTTCTCTGATACACTGCCGATTTCTTTGTGATATGCTTTGCTAAGCTTCTGATCAGTGTGCAGGTTAGACAGGGAGGATTCAAACAATGGAGGAGAGTCAACTGGGGACTTTCCATTGAGCAGGTTTGTATGTATTCTCTTCTTAGATTTCAACAGGCTTCTGGCACGGCTGGCGACTGACGGAGGCTCAGCTGGAGAGGTCTTCAGTGGACTGAGTGCTCAGGGAGTCAGGGGATCAGGCTATGGCTCAGTAGATGCTGATGGAGCCTGGTAACGGGAGCTGGAGCTTAAGACGAAGTTGGAAGCAGAGGAGATGAAAAAATAGACAGAAAACTTGAGGAGTTTGGCTGGGTTATTTGTGTGCTCTCTGTTGCTTCGTGCTTAAGTGTCCTTCTACATTCTTGTGTGCGTTTTTTTTCCTTCGAGTGTCTCGTGAGCTTAACTTGTATCTTCTTGAGACCGCTTGTGGAAAGGTTTCTCCACCGAGAAGGAGGAGCTGCTATATCTGGTTTCACCGGGACTTGATCTGCCAACGATCAAGGGATCGCCCACCTCACGGGCACGCCAAGGAGTAGAGGCAAGTTATCCCCGAACCTTGTACATCCTCGTGTTAGCGTCGGTTTGATTTCTTTCTCTGTTTTCTTTCTGCTGTGTATGTTTCCGCTGCTAATCTCTTAAGTGCAGAAAGATTTCAAAGCGCAAGTGATTTTAGTGTCTGGCTACATTTACCCCCCCCCCCCCCCTTCTCTAGCCATCCAAGGACCAACACAAATTAGAAAAAAGACTCATCTAAAAGGATGTCAAAAAAGAAGGTGCTCCAAGCAACCTGGGATGACTCTTTCTCGGAGGATTCAGACACAGAAAATACAAAGCAAGCTAGCTACCTTGTGCTGATGAGAACTGGACCCGAGATAGATACTAATCAAGACAAAGAGTCCAAATATGAAGATGAGCCCGAGTCCTAATCTGTAGGTTTGAACGAGGTAGAATCTTTATTAAATGCTAAAATCTATAAAATCATTGCATGCTTAAATAGTAAATTGTCTTCTTCTGAAAACCAAGTCAACTTGCTCCTTATGGAAAATCAAAATTCTTAAGGAACAAATTAATACCAATGCCTTAATTGAACAAAAACAAATTGAAAAATTAACTCAAGTTGAAAAACTTGAAACAGAAAACTCCACTATAAAAGGTGAAGTTCAAAAATGTAAGGATCTACTAGGAACTTTTATATCAAAATCCATGAACCGTAACCTAATCCTTGGATCTCAAAAATGAGTTTAGAACAAATCCGAACTAGGATTCAAACCAAGATTAAGTAATAGATATTTCAATTCATTAGTAAATCCATGAAGAACCCAAATGAAAGTGTGGGTCCCAAATGCTTATTTAACAAAGCAAGTAGGGCAAAATTAATACCATATACCTAAAAAAGAAATTTATTATATAAACTCAAAATACAGAATCTATAATTTAGCGGGAGACACCAAAATTGTTGGCACCTCAAATATTAACCTTATAAACCCAAAAAGGTACCTATGGCTAGATAAATCAGGGTCTAATCTTAACTTGATAAAGATTAAGGACTAGTATTAAGTCTTCTGGGTACAACCTAATAGGAAAGTTTTGTTTAAGACATGTGGTTACTCTGATCATGTCCAAGTGACTCATCATAGCTTGGAAATTTAACCAAGGAAGCTCGCTTGGGGATCCAAAGCTATACTTAATCCAAATCAAGCTAAAAAATCCTGAATAATTAACTAACTTATTTCACAAAACTATATGTTTATCTTCGTTGATAATCTAGACTGGGTAAGATGAATAAGGATAACTTAATTTAAAATTATTGATTGTATCCTAAATTTAACCTTAATTCAATTTTAACCCTAATTAAAATTTAACCTTGACTCAATTTTAACCTTAATTAATATTTAACCTTAAATCAATTTTTGCCATAATTAATTAAAACTTTAACTTAATTAAATAATTTAACATTAATTAAAATCTCAACTTCACTTTAGCCCGGCCTAGCTAGACTTCATACAAGATCTCAACCAACCTAGCTTCAGTCAATTGTTAAGTGTCGCGAACCCAACTAGACTTCATGTCAAGTCTCAATCAACCTAGGTTTTAGCCTAGTATCAGGTCCTAAGACTTTCAATCAGTGGCAGATTCAAGAATTCATGCATGGAGGGGCAATCGTGATCTGAGCTGAGTGCGGTCAAGTATTTTTTGAATATTTAATTAATTATATGTAATTAAAAAAATATTTTTTAAATAACTTCGCATACAAAAGAAAGTATAATATTATGAAAAATCTCATAAATATTAAAGTAGTTTACTAATGAATATGTGATAATCATGTTCTTCGAGACTTCATGTTCTAAAAATGCTACAAAATTGAATCATTGTTGACAGTATTAAAAACATCTTTCTCGATATAGACTATCAAATTGTTATTCATTCATTCATCTCTAATCTTGTTTCACAAATCTATTTTGATAATATTGTTAAAAATACCCTTTCAATGATTACAATAACAACTGAAAGAAGTATGACTAACTTAATCATCTGATAAACCGAAGGAAACATACAGGATCATCCATCTCTCCCGCCAACGTTCACGAGATTTTATCAAATCAAATTTCATTTTATAACTTATTATGCAGTCAACCTGTAACGATCCAATTTCATTCATTTAAATATTTGTGAAACTTTTATATATAGTAAATTTGATATTATAAAATTGTTTATTTATTTATAAAATTTATAAAAGGTCTATTTATTCATGAATATTAACCAATTATATATATATATATATATATATATATAATTTAATAAGTTGACATTTTCTATTTATTTCCTTTTCATCCACTCTATTAATTTTAATTATCACAATTATTATGATTAACAATCCGCAAGGAAATAATTTTTTCCCACTTCAATTATTCTTCAATTATTCTGACACCTCCATCCATCCGCTTCTCAAATGTAAAAGCGGAGAGGTAGAGAAATGCCACCACTCCACATCAACAACTCGGGATCGTAACATCCCTTCCTCCTCCTCCTCCTCCTCCTCCTCCTCCTCCCTTCAATTTGATTTCTATCCTATCATTTATGATCCATCCGGGGGTTGCCCCTTATCCTCCATCTCCGACGATGGAACCTCATATCCTGTCGGTGAGCGAGTTGGAGACTACTCCATCAGTAGTACTGGCACCATCGTATGCTACTGCACCCCCGACTATGACTACTGCAGCGTATTCCCCTACTCAGACTACGATGCAGGCCCCGGTGCTCCCTTTAGTTCCACCGGCATTTGTTGCCCCCGGATTTTCTACTATACCTACGGTACCACCTGTGGTATCCACCCCGATCATGCCTACGACTCCTTCTATGATTCCTGCACCGGGATGTTCCACCGTGCCCCCTGCGGCATTTGCTCTTACCGATGGCGTTAGAGATCGAGCCCGGATTCCGATGTTGGCGGCGTCCGTAAAGGGCCGATTCACTTTATTCCAGGGAGGACTGGATCCAGCTGCGGCCCGGGAGTGGATCAGGACACTTGAGAGTACTTTTCGTTATCTGACGTGTTCGGAATGGGAGAAGGCTGAGTTGGCTATTTATCATCTGCGAGATCAGGCGTATGCCTGGTGGACTACGCAGCAGACCGTCATTGGCGAGGAGTACGTCACCTGAGACACATTCCGGGAGGCATTTGAGGCGAGGTACCTTCCAGCAGCGTACCGCATGGCTAGGCGACAGGATTTCATAGTTCTCAAGGAGGGAGACCTATCAATACTGGAGTATAAGGCGCAGTTTAACCGCCTATCAGAGTATTGCCCTCACTTGGTTGCAGACGACATAGAGAGGATGACTCAGTTCCATCAGGGTCTAGCGGCATATATTCAGACTCGTATGTCAGGATTTGTCCCGACCTCCTATCGAGAGGCATTAGAGCGAGCGCTCATTATTGAGATGACTCAACACAGATTGTTTGGGGGTAAGAAGAAGGGGAAGCAGACTACGACGGACTCAGCTCAGACGCAACAGCCGTAGACTACTAGACAGAAGCGTGGTAGCCACACTCAGGCAGCTTCTGGCACTTCTGGGGCATCCTCTAAACCCCAGAAGTCGAGACGTTCTTCCACCGGATCCTTCCAGTCTTCTCAGCAAGACCGGAAGAAGACTGCACCGACATCTTACTGTACCCGTTGCGGATCTCGAGAGCACGTAGTAGCAGACTGTCGCCTGGAGCAGGCCGTATGCTACTACTGCAGACTACCAAGGCACTTGAGCAGGGACTGTGCCTTGCAGGCACAGAATGAGAGGATGGGAGACACTAGCCAGACTGGACATTCGGGACAGTCAGGAGCTCATAGAGGCGGACGGAGGACTCAACCTTCATTCCGCCAGCTGTATGCTGCCCCACCAGCACATGCATACGGTATGCTAGGACACGAGGCCAGCTACACCCCAACCTTATCTCAGAGCTCAGCTGCAGGACCTCCACAGCAGACCTATCCAGCTTATCAGCCTGTGATGCAGCAGCCTCAGTACCCGGTGGGAGGGTCAGTTCAGCAGCCTCAGTCTCAGTCGCAGTTCCCACCTCAGCAGTACCCAGCCGTGCCACCACCACCGCCTGAGACTGGACGGATCTATGCTGTCACTCGAGAGGAGGCCCAGCGGGCCGACGGATCGGTATTTCACGGTACTATTTCTCTTTATGCCTTTCCTGCTGAGCTATTAGTTGATACTGGTAGTTCTTACTCGTTCATATCGCGGATATTCATGAGTAGGATTGGTAGATTGGCCTACCGCTAGATTACAGCAGTTATCTGTATCCTTACCCTCAGGAGAGATCTTGAGTATTACACAGGAGGTCAGAGCATGCCCATTAGATTTCGGTAGTATTACCCTCACGGTTAATTTGTTAGTTCTGGAGATGGTGGACTTCGATATTATTCTTGGTATGGATGTTCTTACCGCTTATCATGCCACAGTCGATTGCCAGACGAGGGTGGTCACTTTTCGGCCTCCGGACCAACCCTCGTGGGATTTCACTGGCATCAGGGATGAGGGCTTATCAGTTATTTCTGCGCTTCAGGCACAGAGATTGCTATCTCACAGTTGTCAGGGTTTCTTACTGTCTTTTATTAGCACCGGCGACAGCAGTAGCCCTCCGCTCTTGGACGTTCCAGTGGTCCGAGAATATCAGGACGTATTTCCAGAGGAACTACCGGGTTTGCCTCCCAGGAGGCAAGTGAAGTTCACTATTGAGCTGATACCGGGGACTTCGCCGGCATCGAAAGCTCCATATCGTATGGCACCGAGAGAGTTGGACGAGTTGAAGGTCCAGCTCCAAGAGTTATTGGACAGGGGATTCATCAGACCTAGCGTCTCACCATGGGGTTCCCCAGTTCTCTTCGTGAAGAAGAAAGACGGTTCTTTGAGGTTGTGCATCGACTACAGACAGTTGAATGCAGTGACCATCAAGAACAAGTACCCCCTGCCACGGATTGAGGATTTGTTTGATCAGCTCAGGGGCACATCTGTGTATTCCAGGATTGATCTGCGATCCGGATATCATCAGTTGCGGGTCAGAGAGTCAGATGTCCAGAAGACAGCGTTCCGCACCAGATATGGACACTACGAGTTTTTGGTAATGCCATTTGGGCTTACCAATGCTCCAGCGGTATTCATGGACTTGATGAACCGTGTATTTCTGGAGTATCTGGATCAGTTCGTCATAGTATTTATTGATGACATCTTAGTCTACTCTCATTCCGAGGAGGAGCATGCACAGCATCTTCGCATCGTATTGGAGACTCTCAGACGAGAGCGTCTATATGCGAAGTTCAGCAAATGTGCCTTTTGGTTGTCATCAGTAGGTTTTCTGGGACACGTGGTATCTAGCCGAGGCATCTCAGTAGATCCCCAGAAAATCGAGGCTGTTACCAGCTGGGAGCAGCCGAAGTCAGTTACTGAGGTTCGTAGTTTCTTGGGTTTGGCCGGATATTATCGACGATTTGTAGAGGGATTTTCCACTATTGCTATGCCACTGACACGCCTTACCAGGAAAGGCGTGAAGTTCATTTGGACAGAGGCTTGCGAGACCAGCTTCCAGGAGCTGAAGCGGCGATTGGTGACGGCACCCGTCCTCGTTCTTCCATCAGGAGAGGACGGATTCGTGCTGTATACCGACGCATCTCATCAGGGGTTAGGCGCAGTTCTGATGAAGCATGGACGGGTAGTATCTTATGCTTCTCGACAGCTGAAGGAGCACGAGAAGAACTATCCGGTTCATGATTTGGAGTTGGCCGCCATTATCTTTGCTTTGCAGATTTGGAGGCACCACCTGTACGGTATTACCTTTGAGATTTTCACTAATCATAAGAGTCTCAAATACCTATCTACGCAGAAGGAACTCAATCTCCGACAGAGGAGATGGGTGGAGCTCCTTAAGGATTATGATTGCACCATTAGCTACCATCCGGGGAAAGCTAATGTTGTGGCAGACGCATTGAGCAGGAAGTCCAGAGGGACTTTGGCCTGCCTCCGGGCATCAGTTACCGAGCTAGTTCAGGGTTTCACAGAGTTGGGCTTAGAGGAGTAGAGACGGACTGAGCAGGGTATTCTTGTGACTATGGTTGCTCAGTCGTCGATCCGGACGAGGATTCGAGAGGCCCAGGCCACGGATCAGCACCTGCAGTTCCTTGGCAGCCAGATTGCTTCAGTACCGCAGACTGAGTTCACCAGAGATGATGAGGGTACTCTCTACTTTCGAGGGAGCCTATTTGTACCCGAGTCACATCCGGTCCGAGAGGAGTTACTTCAGGAGGCTCATCGCTCCCGATTTGCTATCCACCCGGGCAGGACCCGTATGTACCGAGACCTGAGGCGTTCCTACTGGTGGAACGGCATGAAGAAAGACATCGCGGATTTTGTAGCTAGATGTTTAGTTTGCCAGCAAGTTAAGGCTGAGCACCAGAGACCTGCTGGACTACTTCAGAGGATTCCCATTCCCGAGTGGAAGTGGGAACACATTACTATGGATTTCGTGGTGGGATTGCCTAGGACCAGACGAGGCCTTGACGCGATTTGGGTGATCGTTGACCGATTGACCAAATCCGCGCACTTCCTAGCTATTCGGAGGACCGATTCATTGGATAGATTAGCAGAGTTGTATTGTAGAGAGATCATCAGATTGCACGGCATACCGTTGAGTATCATCTCCGATCGAGATCCGCGTTTCACCTCACTCTTATAGCAGAGTCTGCAGAAGGCCATGGGTACCGAGCTCAGGTTTAGTACTGCCTTCCATCCGCAGTCCGATGGCAGCCAGAGCGTACCATCCAGACTTTGGAGGACTTACTGCGAGCCTGTGTTATGGATTTTGGAGGCAGTTGGGAGGATTATCTGCATCTTGTCGAGTTCGCCTACAACAATAGTTATCATGCGGCTATCCAGATGGCACCGTATGAGGCGTTGTATGGTATGCCTTGTCGGACATCCACCCTCTGGGAGGTGGTTGGGGAATCCCAGCTGTTAGGACCTCAGAGAGCTCAGCACGAGGCAGGTTAGTCCGTACTATCAGACGCAGGATATCTGAGGCACAGGATCGTCAGAAGAGCTATGCCGACAGGAGACGGAGACCTCTGGAGTTCTCCGTAGGTGATCATGTGTTTCTGCGAGTTTCACCCACGAAGGGGGTGAAACGATTCGGTCTTCGAGGGAAGCTTGCTCCACGTTACATCGGTCCGTTCCAGATTCTGGAGAGGGTTGAAGCAGTTGCTTATCGGTTGGCTCTTCCACCGTCCATTACCGGTGTACACGATGTATTTCACGTATCCATGTTGCGGAAATACATACCAGACCCTTCACACGTATTGTCGGATGTCTCAGTTTCACTCCAGCCTGACGCGACTTACGAGGAGATTCCGGTATGGATTTTGGGTCACCGGGAGCGTCAGTTGCGGAACAAGACAATCCGATTGGTTAAAGTCGGATGGCAGCATCACTCAGATGAGGAGGCTACATGGGAGCTTGAGGATGTCATCCGAGCTCGCTATCCCCACCTGTTCACTTGAGGTATGTATGATTAGTTATTGTTCAGTATTTATATCAGTATACTTCTTCATAGTGTTTACTATAGTGAGTAACGAAATTTGGGGACCAAATTTTTATTAGTGGGGGAGGATGTTAAATCCGACACTTTTGACTAGGTCCCGGAAAATTTCCAGAGGGTTATCGGGAAGGTTCCAGGGTTTTCGAAGCCTTGGTCATAAATTAGGGACTAAGTTGTTATTAAAATAAATAGTTACAAGGGCTAATGCGCAATGAAATTTTAATCATAAGGATGAAATTGTAAATAGTAGAAACTTATTGGTCTAAACTGCAAAAAGACCAATATAAAGGCCGGTTAGGGCTCGGTTCCGCCGTAGTCTCTCCTTCCCTACCCGATTGAAGCCAACAGCCGCCACCACCCGATTCCTTCGTCTCCCTCCTCGATCGGCACCGGCCATCGCAAACCCTAGATCCGAGGCCTTCCCTTCGTCATCGCCACCACATCTAGACACCGACTCTCGCCTATCTCTACCTAGGCTTGGTGGACCAGAGGGCGACCACGAGGCGATAGATCAGGGAGAAAACAAAGGGCTCGTCGATGGATCACCTTGAGGGTAAGCTAGGGTTCTCTCTTATGCCCTGCCTAATTGTTTGGGGATAATCTTGATTTCCTCTTGGTATTGCACTGGCTGCGCTGACGATCCTTTGTGTGTTGGTTGGTTTTTGTTCTGATCACAGAATTTTTAAAAGGCTAAGTGGTTCTGTGCTTCGGGCAAGCTAAGCAGCCTAAGTCGGAGCTGTGGAGGTCGCCGAAAGGTGAGGTTGTGGTGAGTTCTGTTGTGGCTATCTCGATTGATATAAATGAATGCTTTGTCGTGAGGCTTTGGTTTGGATAAGTGGCTGCGTTGAAGCTATATTTGGATTTAATCCATCGGGTAACTCAGATTATGATCTTGTTTGGAAACCCAGGTATGAATGGTAGTTGGGATGTGATCTGTTAGAGCATTTCATTTGTAGTAGCTTTAATTGGGAACCTATTATATAATTTGGATAGGTGGTGGGATGATTAGAATGAGGTTAGGTTTAAATTGGAGATTTAAACCTAATAAACTAAAGTAGAATTTGAATTGAATGTAAAGTGAACCCAATCTTAATTACATGGGGTAATTAGGAACCTCCTATTTAATTAAAGGAAATTAAATAGAAAAAAATGGATTTGGTTAACCCTAAAACAAATTAGGGATTAATTAGCTAGTTGTTATTTTTGTAATAGCTAATTAAATCTATCCCTGATACAGGGACTTGATTTGTTGTACGGTTGCGGATAATATTGGACGGGTGGTTCTCCCCTTTTGATACGGATTTCTACTCTTTGGAGGCGGGTACCCTTGACTTATCTCTTTTGATATTGTCATATTGTTATGCATAGATTGTTATAGATAGCAGTAAGATTATACGTTATCCTTGTTTATTATGCCTGTTCTGGATACTTGTTGTTTATCCCTGAGTTATTATGCTGTTAGTTCCATACAGTCTCCGGTATTGTCATATCTATATGTATGCTTAGATATCGGGATGTATCTCTTGCATTTGACCTTAAGGGATCTGTAGTTTCAGCCCAGTATACCTTGTAGGTTACCTGTATTTCCTGTTGTAGGATTTCAGACTGAGACCTAGTATACTGAGGACTTGGGGAGGGAGGTATGTGTATCTATCATACACAATCCTTGCACTGTTGCATGCCGGTGATCAACGACTCCCTTGTGGTTGAGCCTATCGTCTTCCGGTACATGATATGGGCACACGGCCACTCATGGGTTAGTGGATACCGTAGGATGTGTGCATTTGCCCTGTTTGCTCCATTCGGCCACTATTTGGAGGGTGAGTCCGGGCGTGGTAGCAGCCAGGGATCCCTTCTCGTACTGAGCCACGAGGAGATGAGAGCTAGACTCCCCCATTGCTTGGGGTAGGAGTGGAGTCTCCACCAGCATCCTGTCCATCCGGTCACTCAGGAGCAGTGATAGCAGGATGCGTACTGTTGTCATAGCCCTACCCTTTCAGACGTCCCTATGACAGGTGTACGATGATCTGACCGGTGTCAGGGGTGACACATGTCATTGCACCATGTGCATATTTTGCATCGTGCATTGTTTGCTGCACTTGATTTCTGCACTTGTTTGACATGCATATACTGGAGACCTGTTATATGAGATTCTTTGTCTATTGGTGTTCCATTGGTATTTATTACCCTCTTTTCAGGTTAGATGGATTCTAGTATGTATCTACCCAGTCTTTTCAGTACCAGTATTTCCCTATTGTTGATATGAGACTGTATTAGCGGAACTCTTGTTGTTAGTATAACTTTCTATGCATATCTGTTGGGTATTCGATGAGTTATGGACTCACCCCCGTTGTCATACATTTTTATTTCAGGTTGATGCCTGCCAAGTGAGCCCTAGCCGCCAGTCCCCAGCTCGAGTGGAGCTCTGCTTTATTTTTATTTTATGTTGATTTACGGTTATGGACCCTGTATTATGTAATTTGCTTCTGTTGCCATGTATTGGACCTGTATTTCTGTTTTATTCGATGGGATTGTACTTTTGAGTCCTATGTTGGACTTCGTGGGGTTTTGGCTTTGTTCTTGCCCCCTGGCAGCTCAGGTGAGTTCGTATTTTGATTTTACGATGGTTATAATCATATAACTGTTATTTCTGCATGGATTTGAGGCCTGAGGCCATTTAACTGCGTGGTTGTGTTATTTGTTTCTGTGTGTTTGTGTAAATTGTCCGCCGGACAGGGGAGGTACTGTCCGATTTTCTATTGGATCAGCGGCTCCAGGGTCTCGAGGCGTGACAGTGGTGGCGTGGGGGCATGCGTACTTATAACTTGCTAGTAGGGCGAGAGTCTGGACACCCGCTTAGGCCAATCCCGAGGAGTGCGGGCCGCCACGCATCCTATTAGGGACACTAAGCTGAGTGGTGGCATGAGGCATGCCCACTTATAACTCGCTGACAGGGCGAGAGTTTGAACAGCCGATCGGGCTGATTTTGAGGAGCGTGGTCTGCCACGCATCCAATCGGAGACACCAAGTTGAGTGGTGGCGTGGGGGCATGCCCACTTATAACTCACTGGCATGGCGAGAGTCTGGACACCTTCTCGGGCTGATCCTGAGGAGCGTGGGCCATCACGTGTCCAATCAGGGGCACCGAGCTGAGTGGTAGCGCGGGGCATGCCCACATATAACTCGTTGGAAAGGTGAGAGTTTGGACACCCTCTCCAGCAGATCTTGAGGTGCCACACGTCCGATCGAGGGCACCGAGCTGAGTGGTGGCGTGGGGGCATGCCCAATTATAACTCGTCCAAAAGACGAGAGTCTAGACACCCACTCTGGCCAATCTTGAGGAACGTGGGCCGCCACGCATCCTATCTGGGATACTAAGCTGAGTGGTGGCGTGGGGGCATGCCCACTTATAACTCATTGGCAGGGTGAGAGTTTGGACACTCGCTCGGACCGATCTTGAGGAGCGTGGGCCACCACGCGTCATATCGGGGGCACCTAACTGAGTGGTGGCGTGGGGGCATGCCCACTTATAACTCACTGGCAGGGCAAGAGTCTAGACATCCGCTCAGACCGATCTTGAGGATCATAGGCCACCACGCATCCTATCAGCGACGAGAATCTAGACACCCGCTCGGGCCGATCTTGAGGAGCGTAGACCACCATGCATCCTATCGGCGACACCGAGCTAAGTGGTGGCATGGGGGCATGCCCACTTATAACTCGCTGGTAAGACGAGAGTCTGGACACCCACTTGGGCCGATTTTGAGGAGTGTGGTCCGCCACGCGTCCAATCGGGGACATCGAGCTGAGTGGTGGTATAGGGGCATGCCTACTTATAACTCGTTGACAAGGCGAGAGTCTGGACACCCACTCAGGCTGATCTTGAAGAGCGTGGGCCTCCACGCATCCGATCGGGGACACCAAGCTGAGTGGTGGCATGGGGCATGCTTATATATAACTCGTTAGAAAGGCGAGAGTTTGGACACCCGCTCAGTCATATCTTGAGGAGCGTGAGCCGCCACACGTCCTATCAGGGTAACCGAGCTGAGCGGTGGCGTGGGGGCATGCCCACTTATAACTCGTTGGAAAGGCGAGAGTTTGATCACCTGCTCAGGTTGATCTTGAGGAGTGTGGGTTGCAACACGTCCTATCGAGGATACCCAGCTGAGTGGGGGTGTGGGGGCATGCGCACTTATAACTCGCTAGTAGGGCAAGAGTCTGGACACCCGCTTGGGATAATCTTGAGGAGCAGGGGTCGCCACACGTCCTATCAGGGGCACCGAGCTAAGTGGTGGCGTGGGGCTTGCCCACTTATAACTCGCTGATAGGGCGAGAGTCTGAACAGACGATCAGGCTGATTTCGAGGAGCGTGGGCCACCACACATCCAATCAGAGACACCAAGCTGAGTGGTGGCATGGAGGTATGCCCACTTATAACTCACTAGCATGACGAGAGTTTGGACACTTGCTCAGGCTGATCATGAGGAGTGTGGGCCGCCACATGTCCAATCAAGGACACCGAGTTGAGTGGTAGCATGGGGTATGCCCACTTATAACTCATTGGAAAGGGCAGAGTCTAGATACCCGCTTGGGCTGATCTTGAGGTGACACGCGTCCGATCGAGGACACCAAGCTGAGTGGTGGCATGGGGGCATGTCCACTTATAATTCGTTGGAAAGGCTAGAGTCATGACACACACTCAGTCCGATCTTGAGGAACGTGGGTCACCATGCGTCCTATCGGGGACACTGAGCTAAGTGGTGGCGTGGTGAGGAGAGGCGAGAGTCTGGACACCCGCTCGGGCCGATCTTGAGGAGCGTGGGCTACCACGCGTCCGATCGAGGACACTGAGCTAAGTTGTGGTGTGGAGGCATGCCCACTTTTAACTTGCTGGCGAGACGAGAGTCTAGAGTGTTGATGGGCTATCTTAGGAATCTTGGTAATCTATTAATAGGCAGAGCGGAGGGCTCGACTATTTGTTCACAAGGACTTACAGGCAATCTACTCCCGATAGGGTTGTGGGAGGAATTGAATCTCTTTCTTATCTTCCTGTCATTCTGTCCAAGGGGAAGATTGTACCATATTACAACTGGCAGACACTCACCATGCCTTCTGACTCTCCATTTGGGCATTGTCTACATAACATTGTCGAGCGACTCTCTGATCTCCTTTTACTTTGTCGCTGACCAAAAATTTGACCCTGAGATAGAAAGTTGAGGCAACCGCTCGAAACTCATTGAGGGAGGGTCATCCCAGGATAGCATTGTAGGCTAAAGGAGCGTCTACTAGGAAGGTGGACCACGTGGTCCTCTTCAGGGACTCTTCTCCAAAAGACTCGGCCAAGTTTAATAGGCCGACTGGCTGCACCTCGTTCCTTGTGAACCCAAATAGTGGTGTAGCCACCACCTCCAGCTGGGATGGCTCGATTTGTTGTTGATCAAATGTCTTTTTGTACAATATGTTAACTGAGCTACCCGTGTCCACTATAGTGAGTTGGATCTGATAGTTGGTGATCATTACTGTGATGACCAAGACATCATCGTGAGGGATCTCCAGTCCCTAAAGATCCTATAGTTTGAAATTGATCTAGGGTCCTTGAGCTTAAGCGGCATTGGTCCCTACTTGGTGAATTTCCAATCAGCGCACCTGGGATTTTCTGGCTCAGTTGGAATCTCCTCCATTGGTCCACCCAATATAACATTGGCCCACTTCCCCTCTGACTGTGTTTTGCCAGTTGGCCTGGTCCTCGTCTATTTTCTTAGACTCGATGTGGCCGATCAGAGGGAATAGCTGTCGGGCTACTGGCGCAGCTCGAGTGGGTGCTTGTGACCTGCCTGGGAGGACTCCTCGACCCTGTGTGTTTCTTTACGCTGTCTGACAGGCTCGACCTCTACCAGTCGGGGCCTGTCCCTGCCCGACCTATCGGCAGTTGTCAGTGTTATGGGTATTGCTTTTATGGAAAGAGCAATTCGGTGTCCACCTAATCAGCAGGCACCCCTGCACCACTTGTTGTACGTGCCTTTGTTCCATTCCGGCTCGGTTCATCGTCCCTCTGGGACTGCGGATAGGCCCACCCGACGAATGGCTCTTATGCTGGGGGATTAGCCCCTGGGTTGTCCCGGTTTCCTTTGTTTGAGCAGCCTGAACTTCATCCATGTTGATGTTCTTAACAGCTTTTCCCAAGAGGTTATCAAAGTCCCTCGGGGACTTCCTGATTAATGAATGGAAAATGGTTCCCTCCAACAGTCCCTAGGAAAAAGCACTAATGAGGACCTCCTGTTAAATCCGACACTTTTGACTAGGTCTCGAAAATTTTCGGAGGATTACCAGATAGGTTCCGGGGCTTCCGAGCCCTTGGACACAAATTTAGGGACCAAAATATAATAAACTAATAGTTACAGGGACTAACGCATAAATAAACTTAGAATTTAGGGGCAGACGGGTAAAAATCTAAAATGTTTGGGTCAAAGTGCAAAATGGCCTCTCTCTTATATTCCTTAACCTAAACTCTTCGGCCGCCGCATTCCATTTAGCCCGAACCCGACGGCCAGCGCCTCCCTTCCATTCTCTCCTCGCGAACCCTAGCGCCGCCCTTCGCGAAGCCCCAGCCAGGCGCTGCCCTTCCTCGGTCTTCTCCTTCCTTCCTCGTGCCCTAACCGCAGCCAAACGCCGACTCAGTCGGGCGCCACCAAGAGGAAACCCGACGCCTGCTCTCTTCTCTTCTTCCACTGCCTCGATTGCCAGTGCCATCTTTTCTTATCAACTCCCCATCTCGAGCGGTTATTGAATGCAAGGCAGGGGAGCATGAGGTTGGCGATTGGGGATAGCTAGAGTTGGAGGTCGGTCACCCTTCATCTAGGTAAGCTCTTGGTTCTTTGAATCTCGACTTGTCTTCTGTGGATCGAGTTTTGTGTTCTGTGCCAAGATTGTGATAGCCGAACCAGAGGGGGAGGATCGCCCAGTTCTGCCAAATTACGGGTAAGAGTTTAATCTGCTCAAGCTATCAAGGTGGAGTTGATTTAAGGTGGATTAGCTCTGGAATTATTGAATGAATTGGGTGTGTTTGGGTTTGCAGAGATTACTGTGAGCTTCTAATGTCGAAGCTAGAATCTAAGGTAAAAGCTGTGAATTGGAGTGTGATTTGAACTGTTGTAGCAACTCCTTAATCTTGGATTAACGGCTAAAGCTTGGATGTTTGTTCTGGATGATTTATGCCAACTCCCTGTGCGAACAGGAGCTCTGCCGTGGAGGGTTGCTCAGGCTCCAGGTAAGGGATGGATTATTGGGTTTATTATTATTGCACTGTGAAATCCATGCTCAAGATTTATTCCCTTGATTGTACTTTGGATTCGGAGCTTAATTTCCTCTAGCTGTGTTGATTAGAATAGCAGGGGTTGGATGTTAGAATCAGATTAGTCTTCTCTGCTTCTTTGATTAGGCTAATTAGATGATAACAATAATGAAGATTAAATCCTTTGAATCCATCTCGGTCTGCAAACTTTGACTTGGGTTAGTTTAGGATTGAACCTAATCGTGATAAGGTTGAATTGGAAATAAACCTAATGTTAATTACAATGAGTAATTAGAAACCTTTCATTTAATTAGGGGTAATTAAATGGAAAGGAAATGGTTAGGTTAACCCAAGCAAGGTTTAGGGATTTCTTAGTTAGCTATCATTTGTGTAATAGCTAATTAAATACATCCTTGATACAGGAGTTTGATCGGATTATTGGCGGGTGGTTCTATCGCGTTTGATACGGATTTCCACTCTTGGAGGCGGGTACCCTTTGACTTATCTCTTATAATATTGTCATTTTGTTATGCATAGATTGTTATAGATAGCAATAAGATTATACGCTATCCCTGTTCATTATACCTGTTCTGGATACTTGTTAGTTATCCCTGAGTTATTATGCCTGTCCTGAATACTTGCTAGTTATCCCTGAGTTATTATGCCTGTCCTGGATACATGTTAGTTATCCCTGAGCTATTATGCCTGTTCTGGATACTTGTTAGTTATCCCTGAGTTATTATGTCTGTCCTGGATACTTGCTAGTTATCCCTGAGTTATTATGCCTGTCCTGGATACATGTTAGTTATCCCTGAGCTATTATGCCTATTCTGGATATTTGTTAGTTATCCCTGAGTTATTATGCCTGTCCTGGATACTTGTTAGTTATCCCTGAGCTATTATGCATGTTCTGGATACTTGCTAGTTATCCCTGAGTTATTATGTCTGTCCTGGATACTTGCTAGTTATCCCTGAGTTATTATGCCTGTCCTGGATACTTGTTAGTTATCCCTTAGTTATTATGCCTGTTCTGGATACTTGTTAGTTATTCCTGTGTTATTATGCCTGTTCTGGATACTTGTTGGTTATCCCTGAGCTATTATGCCTGTTCTGGATACTTGTTAGTTATCCCTGAGTTATTATACCTGTTCTGGATACTTGTTAGTTATCCCTGAGTTATTATGCCTGTTCTGGATACTTGCTAGTTATCCCTGAGTTATTATGCCTATCCTGGATACTTGCTAGTTATCCCTGAGTTATTATCCCTGTCCTGGATACTTGATAGTTATCCCTGAGCTATTATGCCTGTTCTGGATACTTGTTAGTTATTCCTGTGCTATTATGCCTGTTCTGGATACTTGTTGGTTATCCCTGAGCTATTAGGCCTGTTCTGGATACTTGTTAGTTATCCCTGAGTTATTATACCTGTTCTGGATACTTGTTAGTTATCCCTGAGTTATTATGCCTGTTCTGGATACTTGTTAGTTATCCCTGAGTTATTATGCCTGTCCTGGATACCTGCTAGTTATCCCTGAGTTATTATGCCTGTCCTGGATACTTGTTAGTTATCCCTGGGTTATTATGCTGTTAGTTCCATACAGTCTTAGGTATTGTCATATTTATATGTATGCCTAAGGATCGTGATGTATCTCTTGCACTTGACATTGAGGGATCAGTAGTTTCCGGCCAGTATACCTTGTAGGTTACCTGTATTTCCTGTTTTAGGATTTCAGACTGAGACTTAGTATACTGAGGACTGGGTGAGGGGTTGCATGTGTTAGTCATGCACCATACCTGCACTGTTGCATGCCGGCGATCAGCGACTCCCTTGTGGTTGAGCCTAATCGTCTTCCGGCACATGATATGCACACACGGCCACTCATGGGTTAGTGGATACCGCTGGGTGTGTGCATTTGCTCTGTACTGCTCCGCTCGTCCGCTCATGGGTAGTGGTTTCGGAGCGTGGTAGCAGGCAGGGATCCCTTCTCTACCCATAGACCAGAGAAGATGAGAGAGAGATCTCCCCCATATATACATGGGGCGGAGCGATAGCTCCACCAGCATCCTGTCCACTCGGTCACTCAGGAGCAGAGTGCGGACAGTGTCATCGCTCTACCCACTCGGCCGACACAGTATCGCCTGTCTCGGTGGCTTGATTGGAGTTAGGGGGTGACCATGACATTGCATCATGTGCATATGATGCATTTATGCATTGACTGTGTTTGCTGCATTTACTTGCTGCACTTGTTTGACATGCATATACTGGAGACTTGTTATCTGAGATTATATGTCTATTGGTGCTCCATAGGTATTGATTACCCTCTTTACAGGTTAGATGGATTCAGGTATGTATCTACCTCAGTATGTTCAGTACTAGTTGTTCCCTACTGTTGATATGAGACTGTATTAGCTGAACTCTTATTATTGGTATAACTTTCTATGCATATCTGTGGGTATTCGCTGAGTTATGGACTCACCCCGTTGCCATACATTTTATTTCAGGTTGATGCCTGCCAGGAGATCCCTAGTAGCCAGTCCCCAGCTCCAGAGGAGCTCGGTTTGGTTTTACTTTACGTTGTTTAGTTTATGGACCCTGTAGTATTTCCTATGCTTCCGTTGTTATGTTTTGAACATGTATTCACGTTTTATTCGATGGTATTGTACTTTTGAGTCCTATGTTGGACTTCGTGGGGTTTTGGTTTTGTTCCTGCCCCCTGGCAGCTCAAGTGAGTTCGGATTTTGGTTTTACGACGTCATAGTCATATATGCAGTTATGTCTGTGTGGATTTGAGGCCTGAGGCCCTTTAAACTGCGTGGTTGTGCTATATATATTGTATACAGGTTATGTGTTTGTGTAAATTGTCCGCCGGACAGGGGAGATGCTATCCGATTTTATATTGGATCAGCGGCTCCTGGGTCTCGGGGCGTGACACCTCCGGTCGGCA
Organism: Boesenbergia rotunda; assembly: GCA_024364735.1. NCBI lineage: Eukaryota > Viridiplantae > Streptophyta > Magnoliopsida > Zingiberales > Zingiberaceae > Boesenbergia > Boesenbergia rotunda. The sequence continues at coordinate 422,688 of JAGFNQ010003344.1, read as the reverse complement.
CATCCATGGCTATTCCGTTGAACCTCTTTATATAGGCTCGGAATGATTCTTTCGGGCCTTGCTTCAATGCGAACAAGTTGCAGCTCGTCTTATGTAGTCCGACTACTCGCGAAGTGCTACAGGAATAATCTCTTGAACTCCTCGAAACTCGACACCGACCTACTTGGGAGTCGATCAAACCATCGCTGAGCCGGCCAAGACAAGGTCATCAGGAATACACGGCACTTGACGCCCTCTGGATATTGATGCAGCAACACGACACTCTCAAATTTCATCACTTGCTCCTCGGGATCATTGGTCCCCAACTACTCTGGTATGGTGAAGAATCAGAGGGGTCCCTAAGGATGTGCACGGAGAATAGACTGCTTGTCGGGGGAGATGCCACTGGGTCGACTGACGCCTTTCCATAGTCGGGTTGGCAATCTCAGGAAAACGAGCAACAAGGCTTTCACTCTGTTGCTGTTGCCGGGACATCATTTGAGCTCGGGCAGCCATTAGGAGCTCATATTCCTCCGGTGTAATGGTGATTATTATTTTGTTAGAGTCGTCCATCTTCCACTTCTAATCAAGCGATTTGCCCTCCTTCTAACGCTAAATTTGATCTTGTCAGTGAGCAAGTTGGACTCCCAACTGTTGGGACCTTGGCGTATGGCTAGAGGGGATGAATAGCCGATCACCCACTTTGGTCGCGGATTCTTCCTACAATGTTAGCGTGCGCAAGCGAAATACTAATAACACAAATAAACAAACGCTAACACAAACCATTTACATGGTTTGGAGATAAGGCTCCTACTCCATGGCTGTCTGTAAGGTGGACGATCCCGATCCGTCGGTGGATGAGTCCCCGGAAGACCTCCGGGTAACTATTGTCCCTCCTTGTGGGTGGAGAAACATTGCCACAATCTCTTGACAACTTCTGAGCACTTGTAGGCTACTAATAGGCTTTACCCAAGCTTGTTTCGCCAAGGACTCTCAGCCAAAAACGAGCTCTCTTAAATAGAGCTCTTTGCTGAAATGATCGTTACCAGTCGACTGGTGCACTGGTCCTTTTGAATTCGAATGTCACAGCCCAACAACTCAAATTCTAGTTGACTCCAGTCGACTGGTCGTAGGATTAGTTCGACTGATCTTTCTGTGCTCTACATCAGTCAACTAATCCAAGCATCAGTCGACTGCCAATTCCCTAAACCTAGGGTTTCCCTTCCCGAGTACAATTCTCTCAGCACTCAAACCCTCACGACTCAGCTGACCCTTCATCCAGCAACCTCGACCTGTTGCCTTCAAGCCTTCTTCGACTTTGGCTCTCGTCCCTCAGATACATGCAAGCCCACGACTCGTCTCCCCATGCCATCCTTCACGTATGCCTCGAAGTGGGCTTCGCTCGGCTCATCGTTCCTACTTCCAGCAGCCTCAACCTGTTGCCTTCAAGCCTTCTTCGTCTTTGGCTCTCGTCCCTCGGATGCATACAAGCCCACGACTCGTCTCCCCATGCCATCCTTCACGTATGCTTCGAAGTGTGCTTCCCTCGGCTCATTGTTCCTGCATTGTCCACGGTCCCTCGAATGCATGCAAGCCCACAACTCATCTCCCCATGCCATCCTTCATTGGTCCCGAAGTCATCCATCTAAGTCCATGTGTATCCTGCAAACCTGCACACTCAAATACACATATCAAACACAAGGGTAAATCTAACTTAAACCCTTTACCCAAACATCAAAACACATGGTCACTCCGGACCATATATTGCTCCAACAATCTCCCCCTTTTTGATATTTGGGCAATACGTTTAAGTTAGGGAAAACAAATAGCAAATACAATGCTAATAACCATTTGGATTTATGTTGTCAAGGCTTCACCTTGGACTTATAGCGCCAATGCGTATACAAAGCAAACATGCATGGATCCTATCACAAGACATCCCCACACCTAAACCTCCCCAATGAATTTAGGACTTTTACCAAAATGGACTTTTTAAGATCCTCTCCAAGGTTCCCCCTATATTGGACTAACAAAGGCTTTTTAAAAGCCTTCCCAAGGTTCCCCCTTTGCCAACAAATTAGCAACAATGCTCCCCCTTTACCTAAGCTCCCCCTTGACCTAGGATTTCTTGCAAAGGCGTGTTTGGTTTCCCACTTAAACCCAACATTTCTCTTCCTTTGCCACACATTAAAAAGGATTCCAACAATCACCCTCTTATTAGATTCTTTAACCTCTAATGATCATACACAAAGTGTATTGACCTCCCATAGGATTATACACTTGTTTTACGTCATTACGACACTTTTCAATTGCTGAAAAACAGTTTCAGCCTATACTAGTCGACTGCGACAGTTACCAGTCGATTGATCCCCATTGAAAAACCATACAGTAGCTAGTCTCTCTCCGACAACAATGTTACCAACCGACTGCCCCCTGAACCAGTCGACTGATACCCTGAAAATCTCATTTTCAACATTTCTGACCTAATTTCAGAAATGCACCAGAAATTCCACAAATCTCCAAAAATTTCCAAATTTTATGGAGAATTTGAGCTACCCATATCTACTTGGAAAAATACATTCAAAAATGTATCGATCACCAATCCCAAAATTGACACCAAACTCAAAACTATCTAAACTGTTCAATTGAACCTTGACCTAAAGTCCTAGTTTTGATCTTCTCTTGATGTATCTGCTCATACCAAATCACAATGCATCCCTAGCATTGATTTATATGGTATCTATACATCAAAAACCACCTTTCATGAAATATGACCCCAACGTCATATTTATTCATGATACTCATACCCAATGTACCAAATCCCTAAGATTGAGATTCAAATCCGTCTCCACATCCTTTGGCACACTCCATGACCCATCTAGACTTCTGAGAGAAATCCTCCCGAGATCCATAGACCATGGGTCCCAACTTGACTCCTAGAGCTCCGCCTTGAGCTCTTAGTCATAGCCATCTCCCTAGGTGACTCAATAAACACTAGGCCACACCGGTGTACCTCTGGTGACTCTTGGCCTATAACCTTAACTTTTTTAACTTTGGACACCTTGTCGTTGGTTAAGTTCTTTTTCTTCCCTTTAAATGACTTTTCCTTGCCATTCTTAGACTTCTCATCCTTGTCATAGTTATATGCTACCCTAACATATTTCTTTTCATTGGCATCGGAGAACTTAGATCGGTATCCTAAATCCGATCTATCATTATTAGGTTTTTGACCATCCAACACCCTTCCTAAACTCTTAGATCCAATATTGAATTTATCTAAGATTTTCTCTAATTATCAAGCTTTGCCCTTAAAGCTTGATTTTCCCTTTCTAAGTTCTTAAACCTAGAATCAACATGTCCACCTTGGACATTCCTAGACCTACCCATTTGCCTAGGCATGCGTCTCCCCTTCTTGGGATTAATGTCTTGGTCCTTAGATCTAAAGGTCCTAGATTTATCATAATGTATGAATTCCGTAGGGTTTTGATATGCAACATTAACCCTATTTTTCTCATGATATCTAAAACCAAAACTATACATGAGTAAATAATTTTTATTATTTCTAACATGCATGGAGGAACTTGAATTACGTCTAAAGTTAGGAATTACCTCCCTTATCCTTGTAGCTCCCCCTTAATGTGAGTTTTTCTTCTTCTCCTTCTTCTCCCACTTCCTCAAATGCTCCAATTTCTTGAATTCTCCTTTCCTTGAGCATTTGGTGTGATAGTGTCTTAGATCACCACACGTGAAACACCTAATGTGCTTCTTCTCCTTTTCCCTACAACTCATGTTAGATTTTAAAGAAATTGACTTGGGTTTAGGGTTTACCTCCTTTTTCTTACCTAATGGACACTTGTCCTTGTAGTGCCCCTTCTCATTGCACCCAAAGAAAATAATGTGGTCTTTTGACTTTGCTTTGGTGGAGGTGGAAGCTTCTTCTTGCTCTGGTATTGAGGATGGTCTCTCCTTCCCCTCAATCCTTGAAGTGGTGACCTCTTCTTTCCCCTTTGATGAAGTGGATGATTCTTCAATTTCTTGTGTCACTTCACTTGAGGAGATGGATGAATCCTTTTCTTCTTTCTCCTCCTCTTCGGATGTTGAGCCTCATTCCTCATCCGATTGGTCCTTCTCCTTCTCTTGGACCAAAGACCCCTTTTCCTTGGACTCCTCTTCTCCTTGTCTTTGTGTCGAATATTCATGTAAAGCTATCACCTTTCTCCATAGCTCATACACATTCTTGTATTCTCCTACATTTGACACAAGATATGGAGATAATAAATTTAATACAATTATAGTTACCTCCTTATCCGCCTCCACTTCCTCCGTTTGATTCTTGGTCCAATACCGAGGTCGAAGGCATTTTCCCTTCTTGTCCGTTGGAGCTTCAAATGGAACCTCCAATGCGGTCCAATGGTCCCAATACATTTGGAACCACGTCTCCAATCGCTTCCTCCAATAATCGAAGTCATCTCGGTCGTATGGAGGTGGAATCCGAGTATCCCATCTTGGCGAACCTTTCGAGTCCATCTTCCTCTAGCCTTTTGCTCTCCCGGCGGTTAGTCCGTAGACAAGCGAACTTGGCTCTGATACCACTTGTTGGGACCTTGACATACGGCTAAAGAGGGGTGAATAGCCGATCACCCACTTTGGTTGCGAATTCTTCCTACAATGTTAGCAAGCGCAAGCGAAAATACTAATAACACAAATAAACAAACGCTAACACAAATCGTTTACATGGTTCGGAGATAAGGCTCCTACTCCACAGCTGTCCGTAAGGTGGACGATCCTGATCCGTCGGTGGATGAGTTCTCGGAAGACCTCCGGCTAGCTCTTGTCGCTCCTTGTGGGTGAAGAAACCTCACCACAATCTCTTGACAACTTCTGAGCACTTGTAGGCTACTAACAGACTTTACCCAAGCTTGTATCGCCAAGGACTCTCAGCCAAAAACGAGCTCTCTTAAATAAAACTCTTTGCTAAAATGACCATTACTAGTCGACTGGTCCTATTGAATTCGAATGTCACAGCCCGACGATTCGAATTCTAGTCGACACCAGTCGACTGATCGTAGGATCAGTTCGATTGATCTTTTTGTGCTCTACATCAGTCGACTGATCCAAGCATCAGTCGACTGCCAATTCCCTAAACTTAGGGTTTCCCTTCCCGAGTACAATTCTCTCAGCACTCGGACCCTCACGACGCAGCTGATCCTTCATCTTGCAGCCTCGACCTATTGCCTTCAAGCCTTCTTCGACTTTGGCTCTCGTCCCTCATATGCATGCAAGCCCACGGCTCGTCTCCCCATGCCATCCTTTGTGTATGCCTCGAAGTGCGCTTCCCTCGGCTCATCGTTCCAGCTTTCAGCAGCCTCGACCTGTTACCTTCAAGTCCTGTTTGCCTCTCGTCACTCGAATGCATGCAAGCCCATGGCTCGTCTCCCCATGTCATCCTTCGCGTATGCCTCGAAGTAGTTCCCTCGGCTCATCGTTCCTGCTTTGTCCACGGTCCCTAGAATGCATGCAAGCTCACAGCTCATCTCCCCATGCCATCCTTCACCGGTCCTGAAGTCATCCAGCTAAGTCCATGTGTATCCTGCAAATCTGCACACTCAAATACACATATCAAACACAAGGGTAAACCTAATCAAAACACATGGTCACTCCGGACCATAGATTGCTCCAACACCAACTTGATGATGCGGCCCAATTTGTCAATGTAGGAAGTTCGCAGGCGATAGGTGGTTGGGTCGGATACTCCGAATGATGACTATCTCTGAGCTTGCAAGAACAGGACCGTTAGAAATCCGCCGAGAAAGTTTCTGGCAAAGGCCCTCCGTCGGTCAAGTTAGAATTTCGGTGGAGAAGAAGAAAATAATGAAGAACACTATAGCTACGGATGGCTTGCGTACCTTCACACGAGAGATAGAGATTCCTATATATAGCCGGGGAAGCCGACCAAGTCTACCATAAACTAACCTATGTGAGGGCAAAACTAGGGAACAGTGTCAGTCGGCCGACCAACGCCTCAATCTTTGAGACTTGCAGACAGCTCCATAGTACGACCTTGTCTTATTCACCTTGTCAGAAGTCGTACTGAGTCAGTGAAATTGCTACGATTCTTGACACGAGTGGTGTTAGGAGTCAAGTCGTTGGACATCGGCACGGCCACTGCTGTCACACGCTAGATGTCTGAGAATTTGTACGAGTACTGACAAGAGAAACCTCCAGGAATATGACGGGGCAAATCGTAGGACACTCAGGCGGCTCCCGATCAGCTCTCCTGGAGTCGCCCCATCAGGAACCCTTGATCGGAGTTTTCTCGCTTGGGGAGAGCAATGAGAAGCTCTCTAAGTTGAGAAGTACTGGTCAAGGTCTGCTCTGATTAAGAGACTTGGTCGGGGTGTATCCCCTATCGGGATACCCGGTCGGGGCCTTCGCAATCGGGATACTCAACCAGGGTCTTCCCAATCAGGATATCTGATCGGGGTTTCCATATGGTCAGGGGATATGACAATAGGCTTGGGGCTTCTTATGACCAGCCTGGGTGCTCTAACTTGGTTATCCATGGAGCTGAGTCACCTTTCGAGTGGAGTCGGCCGGGCTGGGCCAATCCAAATGAGGGCCTTAAGGCCCGTGTTCCTCCCGTGTCGTGCCTAGTGTCCCGCGTCACCTAAGGCCCTGCCCATGGGGGTAGACTTTGTGTCCGACATGTCCTCCTTTTCTGCCGCTCCTGCCAGACAGCCTCTCTGTCAGTTACAACGAGATCATATCCGAATGAGGGCCTTAAGCCCCGTTTCCACCCCGCCCCCATGTAGTGCTCCAGCATCTCGCGTCACCTAAGGCCCTGCCCATGGGGGCGGACTTTGTGTTCGACATGTCCTCCTTTTCGGCTGCGCCTACCAGACTGCCTCTCTGTCAGCTATGACGGATCACTGCACAGTAATAAGGTTAGACAAATAACACACCTAATTTTAACTCATTTGTCATATATTAAAATCTGAATTTGATCGTTAGTGTAGACCACCAATAGATATATTGTCGAACCATGTTAAATTTCTTGCATTTATTTTTCTCCTCTTCATCCATTCTTTTCTATTTCTTCACAATTATTGTAACACAATCTCAACACAATTCATACCACTACAAAAACAATAGGGAATTGCGACGGGCATAATCCGTCGCTATTCCGTCGCAAAACACTAATAGCGACGGATTAGCGACGGAGTTGGCACCGTCGGCCGAAAACCCGTCGCAGAGCAAAGGTAGCGACGGAGAGGGAAAACTCCGTCGCTATATTAGTGACGGATATATAAATCCGTCGCAAACACCGAGAAAAAGGGGTGACGTGGCCGGGGGATTTAGTAGCGACGGATAGTCAAATATCCATTGCAAATCATTCGTCATAGCGACGGATATGGTCAAAGTCCGTTGCTACTATATCGTAATAGCGACGGGAAAGTCAATAATCCGTCGCTAGTTGCGACGGATTTTTAAAAATATTCGTCGCTAAACTTGGAAAATTTTGCCAGCCAAAATTTGTTTCTTCCACTTCCCATATATACATCAATAATATACAAAAGATCCAAATAAATATGAAACAATAATAGATATATCAACATCCAAACATTCACAATAATCCAAACTTTCATTTCAAATCCAATCCAATCCAAACATTCATTTCCAAATGTATACATCCAAACATTCACAACAATACAAACTTTTATTTCGAATCCACTATCCAATCCAATCCAAACATTCAAACAAGAGTAAGCATCTAAACTTTCATTTCCAATATCCAATCCAAACAAGAGTAATATCCAAATGTATACATCAAAAAAAAGTAAACATAAGTCAGAGTAAATAAAAAAAACTATATACATCAAAAATCAGAGTTTAGTAGTGAATCATTACGTACATGAATATCAGAGTGAATAATGGATGGAAAGGAATAACCTGCACAATAGAAGATAAAACAATAAGAAAGCAATAGAAGTAAGCAATAAGAAATAAAATAATAGAAGATAAAACAATAACAAAGCAATCCAATAAAGAAAGAAATCTGAATTGATACCAATAAGAAATAACAAATGAAGTAAGCATATGTAATAGAAGATAACTCTAATAGAAGAAAATTAACAAATAGAAGATAATTCTAATAATATTAAATATGTAAATAAAAAATAACAAATAAGAAACAATAAAGGAATAATATCCAATATTCATACTTTTCAAGCAAGAGAATAAATTTGAATTCAACTCTGATAATGTGGAATCTGTAAACAAAAATGAAGTAATAAGAAAACAATCATTATGAATATAATAACTTAATACATTGTTACTGAAAAAAATTAGAGAAAAAATAGATCATACCACTATAATATCTCTACTCCTCTGTGGTATGCTCAGAATCCTGTGTCTCCTGAGATTCAAAATGAGGGGCGGGAGCGGCTGGCATCTGTGTATCCTGAGACTCAAAACGAGGGGCGGGAAGGGCTGGCACCTGTGTCATCGGCGTCAAGGTCGATGCAAAAGCTTGCATGTGTCTTATTACCTCCTCAGTGTGCCTGGCGAGCCCGCAAATCTCTCAACTCAGCATCGCTCGCTGCGTCCCTTTGAGCCCACTCTGCGTCCCTCTTAGCCCATTCTGCGTCCCTCCCGGCCCACGTCGACTCTATCGACGTGATTCGAGTCCGCAGGGCTTCATTTTCCTCCCGCAAATGACGAACCTCACTAGAGGTAGAGGAGGAGGATGTTGGACGTCCCCTAACCCCTGGAACTCTCATCTAATCATATGTAATATTTGCCTGAGAGCCCAGGCCGTATAGGGCGGTCTTCCTCTGCCCACCGACAACATCAAAATAAATCCAATTCATATCGTCGATGGAAAGAGGTTGTGCATCCTCCCCCTCTGCAGCAAGCTGAGACGCCTGTGCCTCAGCAACTCTAGTGGTCATTGCTTCCTGGGAAATAAAAATTTAATTAGTTTATATAAAATGTTAAAACAAATAAAATATAATTAATATACTTACATTGATTGCTAGGGAGCGACGATCGACAAAAGACCCATCTTTTTTCTTGTGGGTCATAGTGAATAACTCCCAACTAGTGGGAGGTCTCTCTAACTCAGCAGCCTGCAAACACAAAATATAATGTTTAAACATATCCAAAAAACATACTAAATGCCTTTAATAACCTAAATAAAAACTACTTACCAAATCACTGGCATGCTGGACAATGGAACGGGATCCAGCAGTGTGCTTCGTGGATCCCGTGCTGGGGCCAGCAATCTTTGAATTGCGATTAGCTCGAGCAATAGCAGCATTCTCTTGCCATTGCTGGCCACCTCAGACAACTCGCCATGCTGGCCAAATCGTCTCAGGGACCTCTGTAGGCCTATCAGCCTTCTTTCTCCATTTGTAGACCATGTCCCTGTGCAATTTGAAGCAGTAGGCATTCCACGTCCTCTTGAATTGTTCCTCTGCATCCTCCTCCCAGGTGTACCTTTTCTGTAAAAAAAATGATATGGTTAGTATCAAAAAAGTTAATTAATCAGTTAATTAAATCCACAGCAGTCGCCGCCCGCAGCAGGGGTCGTCGGCCGCAACATGCGTCGGCCGCCCACAGCAGGCGTCGACCAGCCGCAGCAGGCGGCGCGCAGCCACAGAAGGCGGCACGCGGCCGCAGCAGGCCCCGAGCCGCCCCGCTGGGCTGCGACCGGCCGCGCTTGCCCACGAGGGGCCGCGGGAGGCCCCGCCTGGCCACGCGAGGCCGCGGCTAGCCGCGGGAGGCCGCGCGCGGCCGTGCCAAGCCGTGGCTTCCCGGAGAAGACGACGTCGTCACGTAAGCACACGAGAAAATACGGGAAATGTGGCTTAGCTTGCGTACCTGGGATCGGAGGAGGGTTCGCCGGAGGAGAATCACCGGAGCAGAATCGCCGAGAGGAGAGAGCTAGGGTTCGCGTGGCCGCGGGGGAAGGGGGTCGTCGCCTTTTTTAAGTATTATTGTGACGGATTAACTTGTCCGTCGCAGTTTAGCGACGGGTTTGACCAAGTCCGTCTGTATATTTAGGGGTTTGACCCGCCGCTAAATTCTAGCGACGGACTTTGACCATGTCCGTCGCTAAATTCAGGGGTTTGACTTGCCGCGCAACTCTGGCGACGGATACTATATATCCGTCGCTACTAGCGACGGACTATTAAAAAAGTTCGTCGCAATTCCTTATTATTTTTTAGTGTACTATTTAGGTTATGTTTAGTGAGGAATAATCAATTACATTATTTGATTGATTATTTTATTTCATATAATTTTAAAATTATAATATAATATAATTTTAATTTAAAAAATAATAAAATTTTGTAATTTGAATGATAAGATAAACAATATATAATCCAATTACATTTCAATCATAATTAAATTATAAATTTTATTATATTATCCCTCGACAAACATACTCTAATTATTAACTTCCCACCTCAATCACAATTCCTATTACTAAATGTTATGCATGAGAATTATTTTTCTATTTGAAAGTGACAAATTTTCAAACATTATTATTATAAAAAAAATCTTCTAAATCTTCGTCGTATATTCCTTCGAAATATTAAAACCCACCCATTTGTGAGCCATTGACAGTATATAATTAGCCATTAGTTACAAATAAATAATTATGAAAATATTTTAGTAACACATGTACATTCATGAAATATTTATTACAAAATAAATTATATATATATTTATAATAGTAGCACATGTACATGCATGAAATTATTTTTGAATCGTTCAATATTTTGAACTGGTTGAGAAAAATTTTAGTGCGGAAAGAAAAGATTTGTATCCGGGACGAGTAGAGAAAGAAAGCCGTAAGTATTTTTTAGAATTTTAAAACTTGTGTAAATGAAATTGAGAATATTAAATGTTGCACACGCTATCAAGAATCACGGGCTCCGAATAGTGGGCCCAATTTTCCTAATTACCTAATTGGGCCTCCGGTCGACAATCCAAGAACTCAGGCCCACAAGAACCTTCATTCATCTATATATTTCCCGCCCGAGGAACCGCCAGCTCATTCGCTCTCCCGTTCACTCGATTGTCGCTCTCTGTTGGGGGGTTTAGGATTAGGGTTCCGTCGTTCCCCCAAATTCATTCGGGGGAGCCATGGCCGATGAGTATTACGCCACCTTCATGCCGGAGGTATATCTCACCCCCGTCGACGTTCGCCTGCTCATCGACTCCTTCCCCATGCACCAGCTCCGTGGCCTCGTCGCCACCGCTTTCAGCCGCGGTGACCCAGACATCCACCGTGGTGTTCGAGTCATCGCCGATCGAGACCTGACGAACCGGAAGGTCTACATTACCAACCTCTCGACGGAGACCGACGCCGACGACCTCATCAACCGATTCTCCCTCTACGGCAAGGTCGAGCAGGCACATGTCGACTTCGACGGCGACAGTGGGAATTCCACGTGCAATGGATTCGTCACCTTCCGACACTTTGATGGCGCCGTTCTCGCCCTCAAGGAACCTTCCAAGAATATCCATGGACGGATGACCTTATCTCGTCGTTTCTTCGTTGGCAGAGGCCTCACCTCCTCTTGCTCGATCCGCATGGTATTTGTGGGCAATGTTCCCCCCGACATGCGATGGGATCGTCTCCTTGCCCATTTCTCCTCTTACGAAGAGGTCGTGGAGGGCCCCTTAGGGATTAATCCGCTGACGGAAAAGTTCATGGGGTTCGCCATCTTTGTCTTCAAGAACGTGGATGGGGTGCGGAACTCGCTCTGGGAACCTATCAAGAACATCGATGGCCATGATCTGTGGTGCACTTCAGTCTACAGTAGAGGCTGGAAACCAGGTGCTCCTTTGGGTGAGTTCCCTCAGCCGGACCACCCCCTCGCCGGTGCTGCTGCCGGACCGACCCACCTTCCAAACCTGAGCTTTTCAGTTCCACAGCCGCTTGGCGGTGTCGTAGCTCATGAACAAGGTATTGGTTCTGGCTCAGATGGGCTCGGAGGTTATCCATTGATCTCACATGGACAGAGGGCTCCTGGTGGAGAGACGAATGAGAACGTGACACCAAACACCCAAGGTAAAGTGTTTCCACTTTCTTCTACACCATTATTCTGAATTCAATTCCTTTGATTCTTAGTATCTATATCATTGCCCTGCTCTAGGTCTAGAAGATTGCTCGACACTGTAGTAAAAGATTGCTTGTTTCAATTCCCTTGGAGGAAATAATGTGTATTTATTCTGGTAAAAGAAGTGAAAATAGTTTCTTGCAAAGTTCAAGATTGATTATAGCCTCAAGAAGCATGATGTAAAGTTGAGAATGAAGACAAATTAACATATTCGAGGAGAATTGAGGACATGATTTTGATATAACAACTAAATTCTCCTACTTTTGCACTGGATTCTTCTTAGTTATCATTCTACTTACCTTCATATTTTTTTTATGAAATTTCTACTTCCCTTCATAGAACTTATTGATACTGCACAGTGCACATATAACAGCTCATCATCCTTTTTTTGCAATGATCTTCACTGTGCATTGGGTAGAAAAGAAAGGTGGAATTTAGATCACTACTGTGCATTGGGTAGGAAAGAAGAATCTTGTTGCCTAATGACACAGTTAATGGCCGACAAGATCGAGCCAACTCAATAGCGATATCGAAGTTGTGCTACATGGTGACCCAAAAACAATAAGGTTGGAAATGATGATTATCAATAAATCTCTTGCATCCAACTCGTTTTCCATTTTGCTTTAGGTAGCATGGTTGTTGTTCTGTTTCTGATTTAGTATTGCACAAAGTATCCTATTGCTCATTCCATTATATTCCATAATCATATTTTTAAATTAGTTTTCACATTAATTACTGTGTTTTTTTAATCTCTTTATTTTTGTGCAATCTAATCCAGGGACTTTCAACAGTTGAGAGATTGTTGCTGTCGCATCAGCATCACTGCTTCGACTCTTTGTTCGTTTGTTTTGTGTATATTCTCGCTACAGAATGATTCATGTTCTCGCTACGGGATGATTCATGTTTTGCAACTATGATTGTCCCGTGATTCATAGCTCGTACATAGTAAAACTTGGAAATTTTGGTTGAAATCTTATATTGTTTCTGCCAATGTCTGGGAATATTACAAGTGGTGAAGCAAGCAAACAGGTTGTCGGATAGAAATCTTTAGCAAGCAAACACGGAAACGTGGAGAAGCATAGACTCGCTGTTCTTCCTATTCTGCAGGTGGTTGAATCGTCTTGGTCAGGAAGAAGAGATGTATCCGTCGCCGGCGCCGAGAACCGCCCAGTTTAATTCAGGACAGGCTCGTGCAATGGAAGGCTTGATGTGGCGGCCGAGGAGGCCGCCGGCGATGACCCTGTACGCTGCCTCCGTCAGGTGTAACCCGTCCCACGATATCTGCCTCGATGGGTCGCTGCACACGCCGCTCCCTTCTTCTCCGCACCTCGCCGTCGGATTCAGGTTGTAGTCGCCGCCGCCGGATCCGCAGCACGCCGCAAGCGGAGACTCCCCGAATCCTGCGCTCGGTTAATTCATGCATCGCCCGTTGAATTTTGTCCTGGGAAATAATTGGACGGTTTCTGCGATCTCACCGTAATCCTGAGGAGAAGCGTAGATCTCCATGGCCGCCTGGTAGTAGTCGGCGTAACTGATGGTCACATTCGGGTGCCGGCGGCGGCGCCGCCTCAGCTCCTCCTCCAGCAGGCTGTTGTGGTACTCGGCGAAGTCGTTCAACCACTTTATGCATCCCGTTCGGGGATCGTAACTCTCTGCCTTCTCGTTCTGGAACTGGCTCAGGTACGCGGCGGAGCAGCCGATCGGGAAGTTCCCCGGCACGACCATCGTCCTCACGCCCATCCCGATCAATTCCTGTCGACAAAAATTGAATGGAATATTTTAGAAGAATTTCTTAATTGACGGCAGCCAACAAGTGCGCGTTAAGCTCACGTCGACGGCCGAGGTGATGGCGCGCACGACGTCGGGGACCATGGCCGTGATCTCGGTAAGGTTTCTTCCGGCGGAGAAGGGGTGATTGTAGTCGTTCCCCCCGATCTCCCCCACCAAGAACAGGGCGTCGCTCATCAAAGCGGCGCAGCCTGAAGCAGAGGAGCAAAGAGAAGGTAGGAGGTGCCTGAACCACTCGAGCTGAGCGCTCAGGGAATAGTTGGTCCACTTAATCTCCATCCCCATCGACTCGAAGTAGTGGACGTCGAGCGCGGTGGCGCCGGCGACGGCGAAGTTAACGCCGCCGCCCCCTGCTCCGCCGGCGAGGTACGGCCTCACGAACGGCAGCCCCATCGCTTGCGCTGCAGTATATATATGAATTTAATTCGGCTAGCGAGGGAGGAAATAATCAGTTGGGGGATGGTTTGTACCGATGAAGTCGATCATTAGTCGACCGTCGGAGAAGCGGCCAGTGGGGCTGTGGAAGAAGGTTTCTCCGTAGGGAAGGCGGCCAGCTCGGGTGTCGTTGCTTCCGGTGGCGAGGAGGAGGTTGCCGGTGTCGGCGAGGGAATCGCCGAAACTGAAAATGGAGGAATAGCAGCCGCCGGCGAGATGAGCGTGGAGGTGGGCAAGCACGAAGAGGCGGAGGGAGAGGGAGAGGGAGGAGGCGACCGCCATGAAATGGCCGTCGGTATCAATCGTAGTCCACACCATACAAAACTGGATTTATTTAACAAAAGCTCAGTTATCTTGTGAAATTAGGTTCACCAACGCAAACCTTTATTCAACACCATCGACTAATCACGACGGACTACCATAACAAACCCGATCTAAGTCGAAAAAGAAGGAGATCGTATGTTACAAATACGGAATAAAATATCACAGCAAACGAGATTATCCCTAGGTAAAAACAAAATGTAAATATAGAGAATAAAAATGGTTTATCAGTCCGCAAACTCAATTAAAGAAAAAAATTTAGATAGTGACGAGAGTGATATGCTCTATGTTTCATCGGTTTCAGATCAATAGTAGATAGACATTTGGATTCTAAATTTATTATGTTAGTATCCCATGACACTCAACAAAGATTGATTTGACATTTACAAATAATGAGCATAGATTAGATATATTTTTATCATTATAGTACCGCTCATTTACTTATTTTTATTATTTTTGATGTGCCTAGTTATGCCCATTCTAATTATTTTAATAGCATAATTACTTCTTTTTATTCGGAGATTTGCTTTTTGTGTATTTGCTTTGACAGGAGGCAATTAAGAGTGAAAATGAAAGCGAGACAAAGAAAGACAAGAGTTGGAACCCGACCAAAAGCCAGGTCGTGTGGGGTCACACGACTGTGTGACCCCACAAGCCTGGGTCGTGCCTCCTGGCATGACCGTGTGAGGGTGCTAGCGGCCAGCTTCACCCCCTAGAACGACCATGCCCCCTTCAGTCGCAACTTGCAAACGGTACGACCTGTGTAGCCGAGTCCCAGTTCAAGGCACGACCGTGCCACACCCGTCGATATGTGTCGTGTGGGAGCCACACGACCGGGCCGCCCCAGGGCACAGGTTATGCCTCCTATAAAAGGGGATTTCCTCCCATTTTCTTGGATAAGAAGTTTCTCCCTTAGGGAGACACCACCTTGGCTCCATTCACTATCTCTGGCGACCTTTTCGGCGATCCAAGGACTTCTCCGGTATCATATACCTCCCTCAAGGATAAGGATTGGATGTAAAGACTCTACATCTCGATGGTTAAGCATTTCCCTCTCTTACCCTTTTGATTGAGTTGTGGAATATTTCTTTCTTTGTCATTGATACTCTTTTCTGTCTTACAAGTAGATTTTCTTTTTCTAGGACATAAGAAATAATTGTGATGTGTATTTGGTGAAACTCTATAGATTGACTTATGCCCTTGTGTTATTGATATGTTTTGGACTTGTTCGTGTTTAATGAAATGCTCATTTGAAAAGTTTATTCTTAGATCTCTTAAGTATACACTTGATTATAGTGTTTGATTGAATGAATGCATGGAGTGGTATCCATCTTGGGAATATGCTCAAAGTTGTATGCCGGAGGAGCTCTAGGAGATAAGGGTAATCCTTTAACCAGATAACTTTGAGCGTTACCTTGAAATGAATGTCATCTCCATACAAGGAAAGACATAATTAAAACTTAATGGGTTTTTCCTATTCCCATTAGTGGATGACTTGTGTAATCTAGGGATGTATGCCCGGGGATCCTCAGTGACAAAGGGTACCTTTAACCAAACTCTCTAAGTTGGCTTAATTATTTAATAGTATTGGAGGTTCAAGAGAAAGACACTCCGGTGTGGCATTCACGAGCCACACCGATATTTAGTAAGCCTCCTACAACGCTTGAACATAGAAACCAAGACATTAACTACCCATAAAACATCAATATTATCACAATGAAAACTAGATCCTAGAATATTTCCTTTACATAAATTTTCCTCATCACTCTCTAGCTCTCTCTCTTCTCTAGCTCCAGGTCTCACTAGTTTGCAACATTTACACTCCCGACTAGTTTAGCTAACTCTCCTTGTGTCCTCCCTAGTACTTGACAAATCAATCCATGTGGATTCGACAATTTTTTATATTAATTGAGATGTTTCCGTATACTTACGAATTACATATCAATACGTCAATTAATTCTAATTCTGTTGTTCCAGAAAGAGTCATCGACGATGGCCTATCACTGAGGACCAGCCCCTACGGAGGTTGCTATGTCGTAGAGGAACGAGGGAATCCTGCAAGAGTAACACAAGCGTTAGGGGACACGCC
The DNA here is from genome assembly GCA_024364735.1 of Boesenbergia rotunda. Taxonomy (NCBI): domain Eukaryota; kingdom Viridiplantae; phylum Streptophyta; class Magnoliopsida; order Zingiberales; family Zingiberaceae; genus Boesenbergia; species Boesenbergia rotunda. The sequence continues at coordinate 405,945 of JAGFNQ010003344.1, read as the reverse complement.
GGCAGGGGTCCGGCGGAGTCCACTCCGACGCTCAAGTTAGAAGGTAGCCGAATGAGAGTGTGAAAGAAAGATGAAGTGCAATGATCAGAGATCGTACCCCCCCCCCTACCAGAGGGATTGAACTACCTTTTATACCCGGGTAGGCCGACTGATCGTGCCTCCCTTATGGCGGTCACGTCTTTGAGATTCAGGCCGCGTCCGCCGCTTTCGGGGATAGAGGGATATTCTTTTGAAATAGTCCGTGTCATTATCACTCCTTCTTTAGTTGCGGCCCCCGGGGCTCCCGAGGTCAGTAATTGCGGGGACTCCGCATCCAAAGGCGGGCTCAGGGGTCTTCAGGTTCGCCATTTCCTGGAATGCTCTCAGGGTCCTCCCTCTCGGGGAAGGGCCTGACCTTCCCGAGTGCGATCCCCGACGGAGGGCCCGGGGCCGAGATAAGCGGTTATGCCAAGTCCCGACTTTTTCATCCCCTATACCAGGCACGGGTTTTCCAACCCTATCACAAGTCCCTCCCTTCAAGTCTGATCGAAGGAAGTGTGTCTGACTGATCAGACTGGTACCAGGATGAAGAAGTTGCCTTCGCTCAGATAGGGGGGGGGGCATATATCATTTTCAAGCTTTTTGGTCTTCCTCTGACTCCGCCCCTTTTCCACTCCTTCTTCACTCCGATAGGGTCACGGGGAGTTTTTAGCTTCGCGGCTCGTCCCGGCCATAGGTTTTTGGGAGGGTTTCCTTCTTCGCACAAGGGATGGAAAGAGAAATTCTTTTTCATCCGGCTATCGTCATTGCCCTTCAGCCCTCTGTGTTGGATAGCTGACTTGCCCACTCCTCCCTCCTTGGAGAGCTTCTTTTGCAACCCAGCATATCATCGTGCTAGAGAGGTACTCTCGGGAATGGAGTTCAGCGCCCCGGGGCTAGTTCAAAGCGAAGAACTCATGTACCGGGCGGGCCTTAGCCCTAAAGTAGTGCAAATTAGTCCCTCTCTAGGTATGCTCGTCTCTGTCTTCCGCGCACATTGGTTCTGACTGATGCTCTTTCTGTTTGGCTTCTGCAAAGGAAGTCATGTATGCCAAAGCGATGAGTCAGTTTATCAGGTGGGAGGAGGCCAACAAGGAGGCCCTGAATCCTCCTCCAATTGTTCCTGGCATTCCTCCCGCCTCCGCCGAGTCCGTCGGGGGCCCCTTGTTTCAATTCTCAGGGTTGCCTCCGCCGAAGGGGTCAATGTTACTGTTGTATCCCCCCCCCCCCAGCCGAGGAGTCAGCGCCCCCAGCCCCGTAGGTTGCCTCGGAAGCTGGTTCCCCCTTCGTGGGTGACCCCACTTCAGGCACGAGCAGCCCTGATAGGGGGGGGGGGCGCAATCTACTTTCTCCACCCCCCCCCCCCCCCCGATAGTCGTCCAACCCCTCGGCTGGCAGAAGCGGCGGCTCCCGAAGGGCTTGGGTCCTTCTTGGAAGAAGCGACGTCCCGTCCGTTCCTCTTCTCTGCCCTCAATGCCTGAGGGAACGATTCTGCCTACCGGGGTAGCCTCGTCTACTTCGGCCCCGCCTGTTGCCATCCCCGATGTGGTCCCCTCCCACTCCGTCGCCTCCGTTGTCACTCCGACGGGTAAGGAGGCGTCACGTATTCAATTTTATATGAAACTGATCGATTAAAGGAGAGGTTGGATGCAGCGTTAGAGGCCTCCATGCGGTCCCCCGCTATGGTGCACCCAGGGAGACTCCGACCGCTCGAGCTGTGCCAGAGGGGATTTCATGTCTCGACGAGATGGACTCCAATTCTCCCGGTTCAACTGTCGAGGCTAATGTCGTCCAACATCCTCCAGTTCATCCGCTCTCTCCACTGATCGAAGAGCAGGGTGACGTACCCTGTTCTCCAGCCGAGGTAGTCGTGCGGGCCTTGGCCGGACCGCTAGCTAGTCTTCGAAAGACCCTTCTGCAGGTGCGAATTACTATAGCATTTGCCTGCCTTTCGGCGCGGCTACTAATCATTTGGTGCGATGTCAGGCCGCTGAGGACTGCCTGGTGATTGGTCGGGGCCTGTGTTCCGAGCCCCAAGCAGAGGCCTTACTCCAGCGAGCCCTAAAGGTAGAGACAGCCGCAAGTCTTAAGCATTGGTCGGGGTGTAGCAGGCCAGCCACAACAGGGCTCTCCGGGAGGAGGTCGGGCAGCTGAGGAAGCTTTTGCAGGACACTGAGCAGGCTCTGGAGAATTCCGACACCAGGAACGTCTAGCCTCTAAGAAGGCCGTGTCGGTCACCCAGGATCTCCTTCAGGTGACGCAGGAGAGAGACTAGCTCCAGGTGAGAGAGAAGGAGCTACCGAGCCAACTGGAGTCCCGACTCTTGATGGCTACTGACCATGCCTTTGCCCTAGAGGATGACGTAGTTCAAGCCAGGGCGGATGCCCGGGTGGCATCTGAGCAGCTCAAGGAAGCCCTACTTGAGCAAGACGATATGTCTGCTGAGTTAAGGTGGCTAAGATAGTCCGTTGAGGCTGCCGAGGCTTCTGCTGCTCGGGAGGCAGAGAGGGGCTTCAAGGCGAAGTTCCTGAGCTTGGAGGAGTTCTAGGCGCATTAAGGGTGTGTCAGTCAAAAAGACGCTTAGAGTTATGGCACCGGCCGCGCATTAACTGCTTGGGGAGCATCCCTGTACTATAAATAGGGGGATGAGAGGAGCCAACTTTCTCTATCCCTCTGGTTTTCGCTTTCTCCCTTGTGCTATTATGTGCATCTTCTATGTCCCTTGTGCGAACCCCCGTGCTGCGCTTGTTTGAAGGACTAGACAGGGGTAGAAGCCTTGGTGTCCTCCCCTTCGCTAGGGAGCATAGCGGAGATGATGCCCGGGGTCTCGCTGAAGATTCTGAGGGAGGTGAAACTCCCTGCTTGTCCATGGAGGACGGAAAGGATCTTACGTGGCCCTCCAGGGGGCATGGGAGAGATGACCCATCCTGTTGATCCCCCAGCGCCTGGTCGGCCAGTGGCGGTGTACCCCATTTACCATCGGCTTCTCGGAAAGACGAGGGTATCCTGGGGTACGTCGTTACCAGGGGACGCCGCGGGTTTGAGAATATTTCCCTCTGTTTTGCCACCCCCCCCCTTGGTGTATATATATATATATATATAATATATATATATATATATATATATTTTCGACTTGTACTCGGGTGGTGGCCCGGAGTTACGTCTTCTTGTGCTCTAGAGAGAAATTGCAGCGGTTCCTCCCTCCTAACCCTGTTAATGCAATTCTTCTTTGCGTCTTCACATGCTCCAAGAAGAAGTTGCGGCAGCCCTTACCCCCTCCTCTCTTTTCTGCTTGTTTACGGCGAAGATTGAGGGTGTCTTGATGGGGCCGGACTCCGCGTGTATTCCCTCATGCATCAATCTTCATTCTAGATCATCTAGAAGAAGTGCTTGAGCTACTCATGTGTTACCTTAGACGCCCATTTTCGTCCCAAGCTGCTCATCAGGAATATCCGAGCTACTCATGTGTTACCTCAGGCGTCCATTTTCGTCACAGGTTGTCAAGATGTATGTCTTCATGTATTTCATTATGTAAATGAATACTTACTTTTGTATACGGGTCATGTGTGTATGATTGCCTTATATTCCAATACGCTGTGGGTTCTTCCGAAAGTGTTTTATTTTCTTACTTCGAAATCGATTAAGATCCCCGTTGGGTTTTGGTTACTCGACCGGTGGTATAGACCCTTGGTTAGATCCGACTGCTCCTGGCGACATCTGACCTGTGGGACCTGAGCGCTGTGTATTACTTGGACGAGTGCGTAAGTCCCGACCCCAGTCTGGGTACCTCGCGGGGCATTAGGGTTTTCAGTTACTTGGACGGGACGTAGGTCCCGAGCCAAGCCTAAGTACCCCGGGCATCAGCTGAACCGCGGGGCATTAGGGTTTTAAATTACTTGGACGGGCGCGTAGGTCCCAAGCCAAGCCTAAGTACCCCGGGCGTCGGCTGAACCGCGGAGCATTAGAGTTTTAAATTACTAGGATGGGCACGTAGGTCCCGAGCCAAGCCTAAGTACCCCGGGCGTCGGCTGAACCGCGGGGCTTAGGGTTTTAAATTACTTGGACGGGCGCGTAGGTCCCGAGCCAAGCCTAAGTACCCCGGGCGTCGGCTGAACCGCAGGGCATTAGGGTTTTAAATTACTTGGACGGCGCGTAGGTCCCGAGCCAAGCCTAAGTACCCCGGGCGTCGGCTGAACTGCAGGGCATTAGGGTTTTAAATTACTTGGACGGGCGCGTAGGTCACGAGCCAAGCCTAAGTACCCCGGGCGTCGGCTGAACCGCGGGGCATTAGGGTTTTAAATTACTTGGACGCGCCTTTGTTATTTTGAAAGGAAGCTTTTCATTTATTACTTGATTCGGCTGCAAACTCGCAGCAAGACATAGACAATTGTACTAAATAAACTCCGAACCTTACCAGGACATTAGGGACCGGGGCCCTTAGCCAGGCTAAGACCTCCTCCACAGCTATTCCTCCAGTCCCCGGGGATTTTTCCTAGACTCAGTCCTGACCTCGCCGTTATAGCACCTTCGCGAAACAAGCTGATCTCCTCGAACTTCAACCACTCGATCACCCACCGGGAACTTGATCTTCTGGTGGTATACAGAGACCACCGCCTGGAAGGTACTGAGCGCTGGTCGACCCAAGATAGCATTATAGGAGGAAGGCATGCCCACAATTAGGAAGGGAGTCCTCCGGGTTCTTTCGTGCCTATCGTTGCCCAGCGAGAGTGATAAGATAATCTGTCCCAATGGTTATACGCGATATCCCATGAAACCAAACAAGGGGGTCACGACCGGGATCAATTCATCTTCGTCTATCTGCATCTGCTCCCAAGCCGCTTTGTACAAAACAATCACGGAGCTCCCTGTGTCTACGAAGATGCGTTTTACCTCATAATTGACGATGTGGGCCCCAATCACTATGGCGTCCTCGTGTGGAGCTTCTACTTCTTCGAGGTCGGATGACCCAAACGAGATAGTTGGGCCCGCCCCCGAGCTTTGGCTTGTCCCAATGGAGTAATTTTCCAACCGTCGGGTGTACGACTTCCGGGCTCGGTTGGAGTCGCCCCCGGTAGGTCCTCCGGAGATGACCCCTACATGGCCCGAGGGGGGGGGGCCTCGCACAGGAGCTTTGCATTTTTGGGGATCTCTTTCCAAGGAGGGAGATCTTCGGGGCGCATGTCCTCGGCTCCTACCTCTGGATCGCGATCAGGACCGTGGTCGGGCTTCGTTTTCCCTGGCAGGCCGTCGTCGGGGGGAAGGGCTTCGTCGGGGCAACTTTCGGTGATATCCTGACTTGTTCCATTTTCTCCGTGGTTTGGGATCCGCTTCCTCAGGGAACTTCTTTCTCAGGGCATGACACTCTTCTGTGGAATGAGTCGAACTGCCATGAAAACTGTAGTACTTGGGCAATGTCTCTGGTGGTTCGACGTCTACTGTCTCAACCAATCGACGCTTGCCAGTCCAGTGGTCCCTTCCGGGTGGTAGGTCTTTTCCCCTCATCGGAGCTGGTGGCTCCTTCCTATCCAACCGAGGTGTTGCGAGGGTGGAGCTCCGACTGGATCCTTGCACGGGGCGTACTGCACTTCTTCTACGTTGACATGCTTGACTGAACGTCCTAGCAAGTCATCGAAACTAGCGGGGGGCTTCTTCACTAAGGATCGAAAGAAGTCTCCTTCCGCAAGCCCTTGGGTGCAAGTACTAACGAGTATCTCCGATGTTGCGCTTGGTACATTCTGTGTCACTCGATTGAACCTGTGTATGTACTCCTTGAGCGGTTCCTTGGGTTTTTGCTTAAGAGCGAACAAGTTGAGCGCTGTCTTCTGGTAGCGCCGGCTACTCGCGAAATGGTGGAGGAAAGCCATTTTGAACTCTGCGAAGGAATTGATGAAACCTTGGGGCAACCTCTAGAACCACCGTTGCGCTACGCCAGATAAGGTGTTCAAAAACACCCGGCACTTTACTCCATCGGTATATTGGTGCAGAAGCGCCGCATTTTCGAACTTACAGACATGATCTTCTGGATTTGTCTTCCCGTCGTACTCAGGGATCCCCAGCCCGCGAAACTGCTTTGGCATGGGGTCTTCCACAATCTCTGACGAGAAAGGGGAGGATGGAGTCTTTGGAAGATCTTGAGTCCATCCCTCCTTCCCAGTCCATCATCATGCCTCTGAGCACTAGAGGCTACCGAGTGAGCCTTTTCCCCCTCTACAGGGGATTCTCTATGGGGGTCTTGGGTTGTGCCATCATGTCGCCCCACCGGAGTCACGGACCTGCTGAGGGGTGAGGCGGAGATTCTGGGGATCTCTTCCCTCGCCGGACCTGCTGGTTGCAGGGTCGCCTGTTCGATTTGTTGTTGCTCCAAGGCCTCTTTGACGGCGTTAGCCACCCGGCGGTCGAATTCATCTCGCGTGAGGGTGAGGGGTTATTCCTCCGGTCCTGCCATCGGTGCTCTTTCAGGTGCTTTTTTGTTTCCCACATACGGTGCCAAATTTGTTCCAGAAATAGTCGTCAACGATGGCCTATCACTGAGGACCAGCCCCTACGGAGGTTGCTATGTCGTAGAGGAACGAGGGAATCCTACAAGGGTAACACAAGCGTTAGGGGACACGCCAGCAGGGGTCCGGCGGAGTCCACTCCGACGCTCAAGTTAGTAAGGTAGCCGAATGAGAGTGTGAAAGAAAGATGAAGTGCAAAGATCAGAGATCGTACCCCCTTACCGGAGGGATTGAACTACCTTTTATACCTGGGTAGGCCGACTGATCGTGCCTCCCTTATGGCGGCCACGTCTTCGAGATTCAGGTTGCGTCCGCCGCTTTCGGGGATAGAGGAATATTCTTTTGAAATAGTCTGCGTCATTATCACTCCTTCTTTAGTTGCGGCCCCCGGGGCTCCCGAGGTTGGTAATTGCGGGGACTCCGCATCTAGAGGCGGGCTCAGGGGTCTTCAGGTTCGCCATTTCTTGGAATGCTCTCGGGGTCCTCCCTCTCGGGGAAGGGTCTGACCTTCCCGAGTGCGATCCCCGACGGAGGGTCCGGGGCCGAGATAAGCGGTTATGCCAAGTCCCGACTTCTTCATCCCCTATACCAGGCATGGGTTTTCCAACCCTATCATCTGTTCTTATGGGTATAAAAGCATCCTGCAAAGTAATTGGAATAGGGAATATCAAAATTAAGATATTTAATGGTATGGTTAGAACTCTCTGCGATGTTAGACAGATACCAAATCATAGAAAGAATCTTATTTCAGTAGACACACTGGATGACAATTAATGTAGTTACAAATCTACAAGTGGAATTATGAAAGTCAGTAAAGATGGTCTGATAGTGATGAATGAACAAAAACTATCAAGGAATATTCATAAATTGCTAGTTACCACTATTGTAGGTGGAGTTGTCGTCATAGAATTTGCATAAGATAATACAATGTTATGGCATATGTGGCTGAATTATATGGGTGAGTGTGGGATATTGAAACTTCATTAAAAAAAAAAAGGTATTGAAAGGTGTCAAGACATATACATTTGGTTTCTACGAGTATTGTGTTTTTGGAAAATAAAGTCGAGTATTGTTTAAGATAATCACACACAAGCCAAGTATTATGTTTATACAGACATCTGAGGTTCAAGAAGTATAGCATCATGTGAAAGACATATATTTTGTGAGTTTCATCAATGATTACTCATGGAAAGTTTGAGTGTACTTCATGTGTCACAAATAAAAAACTTTTTCAAAGTTCAAAATGTGGAAAACTAAAGTAAAGAATCAAATTAGAAGAAAAATTTAAATGTCTGAAATCAGACAATGATAAAGAGTATACATATTCAAAATTTTAAAAATTTTAGAGCAAAATGGTATCAAGAGACACTTCACAGTTTGTAGAACATAAAAGGAAAATAATATAGCAGAAAGGATAAATAAATTAATAATCGAGAAAACTCGATATCTCAAATTAAATGCATGGCTTACAATGAATTTTTGAGCAAATGTAGTAAACCTAACATATTTCTTGATCAACATGTCATCAAAGGCAGCACTAGATGACAAAGTATCAGAGGAAGTGTGAATATGTAATCCAATTAATTACTCTAATCTGAAATGTTTGAATGTCCAACTGGCATACACGTTTCTAGTGAAGACAGATCAAAATTGGATATCTTTCTAGAGATTGTATTTTCTGAGTTATCAAAAAGTGGTGAAAGGTTGGAATCCTAAGACAAATAGGATGATGATCAATATAAATGTGATTTTTGATGAAAAAGTCATGTTACAATATATTCAAGAGGAAAAGAAATAGTCATCAAAAACATTATAGCAATAATAAGGATATTGTGTAGGTGGAGCTAAAACCTATAATTTTGATGATACTAGCTCAAAACACAGGCAACATCAAACTAGAGTCATAGAAAGGACCGGATGTTCAATCAAACTTCCAACTAGGTATGATTTTCATGACTTGATTTCTTATACACTCATCAATAATAGTGGAGATTCTACTACTTGTTGGGATCGGTCAGCCAGCTCAAGGGGATGAATATCCCTAAAAAATAAAAGACTAAATCTTTTGTCATTCTTTAACAAAGATGGAAGATTTGTTAGTAGTTAAACAAATACAACATAAAAAATAACTAAAAGAAAGAAGAGGCTCCGAGTTTACTTGGTTTGCAACCTGGGTGGTTGATAATCCAAGGCAATGAATAGCTCAACTATCAAAACTCCTTCTTCATAGGCAAAAAGCCTCTTACAGTTATTGAACGCACATAACTCTTAAGCACAGAATTACAGAAGTAATTACAATTCACTTGATAAGATATTTATAAGCAAAAGGACTCTATTTATAGCGCCTTGACGAGTTATTGAAATGATGACGTGACACCTTCACGGGTGCCCCAGTGCAACATAGGCTCTGATATTGGTCAAAATATATCTACGTCGTAACGATCGTAGAATGACTAGTTTACGATAAACTCAGGGTTGGGTGCCCAAGTCAAATACAGGCGCTCGTATACCCGGGCGCCTGAGTTGACGGGTGCCTGTATAGTCGGGCGCCTAAGTTTACTCGAGCGCCTGATTCTGGCAGGTTTGGTCAACTTTGGTTGACCAGTCTTCTAACACTTTTGGATAATTTCAAATCGTCCGAAGTTGAGCTCATTCGAACTCAACTTCTGACCTTCTCCTCAGTAGTCTTTCTCCTCGGCTTCTCATCCCTCGGACGTCGTGCACGCCCTTCTTGCTCCACCGGTATACTCTTCCGTAGTGTTCGCGTCCGTCAGATGCATCAAGTCTGTCGGCTCCCTTCCCGTGCTATCCTTCTCATTTGCCTCGTCTTTCGCTTGACTTCCTGTGCTCCTAATTAAGCTCCTGCATACTTAAACACAGAGATCAAACCAACAAAATCTAACTTGACTAGGTTGACTACATCAAAAATATTTCGAGGTACTTACACAAGTTTTTAAGAGGTAATACATCACTTAGAGAAAGACAAATAGATGAGTAGAATGGAGGAGGAGATATTGTCTTTGCATAAGAACTAAACATGAGATCTAATGGAACTCCTAAAAGGAAAAGGGCTATAAGATGTAGATGGTACACAAGAAGAAAAAAGTCATATCAGAAAGTGAGGTAAAAAGTTTCAAGGCTCGAGTAGTAGTAAAGGGTTACTGACAAAGAAAGAGAATTCACTATGATGAGATATGCTCTCCGATAGTTAGAGATACATCTATTATGGTAGTGTTGGCTTTAGTAGCATACTATAATTTACAGTTGGAGCAAATGGATATAAAAATAACATTTCTTCATAGTAATTTGATAAAATAGATTTATATGTCATAACCAGAAGAATTTAGTTAGCCCAAGCAAGAGCACATAGTTTGCAAATTGAAGAATTTATTTTATGGATTAATGTTGATATGGGGGAATTTTAAGGTGTCTAACCCACATTGGATAAGTCAAAGGTCAAACGGTTGACATGGACTAACCAGACAATAGATGACAGTCAACATTAGGGAGGTATTCATAAACACTTGGTCGGACTAGGTTGTCCGAGCGGACATCTTGCGCCGACCGGGTTGTCCAAGCGGACAACCCTGGTCAGTCCTACATTTGGATCTATTTTCCATATTAAGCATCGTAGGAGGTAGGACATTGACTTGAAGAATGTTGGTGTTACTCTTTAAGGGAGGACGCTAGGTCAGAATCTCATAGCTATCATTTGACCGAGAATCTTAGACTCGAATACCAATCGATCGGTTGACCTTGGTACCATGCTTATGATGGTATAGTATCCACAACTCAAGCCATAGTGCTTACAACATGGGCCCCACTATAGGAAAGAGGGAATCCTAAGCATTTTACCACCGATCGACCAACTTACCTAGAATATGTAATCAATCGTCGATTACTAAGATGATAACTAATCGACTGACCAACCAACAGAATGGATACAGCCGATCGGGCAACCAGCCAACAGAATGGATATAGGTGACCAGCCTGCCAACTAGTAAATAGATATGGCCGATCGGCCAGCATACTACTGCTCTTTAATCAGTCTGCTGTTTTGACTAACTCAAAGACATATCTCGTACAACCTATTCGGCTATAAGGAAGCTCCATTATTGACCCTAATCAAGCTTCATTATAATTGGGTTGGGCTTTCTCCTTGGGCCTCCATGTACACATACAAACACACAAATCTAGGTTAATCTTTGGTAAGACCTAGATAAATCTTATCTTACTACCATAATCACTAACTTGCACAGTGGATCATTGACTCAATTATTGGCCTACTTAGTTGACCAATTGGCCCAATCACTAACCTACTCAGTGAATCATTGGTCCATCTACCTTTTATCAAACTTTTTACAGGAAATCTTTTACTTTTACAGCCATCTTCTGGCCGATGTGACACCCTGATAATGGAGGGTTGTCAAAGGGTGTCATCTAATAAAAGGGTCTCTTCTCCACGACGTAGGTACGTTTTTTAGAAATAGAATTCCATGATATTCTAGTTCTCGATTATTCTTCCACCTCTTGTGATCACTAATTTGAGGTCAGAGTGTATGTGCCAGGCACTCCCCTGGACTTGCTACTAATGCTCTTTTCTTGAGTGTTTCTTTTTTCAAGATTCAATGACGGTAGTACCGGTCCAATCAAAGTCAATACTCTAGCCGTTTCACCCTTCATTGCTCATGGAAATGATCAAATTTAGTCTCTAAGATGGTGGTATAAGTATTTTGAATTCTATATGATTCAAAATGGCTACAAAAGATGCAAGTATGTTTGTTGTATTTATATGAAAAGGTTTATGACGATTCACTTATCTTCTTGTTACTTTATGTGAATGATATGTTGATTGTTGCAAAGGTATGAATGAGGTCAATAAGTTGAAGAAGTTACCGAGCAAAGTATTTGACATAAAAGGTTTCGATGCGATCAAGAAATTTTTTGGCATGAAGATACATAGGGATAGTGTCTCTAGGAAATTATGGTTATTTCAATTGAATTATGTTGAAAAGGTATTTGACAAATTCAACATTGGTAATGCGAAACCTGTGAGTACAACTTTGATGCATCATTTAAAATGGTCTCTTGTATAGTGCCCAAGGATGGATGATGAGATTCATGACATGTTAAAGATCCATATGCAGTGTAGTTGGTTGTTTGATGTATACTATGGTTTGCACAAGACTTGATTTGGCGCATGTTGCTAGTATGGTGTGCAAATTTCATTCAAATCCTTGTCGACAATATTTAGATGCAATCAATTAGTGGATTTTTAGATAATTAAGGAATACCACATATTATAACATCATGTTCAATAGAAAACACAGTGACCCATTAGTTGCAGGATATGTAGATGCAAATTATGTAGGAAATTTGGATGACAAAATATTTACTATATGGTATGTATTCATTGTGGTAGGAAGGCCTATTTGTTGGAAGTCCATGGTATAACCATTATCCACTGCTGAGTGGCAGTATATAGTAGTAGCTAAAGTAGCCAAGCATTCTAATTTACAGAGTTGGTTAGAGAACTAGGTGTTCAATAAGGTGGAGTCAAATTATATTGTAATAATCGGAGTGTTATATATTTTGTGAAAAAACAAATGTATCATGAGAGGACCAATCATATAGAAGTGAGGTTTCATGAGTCTAGAGAGCTGATATCTTTTGATGAAATACTATTTTGAAAGGTCCACACCATTGATAAATGTTGCAGAGATGATGCAACATTGATCAATTTCTCTAGTTGCTAGAGTGGCACAGCTTGAACTCGATGTTCCTAGTGGAGTTCTTCTCAAATGCTCCTATTTCTCCTAGGGATGGATATTTATCAAGGTGAAGACTATTGAAGTACGACTTATATGGGGCAGTCATCGACACAACCATGTCTGTTTCTGAGGCCTCCATCATACAACCATGTTCACAGGACACTGGTAGACCGTGTCACATGACACAAACGTGTTACTAAACACAGTCAAGCTATGGTTTTTTCTGAAGGTTCCGGGATGCCATCGATACGGGCATGTCGAGAAGCAGTGGCGTAGCTAGGATTATCGATCAGGAGGGGCGATTTTTCACCAAGAGAAACAATTTTCGAAAATTTCAAATCTTAGTGTAAATTAATCAACATCAAAATTTAGACACAAGACATCAAATATATATAGGACTTAATTTAACTCAATTGTTCAACATCAAAACTATCCGGGGTACTTACATAAATTTGATTTGACCATAATTTGAACAAATCAACTCCAAATCAATCCTGGTTTGAACCAAAATAATCCTTAGATACAAGGCATCAAATATACACAGGATCTAACTTAATTCGGTTGATTAACAACAAAACTATCTGGGATACTTATATAAATTTGGTTCGACTACAATTTGACCAAATCAACTTCAAATTAATCCCGATTTGAACCAATATAATCCTTATCTCCACACCCACCTGTTAGATTTATTAGATTTATTTCGAATCCGATCCAATTTTAATTTAACGATTCTCACTTTATATATATATATATATAAGTGTCAGGGGTGCGACCACACCCCCTGTTACTAAACGTGGCTACGCCATTGCCGAGAAGCATGACCTATATTATGGGGGCAAAGATTAATTTGGGATTTTCAGATATATATATATATATATATATATATATATAATATATATATATATATATATATTATATATATATATTATATATATATATATTATATATTATATATATATATATAGGGTCGGCCCTAGGAGGTCAAGGTAGGGTTAATGCAGAGGCCCCTACCATTCTAGCGGACCCTATTTTATATATTTTTTATAATATCTAATAGAATAATTAATGTGATATATATTAGAAAAATAAATTTAAAAAAATCTAATTATAAATTCTAAAATATTATAATTTTTTATAAAAATGTTGAAAAATATAAAAATACATATAGAGCTTGCCTTTTCTTCCTTTTCACTAGATTTTTCGTATTCCTATCTCCTGAATCTTAATCTTCCGAAATTCACTTTTATTTAACATCAAACCCTTCCGAAATTCACTTTTGTTTATCATCAAATCCTTCACTCTTGTTTATAGTCACTACCACAATCATCGTCATCTTTTCATTTCTCACATTATGAGTGTTGTCATCATCGCATCGCGTAGTCGTCTATTTTTCTTTACCCTCAAAGGATATTTATTTTAACCCGACTTTTCAAATTTAGGATCGACCATGTATATATAAATCCTATATAAATAGGAATCTTATAACTTTAAAATAATAATTTTAGTTGAGAATTTCTAACTGTTTCATGGAATAGATTCATCATAACCACGTTAAAATTCTTGCATTTATTTTTGTCGTCTTCTTTTCTTCTTTTGGATTTCTTCACAATTACTGTGACACGATCTCAACACAGTTCGTACTATTTAGGCTACGTTTGGTAGGGAATAATGTAATCCGGTCTGTAATGTAATTAAGTTTGTAATGTAATGTAATGTAATCTTGATTACATTGTTATGTTTGGTAATGAGTTGTATGTAATCTTTGATAACCATTACAAGTTGGATTCTTTTGTTTGGTGAGGGGCAATCCATCCTGTAATGTAATCAAGATTGACGACCGACAACCGTCGCCGGGCGGCCGGTGACCATTGACCGGCCGGCGAACGCCGGCTACCGCCGCAGGTCGGCGGCGGCCGGCGGCGGCGGTCGCCGGCGACCGCCGCAGGTCGGCGGCGGCGGTCGCCGGCGGCGGCGGCGGTCGCCGGCGGCGGCGGTCGCGACGGCCACCGGTCGGCCGGCGATGGTGGTCGCCGGCGGCCCGGCCGGTGGTGACCAACGACTGTCATCGCCCGACCGACGACTATCGCCGCCCGACCGACGACTTTACAAGCTGTAATATAATCCAGATTACGGAGGTTTTGATTTGTAATCCAGATTACAAATCATCAACCTCTTTTGTAATCGAGATTACATTATATTACAATCTTAAAGTGATTCCAAACAAAGGAATCCAACTTGTAATGTAATCTCGATTACATTATAGGGTGGATTATAACCTACCAAACGCTGCCTTAATGTCACGCCTTATTACGATTCATACTTTTAAATGTTATGAAAATATAGTGATCCATAAGAATTATTTTTCTATTTGAAAGTGGTAAATTTTCAAACATTATTATTATAAAAAAATCCTCTAAATCTTGATCGTATCTTCCTTCCAATTATTAAAACCCACCCACTTGTGAGTCATTGACCGTATAATTATTAATTAGCCCTTAGTTACAAATAAATAATGCTTTAATTCTTAATTAAAATTTTTTTTAAATAACATGTGGTCCGCACACGATCCGTAGAAAGTGATTCGTAGTAGATCAATTATATATATATATATATATATATATATATATATATATAGTATGTCTATGCTGCGTGTTGGATATTATTATTATTTCTATTATGTGGGCTTATTTGTAAGTTGCACAAGTAAATACAATCTGAGCCCTTAAAGTGATCTAACTTATGTTTATTGGGTTTCGGATTATTGGATGCGGGTTCAATGTATAGAACCCTTTAGACCAATTTGTTATTATCTATGGGCTGATAACAGATTGGATGACTATATAAAGGAGAGGTCCCCAAGGGTTTAGGTAATCTTTGTGACCTAGTTTCTTGTTCCCCATTGACAAGAAACTTTACGACGCCGTCAAACCTAAGCCTCTTGGAAGATTCTCCTTCTTTTTTCCGCTGCAACTTCTTCCACAGGGATCAAGCTGACGACGCTACGACAAAGGACGATGGCTCTTCAATCAGGTTCCTTGTCATTCAGTTTATATTTTATTCTTGTCACGTCATAACCCGAAGAAACAATAGATCTAATTTTATATGTCTTGTGTTTTCTCTTTCGAATTCTTATTTTGTTTCTAGAATTCATGTGGTTAGGAGAAAACCCAAATTTCTATCAATTGGTATCAGAGTCTTGGCTTTGTTTCTTCGTTTTTATGGCAATAAAGTTTAAATTTTTCGTCGATTTATTGTTTGTATGCTAGATTAAGTTTTCCTAGTATAATACAATTTATGATCGTCGAAAATCATGTAAAAGAAAATTCTAGGATAGACTTGTTTTCCAAGTTTTTCATTTTTTCTGTGAAGAACACGAAAACGGCGGAAAATCGTCGCGTTTAACCTAATTTTTTTAGGTCGAATCGCGATGATTTAATCAATTGATTTGGTCGGTCAATTGATTACCAAGTCTAAAATAACAAATAAAAATAATTATAATTGATTAATTACCTTAATTTGATTAGTCTTGAGAAGGATTAATTAATTAGACTTATATGTGTCGTTTTAATGGATTAAGTTTTTTTTTCACATCATTAACGTGAAGAAAAAAAAAACGAAACGAAACAATGAATTTAAAAAAAAAAAACAAACGAAACAACCTGTGAAACAGTCAATAATTTTTTTTATATATATGTGAAACAGTAATATATATATATATATATATATATATATTATATTTTTACTTATGCATTAAATATTCTTTTTTAATGCGTAATAATTCAGAATTAAATAATATTATTTTTGTTTCACATATTGTTAATGCGTAATGATCCCGAATTAAATAATATTATTTAATATTATTTAATTATAGAACCATAAAGTAAATTTAATTTCGAAAGGAAGGTTCTATATATGATCATGTAGTCGTATATATTAAGTTTTTAGATCGATTGGGATAATCAATTGGATCATACCATTTGATTACCGTATGATATCAATCGATTAATAAGACTAATAAAGAAATTATCTATTCCATTAAATAACTAAAATTTTCTTAGGTCTATCTATACAACGTGTCACTAAATTGAACTATTGTGTCGGCCCAAAGGAAGACATCTTAGATAGACTTAGTGCATTTTGTATTGGTAGACGTATATCTATGCTAAGAGTAATCGGCCCAAAGGAAGGTTACTTTTATGCCAGATATATGTTTAAGATAGTTTATAACTATTGAACAAAATTTATTTTTGTTCTGATCATGCACAAAATATGTCGGCCCAAAGGAAGGCAGATTGCGTGGCAGATTAAAGTTGTTGTAAGCTATGGACCAATATATAACTCACATAAAGTGTCATATTATGAGCACAATGGGTCGGCCCAAAGGAAGGCACATTGTGTGGCCAATTAAAGGTTGAATTATATCAAAGAGTACAGCTAACAATTTATATTTTAATCTACACTAAAATACAATGTTGTATTTGGTATCTCATAAGGAGCCCATTTAAATGCATTTAAAATTTTATTTATTTGCATAATTTTATTATATATATGTTCTTGGCTTTAGTTAAATCGTGAGCTTAAATAACCTTTTTTTTCAGTGCAATCTGTAACTGCCAACATTAATAACATCCCAACATTAACTGGTTCGAATTTTGCTGAATGGAAAGAATACGTGATTGTAGTCTTAGGCTGCATGGACTTGGACTATGCATTAGGAATGATCGTCCCGCACCTTTGACCAGTGCTAGCACTATAGAGCAGAGGACTGAATTTCAGCTGTAGGAGAGATCAAATCGCATGAGTCTAAGCATCATGAAGCTTTCCATACTGGCACAAATAAAGGGCTCAATAACAGAGAGTGAAGATGCTAGGAGTTTCTTTAACCAACTGGCAGACCGATTTACCTCAAATGAAAAGGTCGAGACTACCACACTTCTTACGAAGTTGGTAACCATGCGGTATAGTGGTAAAGGAAACGTAAGGGAGTACATTATGGAGATGTCTAATATAACGACAAGTCTAAAAGCACTAAAACTCGATATGTCTGAGAGTATGTTAGTGCATTTCGTCTTGATGTCTCTGCCTGCACGGTTCACTCCTTTTAAGATATCGTATAATACTCAAAAGGAAAAGTGGACATTGAATGAGCTTATTGCTCAATGTGTGCAAGAGGAGGGGAGACTGAAGATTGAGACATCTGAAAGTGCTCACTTAGCATCTGGTTCTCAAAATGCGAGCAAGAAGCGAAAGAGGATCAATAACAAAGGTAAGGGAAAGCAAACTGCAGATTCTGGAGGCAATGATCATAAGGAGCGAAAGAAGCAGGATAAGGAATCCACTTGTTACTTTTGCAAGAAGAAAGGTCATATGAAGAAAGACTGCCTCAAGTACGCCAACTGGCGTGTAAAGAAGGGTAAACTTCTCAACTTTGTTAGTTCAGAAGTCAATTTAGCTATTGTACCCATTGACACTTGGTGGATAGATACTGGTGCTACTGCTCACATAAGTGTCACTATGCAGGGTTGTCTCAGGAGCCGACTTCCACTTGATGGTGAAAGATACATCTATACGGGGAATGGAAAAAAGGCTGCAGTAGAGGCTATTGGTGTTTTTAGGCTTTATTTAGGAACTGATGTTTATTTGGATTTGGAAAATACATTCATTGTACCGTCTTTCAGACGAAACTTAATTTCAATTTCTTGTTTGGACAAATCAGGTTATTCTTGTTCATTTGAAAATGAAATGTTTAGTATTTTCTATAATTCAATTTTGATAGGGAATGGTTCCTTGGTTGATAAGCTTTATAAATTAAACACCTTTACTCCTACGACTGACAACGTGATAATGCATAGTATAGGTACGAAACGTAAATTGACCAACGAGAATTCTTCTATGTTGTGGCATAGGCGTTTAGGACATATATCCAAACAACGCCTAGAAAGGTTAATGTCACATGGAATTCTTGATTCCCTTGACATGTCAGACTTTGATGTCTGCATAGAGTGTGTTAAGGGGAAGACAACTAACAAAAGGAACAAAGGGGCTAGCCGTTGCAGTGACGTTTTGGAGCTAATACATACGGACATTTGTGGACCATTCCCTAAGGCATCTTGGAATGGACACACATATTTTATTAGCTTCATAGACGACTATTCTAGATTTGGCTACTTGTACCTTATTCATGAGAAGTCGCAATCTTTGGACATGTTCAAAATTTTCAAAGCCGAAGTTGAACTTCAACTAGGTAAGAAAATTAAAGCCGTCCGATCCGACCGTGGAGGAGAATATTACGGTCGATATGATGGATCAGGTGAACAACGTCCAGGACCTTTTGCAAATTATCTTGCTGAGTGTGGGATTGTGCCTCAGTATACCATGCCTGGTACACCCAGTCAGAATGGTGTAGTTGAGCACTTGAGCGTCGCAATCGAACCCTAAAAGACATGGTGAGAAGTATGATGACTTTCACTTCTCTACCGGAGTCTTTGTTGGGTGAGGCACTCAAGACTACAGTTTACCTTCTCAATAGAATACCTAGTAAAATAGTAACTAAAACCCCATTCAAGATGTGGACGGGTAGAAAGTCTAGCATTAGGCATTTACACGTCTGGGGTTGTCCAGCTGAGGCTAGGCCTTACAAGCCTAATGAAAAGAAACTGGACTCGAGAACTGTTAACTGCAATTTTGTAGGTTACTCTGAGAGATCAAAGGGGTATAAATTTTATGATCCATCTAATAGATCCTTCTTCGAAACGGGAAACGCCAAGTTTATTGAGGACAGTGGGAGTGATAAAATCAGGGAAGTATCTTTTGAGGAAAGCGTTGGCAATCCTCTTATGGTCACTACTAGTGCAATCAGTAGTGGTATGGTTACCATACCACACATTATGGATATTGCACATCCAGTGAGCGTAGTAAACCAAGATATTCCCATGACATCTCCAATGCAATTGGAGGAGCCTACCACTGAAATTGAAGTATTGCCTCATATTGATGAGCAAATACCTCAACCACCTCAAACACAAGTGCCCTTAAGGCGATCCACAAGGGAACGGAGAAGCACGAATTCTCGTGATTATGTTTATCTCCAAGAGCATGAGTTTGATATAGGGTTGGAAAGTGATCCTACATCTTTCCAAGAAGTCAAACAATGCTCTAACCCTGAAAGGTGGATTAACGCCATGCAAGAAGAGTTGAAGTCTATGGCAGACAATGACGTTTGGGAACTTGTCGAATTGCCTGAAGGTTCGAAACCCGTTGGTTGTAAATGGATATTTAAAACCAAGCGAGATTCGAAGGGCAATATCGAAAGGTATAAGGCTCGTCTTGTTGCCAAGGGATTCACTCAAAAGGAAAACATTGATTATAAGGAGACTTTCTCACCTGTGTCGACGAAAGACTCCCTTAGGGTAATCATGTCACTTGTAGCTCATTTTGATTTGGAGCTACATCAAATGGACGTAAAGACTGCATTCCTCAATGGAGACATAGAGAAGTCTATATATATGGTGCAACCGGAGAACTTTGAGTCCTCAGACTCAAAGCACCTAGTATGTAGATTAAAGAAGTCCATTTATGGTTTAAAGCAGGCATCCCGTCAATGGTACCGGAAATTTGATCAAGTGGTTACCTCATTTGGATTTAGAGAGAACCCCGTTGATCAGTGCATATATGTCAAGTTCAGTGGGAGCAAGTTTGTTATACTTGTTTTGTACGTGGATGATATATTGCTTGCGAGCAATAATAAGGGTTTACTGTATGAAACCAAGTCATTTCTATTTGGTAAATTTGAAATGAAAGATCTTGGTGAAGCATCTTTTGTTCTAGGCATTTAGATCTGTCGTGATCGATCAAGAGGCATTCTTGGACTTTCACAACAATACTATATTGAGAAGGTGCTTATAAGGTATGACATGCAGAATTGTACACCTGGTGACACACCTGTGTCAAGAGGTGACAAGTTCAGTTTGCAGCAGTGTCCACGACTTGAACTTGAAATAAAGGAGATGGAACAATTCCCATATGCATCAACAGTGGGAAGTCTCATGTATGCACAAGTTTGCACTCGACCAGATATAGCATTTGTAGTTGGGATGTTAGGCAGATATGTTAATAACCCGGGACCGCCGCACTGGAAAGCAATTAAAAGAGTGATGCGGTATTTGCAAAGAACTAAAAGGCACATGCTCACGTATCGGAGGTCAGATCATCTGGAGGTGATTGGTTATTCAGACTCCGATTTTGCCGGATGCTTAGATAGCAGGAGGTCCACTTCAGGCTATATCTTCATGCTTGCTGGAGGGGCTATTTCTTGGAAGAGCGTCAAGCAGACGCTAGTAGCTACTTCTACTATGGAGGCAGAATTGGTAGCATACTATGAAGCATCCAATCACGGGATTTGGCTGCGGAACTTCATCACAGCATTGCATATCGTTGATGGCATTGACAGGCCACTGAGGATCTACTGTGATAATAAAGCTGCAGAACTTTATGCCAAGAACAACCGCAGTTCGTCGAAGTCCAAGCACATCGACATTAAGTTTCTAGCGGTTAAAGAGAGAGTTCAGAGTCGTCAGATCATGGTAGAGCACATCAGCACAGATTCCATGTTGGCCGATCCACTTACCAAAGGCTTGGTGCCCAAGGTGTTTCATGCGCATGTTGTGGATATGGGAGTTCTTCTTATGGAAGAAGAACTCATCTAGTGGGAGTCTGTATTTATTTTATTGCTCTATGTTAATAAAGACAAACATTTTATTTTGATTATTGTACGTACCTAAAGTTCAAAAATAATAATGGGAATTCATATGTTTGTTTGACGCTCTGAATACGATATCATGATTTACTACTGCTGTTTAGCATTTGGTGTTTGTAAATATGATACAGATTCCTTTTGGAATCATAAAGTTTAGATCATGATTTGCTGTTGCAGTTTAGCATAAGGTGTTTGCAAATATGATCAGACTCTTTTGAGTCGCTTTGGACCAGTTGGAAATTGACATGTACTGATCACATTTCATGTAATTTCAACTCTATACATCCGCATCTTGATCTATGTCGTTAATAACATTGGTATTGTGATTACTGTTGGGGCTTATTACGATCATATACAGTAACTATGACCTCTTTATTCCTATACCAATGAAGTTAATGGACCAGATTGTTTATAGGGGTATCTTGTACCCATAAGTTTGATATCAACTAAAGTTTTGCTTGTATTTACTATACAACTCACATATAGCCCAAGTGGGAGATTGTTGGATATTATTATTATCTCTATTATGTGGGCTTATTTATAAGTTGCACAAGTAAATACAATCTGAGCCCTTAAAGTGATCTAACTTATGTTTATTGGGTTTCGGATTATTGGATGCGGGTTCAATGTATAGAACCCTTTAGACCAATCTGTTATTATCTATGGGCTGATAACAGATTGGATGGCTATATAAAGGAGAGGTCCCCAAGGGTTTAGGTAATCTTTGTGACATAATTTCATGTTCCCCATTGACAAGAAACTTTACGGCGCTGTCAAACCTAAGCCTCTTGGAAGATTCTCCTTCTTTCTTCCGCTGCAACTTCTTCCACAGGGATCAAGCCGACGACGCTACGACAAAGGACGATGGCTCTTCAATCAGGTTCCTTGTCATTCAGTTTATATTTTATTCTTGTCACGCCATAACCCGAAGAAACAATAGATCTAATTTTATATGTCTTGTGTTTTCTCTTTCGAATTCTTATTTTGTTTCTAGAATTCATGTGGTTAGGAGAAAACCCAAATTTCTATCACTGCGGACTTGAGTTTGCGGACTGCTGCGAACCGCCCTCGTGGCAAGCCGTGTCTGCAGCTTGCTTGGGATTTTTTTTATTTCCGCTCATCCCTCGTGGCACAACAAATCCGCAGCCCTTTTTTTCCCGCAGCTCGCCCTCCAAATCGCAGCAGACCAACGCAAACCCTAGGCGAACCCATCTCTTCCCTCGCGGCGGCGATTCCCTCGCCCTCGCGTCCCGCAGCCCTCGCCCACCTTGAGCTCGTGCCGACGCAAGAGGATCCCTCGCGGCGGCGATTCACTCCCCCCTGCGTCCCTCGCCCACCTTGTGCTCGTGTCGACGCAAGTGGATCCCTCGCGGCGGCGATTCACTCCCCCCTATGACCCTCGTCTTCGCGTCCCGCAGCCCTCGGAGACCTTGAGCTCGTGCTGACGCCTCCCGATCCCTCGGCACTTCCATTTCTTCACACATTTTCTTTAGAGACAAGCTTTTCATATCAGAAACTTTTGTGCATATCCTCAAGGGAACTAGTTTGTTCCTTACAATATGTTCTATTAAGCATGATACTCTGCTTTGTTTGTGCCATCTTTTATTCGCATTCTTGCATATTAAAACAAACTAATATTCTAACAATATTCGCAGCAGGTTTCAGTTCACGATTTGAATTTTGTCTTTTATGGTGACAAATCTGAATCTTTGGGGATCCTAAAATAGATGATTCAGAGGGCTGAAGTGAGATCTTGTTCATTGTCTGTTCACTATGTACTGGTTTTGAGAGCATGCGCGTAATGTCTTCTTTTCTATAGAATTGTGTTTAGTTCATGATTACCCACTTTGCTCAATCTATATACTGTTTAGATGTCAACCTAAGATATGAAGTTGTTGCTCAATCTCCTGGGCTAGTCAGCATTAACAGCCTTATATTTTGAAAATAGATGGTTTGTGACTAAAATCTTAGTTTGACAAATTTTAAGCGTGATTTTGGAGTGAAGGTATTTTGGTACTTTTGTAATTCATTGTTTTGTTTTCTTTAAGGATCATATGAATATGGCAATGAAAAATACAAAGCAGCTTCTTCAGCTTCTGATGCTAGCTTTCCAAAATGCAGGAGTGATGTTATTAAAGCTCTCAACATCGATGAACCAAAATGTCTCCACATGAAGTGTACATTTGGTGGTGTTTGGAATGGTGGAGGTGGAGACGGGCAGAAAAACCTATTTGTTGCATCCTTTTTCTTTGATAGGGCTATTGAGGTATCATCTTTGAAGATCCTTTCAACCTAAGATTATCAATATGTTCTTTTTTATCAAATGCTCTTTTTGTCATTCTCAGGCTGGCTTTGTCGATCACCAAGTACTTGCTGCGATAGTTAAACCAAAAGATTTCAAGGATGCTGCAAAGCGCGTTTGTAAACTGAATTTTAATGATGCGAAAGTATGATATCCTCGAGTCCACTATGAGAATCTCCCTTATCTGTGCATCGATCTAGTGTACCAGTTCACGTTGCTTGTAGATGGGTTTGGTATGTTAAACCTAGCGAGACTGATCTCTATAGACATGAGCTCGTGCAATTACTAATTTTCTTGTATGATCTAACAGCTCTGGATCCACATCAGAAGATCACTTTGGTAAAGGAAGTGAAGTACGGCGATGCCTTTGTTGAGGCAGCATGGCCACTGGGTAGTGCCATTGAAGTTGCATCGGCGCGATAGTCAACAGTCCTGGGTCATATGCTTGATGGGTATTCAGCTTCAATATTGGTCACTGACCGAGTTTGTTTTTGCTCTGATTCGTTGCCACACCTGTTGTTGCCACACCTGTTGCTTCAGGAGGAACAAGATTTATCTGAGGATGCAATGACCATTTTTAAAGAAGCACAATTTTTTCCTTTATTTTGGATTTGATTTATCCTTGCTATCCACTCATTTTTATCATCGGTGTAACGTTGAGGTGAGATTGGCACAAACATTTGATATTCATCCATGTTTCTAGTGATTGTAGTTAAATTGATCTAGTTCTAGGTTTGAAACATTTTGAGTTGCTTTTATCATTATATTCATAAAAAATAAGAATCATACTTACAATGCTAACAAATCCTTCGCCACAAACGTTAACTTGCTCTAGGTTCCATGCTTGAAACATTTTGAAGTACTTGCATTTATATTACATCAAAATAAAACTATACTCAGAATGCCAACAAAATGCTTTACAATAATGTAGATCTATTCTACCATCCTCTGTGAAGTGAGAATACAAACAAACAAATGAATTTTATGGTATTCGACGTCAGAATCTAAAATAATTCCCCTCCAACTCCCTTCTTATTCTTATGTTTTCTTTCCTTGATGAAGGTGTATGCCTCCCGATCCCTCGGAGACTTTGAGCTCGTGCCAAAACGCTAGTCAAGTCAGAACCTAACTCTTGAATAATTCTGAGTTTCCATTCAGTAATACATCTTGGACATGCACCAATCTATTGGCGATGCTCCAGTTGGATCATTCAGTAGCTCAGAATTGGCCGGGCAACCACTAAATGATACTTGGATAATGACATATCTACACTTGGAATTAGTCATATTTCCCGAAATTTCAATTTTTCAGATTTAACAGACAATTTCGCTCCCCGAAATTTTAATTTTTCAGATTTAACAGACAATTTACTTCTATTTTCTAACATAATATTTTGTTTATTTAAAGACATTTTGGAGAATTATGACAGATCCCAAGAGGCAACACACTATATGACAGAATTTAATAGACAATTAAGTTCTATTTTAGAGAATATCTTGCTCATCTGTCTAAAATAGTGTTCAGGGACATGAACCTCAAGAGGCAGCACACTAGATAAGCAAGAAAAGTAAACAACCAAGCACATATATGTTTTACAGACCAGGTTTTTAAACGCAGAACGAAAAGGGGGAAAAATGCTCCAAATGGAACAATAAATAGTCTTCTTGCTTCTGCTGTCACAAAAACATCAAAGTTGAGCATCGCTGATGTTAAGGCAATAACCTTCAAAACAAGCTGTAAGGAAACAGTTTCTTGTAAGCACATTAAAAGATGGAGAACCAATTAAATAAATCACAATATTGATACCTTGCTGGCAATGTTGCTGGAGATCCAATCAAGCCCTTCATGCATCAATATTAAATTCATACTGTGCCAAATCATTACACCAATATTAATATAACATATGTGCCAAATCAAAGCTTCTCAAAGAAAGACGATCATTCATATAGAAAAACACTCAAGATATTACACACATGAACACAATAAAAGATAATATTGAGATATACATGCATCATAAGAAGAATTGTAGACAACACGAAATCAAACTCTAGGTAGGTTACTATTTTAAGAAGGCAAACGCATAGTTACTAGAGGAACAACTATACTATTAATGGAAATGTTAGGTCTTCCTCAAGGCTAGATGCTTAGACATTCAAGCTTGATAGGTTGGGCATTTAGCAACAAATGATGAACAAAGAAATAAGTATAAATTTCGGTCTATTTGCAAGATCTCTACCCTAAAAAATTTGCCTTTAGTGAAATATTTTTGACATACCATTCCCCAAGTCATATGGCAAAAGAATGAATGCTCCACATCTAGATTCAAGAGTGGATAAACACTGGATATATGCAATATAGCTTTCATATAAGAAATGAAGCATCAGACTGTGACAACACAAATAAATTAAACAAACAACAAAAAAAATTTAATTTTTACCAGCAAAGAACATATAGTGTACCAAGAGCATATAGTGTTAAAAAAACTAAGATCTTTGAATTTTACCAGCAAAGAGCATATAGTGTACGCGGCCGAGGGAGAGGAAAGCAAGAGGATGGAGCAAGCCGTGTCCGCCTGCTGGGCTGAGGAAGAAGAAATGCCAGGGGGGACTGCTGGGCCGAGGGAGAAGAAATGCCAGCGACGCAGCGACTGCAGTGCCGAGGGATCGAGAGGCGTCGGCACGAGCTCAAGGTCTCTGAGGGCTGCGGGACGCGAAGGCGAGGGTCGCAGGGGGGAGTGAATCGTCGCCGCGAGGGATCCACTTGCGTCGGCACGAGCACAAGGTGGGCGAGGGACGCAGGGGGGAGTGAATCGCCGCCGCAAGGGATCCTCTTGCGTCGGCACGAGCTCAAGGTGGGCGAGGGCTGCGGGACGCGAGGGCGAGGGAATCGCCGCTGCAAGGGAAGAGATGGGTTCGCCTAGGGTTTGCGCTGGTCCGCTGCGATTTGGAGGGCGGGCTGCGGGAAAAAAAGGGCTACGGATTTGTTGTGCCACGAGGGACGAGCGGAAATAAAAAAAAACCCAAGCAAGCTACAGACACGGCTTGCCACGAGGGCAGTCCGCAAATTCAAGTCCGCAGCAAAGACATACTATATATATATATATGAAAAGAATATAGAGTAGACCAAATAACATGTTGAATCAAACAGTAAATAAATTTAAATTTATCGATTTGATTTCATGAAATATTTTTTATCAATAATCAAAATAATTTAGAAAGTACTCATGGTTGACGGTCTAGAAGTCCAGCGTCCCAGAATTTATATTTTATTTGGAAGAAAAATTCTTACAAAATATATCATAATTGGAGATCGAATCCTAGATGCCTAAATAGTGACTAATCAGTAATCATCCTACTACTAACTATAATGCCAGGACTGGTGGACCCCATACTATGCACATGTGGATTCAAGATGTCGGAATTCCAATCTAGCCATAGTAATTTTTTTATTTTTAATATTATATATATATAAAGTTTTAAAATTTTAAAAATTTTGGATTGAGTTATAGTGATTGTAAGTTAATAATTTTTTTTTGAAATTTAGATTTTTCTCTTGAATTATAGTGTTTAAGATAAAAAAATTTAGAGACTCATGAGATATATTATATGTATTTAATATTTAAGATCTTAAAATTTAAAAATTCATTAGAGTGGACTTGAGATAATAAGAGATATATTATAAAATTAAAAAGTTATTAATAAAAAATTAAATAATTATTTATTTAAAAAAAATCTAAGCACTTGGATCTCCATCGCGAATGAATGCACAATGGACAATTCGTAGCTTAGCACTATATATATACACTAAATTATAAAATTTTAAATTGCACAATCACAAACAAAAAAACACAAAGTAAAAAAATAAAAAAAATCAAATATACTTAGTTCGTACAAATTCTGATATGTTTGCACAACTTCACGTGCATGACACCAGACTCAAATCGATTCACTAATCGATTGGAGCCGTCAATCGATTGATGAATCAATTGAGGCGTCTCGTGATCGAGACGCCTATAAGTGTCCTGCCGTTCAGTGTCAACGGCCTCTTGCCGTTTGGTCCCAACCAAACTATAATCCAATAAATTAGTGAACCTAAGAGAAAGGAAATTGGATTCAATTCGAGATGTCACAATGTGCCTCAATCAATTGAGTCAATAAATTAGAGACTTGACCTCAACCAAGTCTCCCTGTTCGATTCACCAATCCATTCCAAAACGTACGCTCACCAGTACTATATATCTTGGCACGCGCGCGCCACATGGTAATCGTATTTGTCTGAGCCCATTATCTAATGATGGCCTGCCCATATGTTACTATCCCCTCAAACCGTTATAATCACTGCTATTTAAACCGATCCGATCTGCTGCCGACCAAAAACAAAAAGAATAATTTTTCCGAACGACTCAATTGGACCTGTAGGCTGTAGCCCACAATCCAAGAATCCGGCCCACAAGAATCTTCATTTGTCTATAGATTTCCCTCCCTTTATTTGGTTTGATACTGCCGGAGGAATCGCCCGCTTGCTCTACCGCTCCCTCGACTGTCGCTCTCTTTTGGGGTTTACAATTAGGGTTCCGGCGTTCCCCCAAATTCATTCAGGGGAGCCATGGCCGACGAGCATTACTCCACCTTCATGCCGGAGGTCTATCTCACCCCCGTCGACGTTCACCAGATCATCGACTCCTTACCCGTCCACCAGCTCCGTAGCCTCATCACCATTGCCTTCTGCCGAGGCGATCAAGGCATCGTCTCTCATGTCCGCGCCATCACCGACTGCTACCGGGCCATGCGGAAGGTCTGGATTACCAGCCTCTCGAATGAGACCGCCGCCGATGCCCTCGTCTCCGTGTTCTCCATCTATGGCGAGGTCGAGCAGGCACATGTTGACGTCGACAGAGACACTGGGACTACACTGTGCTCCGGATCCGTCACCTTCCGACACGCCGAAAGCGCCGTTCTCGCACTCAAGCAGCCTTCCAAGAAGATCAATGGACGGATGACTTTCTCTCCTCGTCGTTTCTCCGATGACAGATGCCTCATCTCCTCCACCTCCCGTTGCTCGATCCGCATGGTATTGTGGGCAATGTTCCCCCCGACATGCGACTGGATCGTCTCCTCGCTCGTTTCTCCTTGTTCGGAGAGAACGAGGAGGGCCCCTTAGGGATTGATCCTCTGACGGGAAAGTTCATGGGGTTCGTCATCTTTATCTTCAAGAACGTGTTTGGGGTGCATAACTCGCTCTTGGAACCTATCAAGTGTTAGTATTGTGAGAGAAGTGTCCTAAGGTAATCACCTTATGATTGTAATCATTTATTTTAATAAATGAATATTCACTATTTGATTATACATGTTTGTGTATTTGATTGAGATCTTAAACTCATTTAATGAATGTCCGCAATACAATTCACAGCATAAGAGAATTTGTGATGAATTCACAACTAGTGATTATCTTTACATGTGCAATTGTGAAGTATTCAAATTGTCCCTAGTCGATGAATTGATAAATACAGACACTATCAATTCTGTTGAGACTAGCATGGGTTATTCTCTAATCAGCTGATTCTCACTGGCTGGAGACATTGGGATGTCCGGAGATAAACATGAATGCTAGTTAAGGGAACTAGTTCATTGGAGTGACTGACTGTAAAACTTCATATGGTAATCTATATATAGATATGTCAATAAAGTTCTTACTGCAGCTTAAGTGCGATGTTCCTTTGACTTGCGGTGTTCAAGTCATCTTGGTCATGGAGACTTATACTTTGACATCTTAAGCAAGCATCTCTAAGGAGGTGTGGACCCAGGATGGTTGGGTATAAGCCGAAGTGCCCGAAGATGTTTGAACAACCTACAAAGGATTCACCACTCCTTGCGAGGAGATGTATACCCAAGGCCTATCGTCGGATTGTTACTCGAAGCCTCTGGCCAGAGCATCACATGTTCAGAGTATGAATCTCTTAGACACATGAGAGTAATTAGAATCCATAAGACGAGAAAAACATTGCTTGGGCTAGGTGTGACGTAGTCAGCCTAGTGGGGACTGACACACATAGACCGTGTCCTGAACCAAGTGGGTATAAGATGGTGAAGGGAATGGGGCACGATTCATTGAAGCTGCTGAAGGGTTTCAGAATTGTTTCTGAGGTTAACGGTTGATCTTTCGATTAATTGGGGATCATGATGTACTACTAGGTGCCACTCATGATCGTTCTATAATTGGTTAATTATAGACGGCCAACATAAATCGAAAGCCTATTTAGTCACACGCACTACGAGTAATCCGAGGGATTTAAAACGAGTTGAAAATTGGATTTTCCAATCAAGAGAGATTACGTTTGGTTGAGCCAAACGATAAGTCGAATCTAAATTTTCAGAGACGCATCAGAAGCGTAAAATGACTAAGTCTTTTGAAGACTTAATAGATGAATTAAATGAGTTTAATTCATTGGAGCGTGGCTTGGATGGGCCGGCCAAAGAGGGTCTCCACCCTCTTTGCTTGGCCGGCCACAATAAAGGGAGAGAACCAAATTGTTTGATTGAATTTATAAAATAAACCAAGTGTGGTTTGTTTTATAAAATTATGGATGATATAAATTTTTTTATAATAAACCAAGGTTTGGTTTATTTTTCATGGAAATTAAAATGAGCCATGGATTGGTTTATTTTATTTTATAAAATCAATAATGGATTGATTTACCATGATAAAGAAATTTATATAAAGAAATTTATTTTTCATGGAAATTAAAATGAACCATGGATTGGTTTATTTTATTTTAATAAATCAATAATGGATTGATTTACCATGATAAAGAAATTTATATAAAGAAATTTATATAAAGAAATTTCTTTTTCATGGAAATTAAAATGAACCATGGATTGGTTTATTTTATTTTATAAAATCAATAATGGATTGATTTACCATGATAAAGAAATTTATATAAAGAAATTTATATAAAGAAATTTCTTTCCATAAGAAAAGGGAGACATGGTTGTTTTTATTATAAATTAAATTATGATAAAAACTTGGCTTGATGGAATAAATCATAGAAAAATTTATATGATAAATTTCTTATGAAAATTTATTCCATAAAAAGGAGACTTGGTGGTTGAGAGACTACTATATAAAGGAACCAAGGCAAGGCTTGGAGATCAATCTAAGAGATCTAGGAATAAGCCCTCTCTCTCTCTCCTTCTCTCCCTCTCCCTCCTCTAGTGCCGCCGACCCTAGAGGACCCCTTTGTTGCCGTGAGCTTCATCCACCAAGCAGCTGCCGTGAGAAGAAGAAGAAGCGGGCGCAACTCCTTCGTCCCCAGAATCTTGATTCCGTTCTTCGTTTGGTGGTTAGTCTTCCCATCTCTCTCTTGATATTCTTGTCGTGCCTTTGGAGAATCTAGTAGTTCTTGTCGGCACGAAACTCGTGGCTTTGCGAAGTCATCCCGAAGAAAACTCGGCATGGACGTGAATAGAGGCGGAGCTTCTAAGGGACGCTTACGGTTGGAACTCGTCCCTTCCTTTAAGTTAAGCGAGGTAATAAGTAAATTAGTTTACTTTATGCAAAATTTTAAATGTATGATCATGTCTACACTGTTGATGCAGTCTGGCCCAGTTGTTGTTTTGGTGTTTGACAATGATTTAAGTTTGGTTGAATGAATGTGGATTAAGTCCTGGTCGGGGACTAGGCATGAAATCCCGGTGAGTGAAGCCGAGTCCTGGTGAGTGAAGCCAGGTAATGGAAATCCCGGTGAGTGAAGTCGGGTCCTGGTGAGTGAAGCCAGGTAATGGAAATCCCGGTGAGTGAAGCCGGGTGACCAAAACCCTGGTGAGTGAAGCCAGGTCCTAGTGAGTGAAGCTAGGTTGGATAAAGTCCTAATTTGGAAAGGTTGGGTGAAAAGTCCTAGCTTGGAGGGCTAGGTGAAAAGTCTTAACTTGGAGGGTTAGGTGCAAATTCCCATCCTGGAGAATTAGGTGAAATGTCCTGGCTTGGAGGGTTAGGTGCCTAGCTCGAAGGGCTAGGTTGGATGGAGTTCTAACTCGGAAGGGTTGGGTGAAAAGTCCTAGCTTGGAGGGCTAGGTGAAAAGTCCTAACTTGGAGGGTTAGGTGCAAATTCCCAACTTGGAGGGTTAGATGGAAAATCCTTAGCTTGGAGGGCTAAGGTGGATGAATTCCTAGCTTGGAGGGCTAGGGTTGAGTCTCTGGATCGGTCTGGTGACCGATCAGGGACATTGGCACGCTGCTCCTTAGTGGATCGGTCTGGTGACCGATCCAGCTATGTCTGATCGGACTGGTGACCGATCAGGGAGCGCACAGTGAGATTGGGAATCTACTGTGTGGCTCCTGATCATACCGGTGACCGATCAGGGAGCAGGCTGCTTCCTTGCTGCCTTGCTCCTGATCGGTCTGGTGACCGATCAGGGAGCAAACGGTGAGTGAGTTCCCTTGCTAATCAAAGTCCTGGATCGGTCCGGTGACCGATCAGGGATCTTGGATCTGATTAAAAAATTACTGTTCATCTGCCCTGATCGGTCTGGGTGACCGATCAGGATTCATTTTGATCGGTCTGGTGACCGATCAGGCTTCACCCTGATCGGTCTGGTGACCGATCAGGCGTGTATAGCTGCGAGAGCTGGGAATCCTAGCAAAGCAGTGAATCGGTCTGGTGACCGATCCACACACCCTGGATCGGTCAGGTGACCGATCACTTTAATTCAAACTGCACTGTTAGACGCTCTGATCGCGTCTGAACACAACCGATTCTCTGCCACTTGCTGATATATTTTAATATGCATTGCTAAGCCTCTGTTGGAGTGTGCAGGTGATAGCAGGTGATTCAAACACTCAAGGAGGGTCAATGGGAGGCTTTCCGTTGAGCAGGTTTGGCTGTTTCTCATTCTCAGGTTTCAACGGGCAACTGACGCAGCTGGTGACTGACGGAGGGTCAGCTGGAGAGGGAGTCTTCAGTGGACTGAGTGCTCAGGGAGGTCAGTGGGTTCAGGCTGGCTCAGTGGATGCTGATGAAGCTTGTGATGGTGAGCAGAGCTTAAGTGATGAAGCTGAGGCAGAGGAGACGAGCGAGACAGACAGAAAACTTGGGAAGTTGTTGCTGGGCTGTGTTCGTGCTCTCTGTTGCTTTGTTCTTGAGCGATCTTGTTGCATTCCTGTGAGAGCTTTGTGAGTGTTCCTTCTTGTGTGATCTCCTGTACTCAAATTATATCATCCGTGAGATCTGTGGAGAGGTTTCTCCACCGAGAAGGAGACTCTATCTTATCCGGGTTCACCGGGGCTTGATCTGCCGACGATCAAGGGATCGCCCACCTTACGGGCACGCCAAGGAGTAGGGGCAAGTTATCCCCGAACCTTGTAAACGATCCTTGTTAGCGATCCTTGGTTTGTATTCTCTGTTTTTACAGTTTTGTTAAGTTTGCTTCTCTGCATTCGTTTTGTTTCCGCTGCTACTAATTTAAGTGCAGAGAAGATTCGAAAAGAGACAAGAAATTGTGTCTAGCTAGATTCACCCCCCCTCTCTAGCTATCTCGTCCCCAACAAGTGGTATCAGAGCTTGGTGCTCTGTTCACGGCTTAACATCCGAGAGCTTACAACAAGATGGCTGGAAGAGAAGGTTACAGCACAAATAGACCTCCATTCCTCGACGGCACTGATTTTCCATATTGGAGGTCAAGGATGGAGTTCTACCTCAAAACCAACATGAGCATATGGTTCTCAATGAAGGAGGGTTTCTCCCCTCCAAAGGATCATGAGGGAAATGAGCTTGAGTTTTCTAGTTGGTCGGCTGAGCAAGTCAAGAAGGGGGAAGCTAATGCCAAAGCTATCGTCACCTTGCAATGTGGTATGACCAAGGATCAGTTGGTCAAGGTGGGTCCTTTCACAAGTGCTAATGATCTATGGAATAAGATTATTGAGTTCCATAAAGGAACTCATGAAACCCGGACAGCCAAGAAGGACCTCCTTCTCAACCAACTCCAAAGTCTCACCATGGGAGAAAATGAAACTGTAAGTATGCTTCATTGTCGATTTAAAGAAGTATTGAATGGTCTCCACTCCATTGATGAAAAGGTAGAAAATAGAGACCTAGTGAGGTATGTACTCAAAGCCTTCCCTAGGAATACTTTGTGGTCATCCATGGTGGATGCTTACAAGGTTTCCAAGGACTTATCTTTTGTTAAGTTAGAGGATTTGTTCTGTGAGATGGAGCTACACGAGATCTCTAACATAAGCCCAAAAGAGAAAGGGTTTGCTTGTGTGACAGGTAACAAAAGAAAGGAGAAGAAGAATGAAGAGGAGGAGAAGAACTTCCATCATTTTGCTTTCATGGCAGTAGAGAATTCAAGTGAAGGAAGCAGTGATGAATCTTCAAGCTCCTCAACCGCGCCTTCATCATCTTCGGATGATGAAGAGGTAATCACTCCCGAGTTAGATAAGTGCTATAGAGCTATAGCGTGTCTAACTAAGTTGCTTAAGAAGTCCAAGAACAAGATTAAATCCTTAAAGGTAGAGGTAGAAAAATTGAAAACCTTTAAGGATGAGGTAATTGACGGTATGCATGATAAGTCCCTTGGAAATGAAAATAAGGACTTAAGGAGCGAAATTGAAAAGCTCAAGAATGTTCTTGAGAAGTTTTCAACTAGCTCCAAAACTTTAGACATGATCTTAAACTCCCAAAGGGCGGTTTACAATAGGGCCGGTATAGGTTACCGACCTAAAGAATCAACCTTTGTATCATTAATGTCAAGAACCCAATTTAGATCATCAAATGACTCTAGGGTTCAAAAGGTTAGAAAGAAAAAGACTAAGGCATGAGTGTCAAAGTCTTTCATTGTAGATGGTTTAGGTCCCAAAATTTGGGTACCTAAAACCTCTATCTTTCGAATTGTATAGCATTGTTTGAGGGGGAGCATCTATCAACATAAGTTGTTGATAAGTGGTGCTCCAAACCAAGGCTAAGGTTACACTAGGGTTAAATTAAGTCAACAAGCCTTGGAAATTATTTTTATATATTGTTTGAAGGGTTTAGATTCACACATAACTTGCTCTTGCCATGAATTGCTTAGGATAATCAGTTTTCTCGTTGCAATTTATGTCTTACTGCAAGATATGATTTATGATATGCCATAACTCAAGCTTAAGGTGTTTTTGTTTGGTGAACATGATCAAATATGTCATGATTTTATAATGTGTGTTATTATCATTAATCTATGGCATGCAAATTTGATTTCAATCATGAACTTGATAGAAATGTGGGACTATGAATTCTCCAATCCAATCTATGAACTATCAATAAAATGGAGAACTAGGATTCTAGACTTGGGACAAATCTAGATCTATGAGTTACCAAAATTGATTGAAGCAAGCATGTTATGAATATAATTGGAACATAATTAATCATGCATAAGTGTAGTTTACTTTTGTGTTAAAGTTTTACTATGATCGGTTTTGTTTCCAGAACAAAGAGGAAAGTAACTAGTTCATCTTTATCAAATAGCTATATACATCCAGGGATTGTGTGCTATCCATGCTTATGATTTTGTAAGCTGTCCATGTTTATGAATTTTCTAGTTAAATGATTGTATGCATGCATGTTTTAGAAATCTGGTCATAGTTAGATACTAATTTGATACAAGTGTGTTTTGAAAATTTGATCATACCTTGTGTATCATGAAATTTGATCATACTTGGAATATTTTGATTCACACATGATCATGCCAAGAACATGCTTAGAACATAACTGATCATACAAACCTGATTTTGGGACTCAAGTTCATGATTAAGAACATACTCATCGTGCTTTGACACAGATCATGACATATATCTTGATTAAGGGAACCCTTAGGACCAAATGGATTAACATTAATTGAGTTAGGGGTTTGGGAACGGCTAAGAACTGAAACAAACTTGATTTCAGAGTTTCTGAAATCGATTTCTGAAATTTGGAACTCAGAAAACATCCTGTGCCGAACCTGATCGGTCCACAGACCGATCAGGGATCCCTCTGATCGGTCCGGTGACCGATCAGACCAACTCTGATCAAGGAACTCCCAGA
Source organism: Boesenbergia rotunda (assembly GCA_024364735.1). Classification (NCBI taxonomy): domain Eukaryota; kingdom Viridiplantae; phylum Streptophyta; class Magnoliopsida; order Zingiberales; family Zingiberaceae; genus Boesenbergia; species Boesenbergia rotunda. The sequence continues at coordinate 370,544 of JAGFNQ010003344.1, read as the reverse complement.
TCGTTCCAAATTGATCTAAAACCTCCTCAAACCAATATCGTCTTGTCGAATTGTATCAGTTTAATGATCATACAACACACAAATCTGATACAAACCGATTACAATTGAGATATACTTGATCTTCCATTGGTACAAACCTGGTACTAAGGAAGCACAAATTTGTTCAAGTGATGCAAACCTAGTACTTAATAGTGATTTGATACAAACCTATGTTGGAATGTTCAAATTCATAAGAAAGGGTTTGTTGAGTCGTGACTCTTATTCTTAATGTCGTATTTCGGAATTGTTTCTGAAATATCGAATATTAATAGAGTCTACTCCTCGGTTATGGAATGCCAATTATTAATGCAGTCTGATCAGGAATGTATCAGAGTTTCAGGAATTTTTCTAAAATCTGATCGCTCCCCAGACTAATCATAAATTCTTCTGTATCAAGTAATCAACGAACCTGATCGGTCACGGAGACCAATCAGGACTATGTGTCAGATACAGATGCATTCCTTACCTGTCATGTGAAGCATATACGTATTTGATCATGATATACGTCTGTATATGCCTTCACATGAAACTCCAAATGTTAATGCAGTCTGATCTTGAATGAATCAGAATTACAGAAATTTTTCTGAAAACTGATTGTTCATAGATACATCAGAAATTTTTCTGTATCAATCATAAGTCTGATGAAGATGCATTATTACTTGTCATATGAAACATATACATGTTTGACCATGATATATTTCTGTATATGTTTACATGTGCAATTCACACTCATTTCCATATGATGCATATACATTGTTGCCATGATACATTTATGGTATATGCCTCTCATATGCAATTCTAAAATCATCCTTTGACTTACTTGTCATATGAAACATATACATGTTTGACCATAATATTATTCTGTATATGTTTTCATGTGCGAATCAAAAAATTATCCTTTGATTATTCTGGGTTTGGGGAGAGACCCATGTTTGGGGGGAGGTATGTTCAAACTTAATAACCATACCCTTTTCGATGTTTGACAAAGGGGGAGAAAATGGCTAATTAAGTTTATGGTTATTATAGGGGGAGGAACATGATTCCCTTGTGAGAATTGAACGGACTTCAATTGATTGATACCTAAACTTAAATCGGGTTGTCAAACAACAAAAAGGGGGAGATTGTTGATGCAGTCTGGCCCAGTTGTTGTTTTGGTGTTTGACAATGATTTAAGTTTGGTTGAATGAATGTGGATTAAGTCCTGGTCGGGGACTGGGCATGAAATCCCGATGAGTGAAGCCGGGTCCTGGTGAGTGAAGCCAGGTAATGGAAATGTAACACCCAATAATTTCCTGGTATTATTAGGGATTTTTAGGAATTTTTCTAGCATTTTTCGGAATATTATAGCATTTTTTCGGAATGAAATTAGAAAAAAAAATTAAAAGGGGTCGGGTGGGGAACGATCCCGCGACCACAAGGCAAGCCAACACTTAAGCAAATCCAAGAAACCAGCTGGGCTAGGGTATCAAGCACAGAAAAAACTGGAGAGAAATAATGTTATAGGGTAGTTAGGCCGTTTCATTAAGAGGTATTCAAACTCCCACTTAAGTTGTGTTAAGACCCCTTTTAGGGTTTCGGGAGGCCGCGTGAGCAGGGGTTGGGAGCTGCGAGAACAGGGAGAAAACAAGGGGTTTTCTTCATCCTTCTTCCTCCTCTTGAGTGGAGAGCCTAGGGCTTCTTCCCTAGGGATAAGGAGTGGAGATTTCTTGCAAAGGAAGAGGAAAAGAGCCCTACACTAGGAATTTCGAGATACTTAGTGAGTTTTCTTCAAGAAAAGGGTAAGTAAATCACTCACCTGCAATAGGAGTAGCTTCGCATGTAGTTTTCTCGTTGTAGAATCTTGATTTCGTGATTTATATGCATGCTTGGAGGATATTGTTTATTGTGTGATTAAGTTTCTCAAGAATACATGTTTTTAATCATAGAACTCGAATTGTAGTAGATTTTTATATGTGTGATCTAATCATGAAAGGCCAAGTTCTTGAAAAGTCCCAAAAATGAGTTTTGGGTTAAGGGCACGCAAGGTGCTCGATGAAAGTTCCAAGTAAGAAAAGGTAAAGGTTTATAGTGCAAGATTTATGAAAAAGAAAGTTAGCTTGATAAATACAAGCATTATGAGTAAGAAAGTCCCAAAAATGAGTTTTGGGGTTAAGGGCACGCAAGGTGCTCGATGAAAGTTCCAAGTAAGAAAAGGTAAAGGTTTATAGTGCAAAGTTTATGAAAAAAGAAAGTTGCTTGATAAATACAAGCATTATGAGTAAGAAAGTATTTTACTTTTGTAAAAGGACATGTACCGGGCAAAAGAGAGGCCCACAGAAAGTTAGAAAGAAGCTCTAATAGGGTGCGGTGGCTAGCTACCCCGAAACCTATTAGGGATGCGCGCATTGGTACACTGATACCAGGTACATTGTCAAGGCCTGAGAAAGTTGATTATTATTTTGAAGTATATAAGTATATGTAAGTGTTTCAATTTCATTAAGTGTATGTTTTGTTGTGTATGATAACATGGTTATGTTACAAGCATGTTAAAGAGAAAGAGCAAAGAAGTTAGTGTTTGAAAGTGTGGAAATGTATCATTAGTAAGTTTGCAAAAGAAATCATGAGCATGTTAAGTTTGCAAGTGTTTTGATGCTAGTAAATGTTTTTAAGCATGATTGAGCATGATAAGTGTATGAAAGTTCTCATGTGTAATTATTTCCAAGTGCATGTGTTTTGAAGCAAGCATTATTTGAAAAGAGCATGTTTATCCCTTATCGTTGGATTTGTGAGTTAGGATTTACTTACTAAGCATTTTGCTTATTAGTTACATTTCCTTCTATTGCAGACAAAGGTAAAGAAAAAGCATAAGTTAAGGAGGCGAAGGGACTTGCATTGATGTTCAGTGGCGGCGGAACCGTGGAAGAGATCATTGGGCTAAGTCTTGTAGAACATATGTTTTGGTGTTTCAAAGTGGTAGAATGAATGACTTTGTTTAAACCTTGCATAGATACAAAATTTGGTACAAACTCTAGTTTAAAGTTCATATAGACTTTGATAGCTTATTTACTTCCGCAAAAGTCCTAATTTCAAGTTTAGGAAGTTGTCTTGATTGGCTAAAATGTTTAGAAAACTAGTATGGAGTATAGAAATGGTGTTATGTCTTTGTATGGCTTGAAACTATATGTTTTGTGGACTTTTGAAACAAGTTTTCAGGTCTGAAATGCAGGTTTTCAGGCGTGCCAGTCGACTGGTTCAGAACCAGTCGACTGCCCTATCGAACAGTAGCTTCTGTTCGATGCACCAGTTGACTGCCAAGAGGCCAGTCGACTGGTGCCGCGCCCAGAAACTTGCTGTGGCCGATACCAGTCGACTGGCTATATAGCAGTCGACTGGTACCATTGCAGAGAAGTTGTGTAGAGCAGCTGGTTAGTGCTTTAGTGTTACAACTAAGAGGTCTAGGGGTCAAATCCTGGCAAAGCAAATAAAATGAAAGTTGTTTTGTTTTTTTGAAAAAAAAAGAGAAGGAAGAAAAAAAAATTTAGAGCAAGTTAAGGGAAGCCAAGTAGTAGTAACTTAAAGCTTATAGTAGTAGATAAAAGTTGGGTCATCACAGGAAATCCCGGTGAGTGAAGCCGGGTCCTGGTGAGTGAAGTCAGGTAATGAAAATTCCGGTGAGTGAAGCCGGGTGACCAAAACCCTGGTGAGTGAAGCCAGGTCCTAGTGAGTGAAGCTAGGTTGGATAAAGTCCTAATTTGGAAAGGTTGGGTGAAAAGTCCTAGCTTGGAGGGCTAGGTGAAAAGTCTTAACTTGGAGGGTTAGGTGCAAATTCCCATCCTGGAGAATTAGGTGAAAAGTCCTGGCTTGGAGGGTCAGGTGCCTAGCTTGGAGGGCTAGGTTGGATGGAGTTCTAACTCGGAAGGGTTGGGTGAAAAGTCCTAGCTTGGAGGGCTAGGTGAAAAGTCCTAACTTGGAGGGTTAGGTGCAAAATCCCAACTTGGAAGGTTAGATGGAAAATCCTTAGCTTGGAGGGCTAAGGTGGATGAATTCCTAGCTTGGAGGGCTAGGGTTGAGTCTCTGGATCGGTCTGGTGACCGATCAGGGACATTGGCACGCTGCTCCTTAGTGGATCGGTCTGGTGACCGATCCAGCTATGTCTGATCGGACTGGTGACCGATCAGGGAGCGCACAGTGAGATTGGGAATCTACTGTGTGGCTCCTGATCGGACCGGTGACCGATCAGGGAGCAGGCTGCTTCCTTGCTGCCTTGCTCCTGATCGGTCTGGTGACCGATCAGGGAGCAAACGGTGAGTGAGTTCCCTTGCTAATCAAAGTCCTGGATCGGTCCGGTGACCGATCAGGGATCTTGGATCTGATTAAAAAATTACTGTTCATCTGCCCTGATCGGTCTGGGTGACCGATCAGGATTCATTCTGATCGGTCTGGTGACCGATCAGGCTTCACCCTGATTGGTCTGGTGACCGATCAGGCGTGTATAGCTGCGAGAGCTAGGAATCCCAGCGAAGCAGTGAATCGGTCTGGTGACCGATCCACACACCCTGGATCGGTCAAGTGACCGATCACTTTAATTCAAACTGCACTGTCAGATGCTCTGATCGTGTCTGAACACAACCGATTCTCTGCCACTTGCTGATATGTTTTGATATGCATTGCTAAGCCTCTGTTGGAGTGTGCAGGTGATAGCAGGTGATTCAAATACTCAAGGAGGGTCAATGGGAGGCTTTCCGTTGAGCAGGTTTGGCTGTTTCTCATTCTCAGGTTTCAACGGGCAACTGACGCAGCTGGCGACTGACGGAGGGTCAGCTGGAGAGGGAGTCTTCAGTGGACTGAGTGCTCAGGGAGGTCAGTGGGTTCAGGCTGGCTCAGTGGATGCTGATGAAGCTTGTGATGGTGAGTTGAGCTTAAGTGATGAAGCTGAGTCAGAGGAGACGAGCGAGACAGACAGAAAACTTGGGAAGTTGTTGCTGGGCTGTGTTCGTGCTCTCTGTTGCTTTGTTCTTGAGCGATCTTGTTGCATTCCTGTGAGAGCTTTGTGAGTGTTCCTTCTTGTGTGATCTCCTGTACGCAAATTATATCATCCGTGAGATCTGTGGAGAGGTTTCTCCACCGAGAAGGAGGCTCTATCATATCCGGGTTCACCGGGGCTTGATCTGCCGACGATCAAGGGATCGCCCACCTTACGGGCACGCCAAGGAGTAGGGGCAAGTTATCCCCGAACCTTGTAAACGATCCTTGTTAGCGATCCTTGGTTTGTATTCTCTGTTTTTGCAGTTTTGTTAAGTTTGCTTCTCTGCATTCGTTTTGTTTCCGCTGCTACTAACTTAAGTGCAGAGAAGATTCGAAAAGAGACAAGAAATTGTGTCTAGCTAGATTCACCCCCCCTCTCTAGCCATCTCGTCCCCAACATACACAATATAAGGTTGCATGCTTAGATGTGTGGTTAAATAATTTGAGAAATTATTTATGCTAAACCTTCCACTGCACGTAATTAATTTTAAAATTACGAACCCGCATCCATGTCAACATGCACCCGGTCCCAACAGTGGTATCAGAGTCGGTTAGTGTTCGACATAATCATATAATTGTTTTGCGGAAAACTTTGTCATGATCTCAATTTTGGAAAATTTTCCAATTATGGAAACTTTCCAATTATGGTAAATTTTAGATTTAGGAATTTCAAAGTTTGGAAATCCTCATGAAATTTCGCAAACTTTTGAAATATCCTAGTTTCTGAAATTTTATGATAATTGTGAAAACTTTCCATTTTTGGAAACTTTCCAATTTTGGAATTTTCCTATTTTAGAAAATTTTCCAATTTTGGAAATATGTAAGTTTTCTTTGTACCAGAAACTTACAAATATTCTGAAAACCTTTTATTTTTGGAAACTTTCCATTTATGGAAAGCTCGCAATTTTAGGCACTTTCTTTCGAGAAAGTCAAGATAAATTTATGGAAAATTAATTGACAATTAAATTCGAATTGGTTTTTAAATTATTAACAAAATTCTTTACTTTGGGGAGTGCCTCGGGGAGCCACCCAAATTAATGTTAGTTGTTGTAATTTAATTTCCTATTTTGAATAAGAATTGTCAATTTTAATTTGGCTACGCCTCAGGGAGCGGGCCAAATTAGATTTATAACAAATTTCTTTTCTTTGGGGAGTGCCTCGGGGAGCTAACCAAAGAAAATAATTTGTTATAATTAATTAGTCCATAAATAAAATATGTGATCAAATCTTGAAAATTTTTTTTGAGGTGATTCTCAAACGATAATTTCCTTATTTGATTTATGAGATGATGCTCTTACATATTGTTGTCTCCAAAATTAATTAGGAAAATTGTTTCCTATAGAGTTTATTTCCTTAAATAAGATTTTCATGAAAATAATATATGGTTGAATTAAGGGAATCTGTCTCTTAATTTAATAAGATTTGATTTAGAGAAATCAAAGTCTTAAACATATTATTTCCGAAATTGATTATGATAATTTAGGAAATTGTTTCCCAAAACAATTCCTTAAATAAAGAATGAAATTAGAATTAGGAAATCCGGTTCCTAATTCAATTAATGAGACTTGATAAATTAAGTCACATACATACTTTATTAAGGAAATCGTTAGTACATGACATAATTATATGTCATGAATGTGCTTAGAAAGAAAAGGATGAGCCCCAAAACCCTTTACAAAATATTAAGGCCAATACCTTCCATTAATATGGTTAGAACCGGAGTTTTGTTTCTCGTTTGGGTTGATGGGCACATCCATGCCCGGCTTGAACCTCAACATGTTCAAACCATGAAATTAGTTTATGATTAATATAGTTGGAGTCAGAGGTCAATCCTTAGTTTTGGTTGTTGGACACATCCAAGTCTAAACGGTTGAATGAGCTCCAACCATATTAAAACTATTTCTTGATTAATGGGTCAGCTTTAAGCTTGGAGCATCAATTTGTTGTGCCACAGCCAAGGTCGATGTAAAGAGAGGTGCAGTTGGGTGCTATGTATATCGTTGCATACTTGTTAATGAGTTAACAACCCAATGATTTATGCAAACATTCAATTAGTTGATAGCATAATGTGATAGTTACATATGTGTGATATGTAATCGGTATAATTACCTACCTTCATAGCTAAGAATGACTTGATGGACCACAGCCATGGTTGTTCTTATCTATGGTTGGATATCAACCTATTTGGAGATGTTCCTGCGATCTCCCGAATTGATAAAAAGGGTTATTCAATTCGAAAAATAAATAGGATTTAATGAATGTATATTGATGCATTCTTTATCATTCTTATCACATAAACTCAATTTGTAATTGTAGGATAATCACCTGATCATGTCTTCTCTGAATTTGCGTTCCATTTTGGACACTAATAAGTTAACTAAGGACAAAAGGGTTGAAAAGACACCAAAAGGCACTTGCCGTCACTGCGGCAAGGAGGGCCACTGGCGAAGAAACTGCAAGGTTTATCTTGAGTCCTTGAAGAGGAAGGCATCGATGCCCCATCCTCTTCAGGTATCTTCATTATTGAATGTCACTCTATTTCCTCGTACACCTGGCTACTGGATACTGAGTGTAGCTCACATATATGTAATGACATAAAGGGGCTAAGGAATAGAAGAAGACTCGTCAAGAGAGAAGCGAATTTGCAAGTTGGAAATGGAGCAAAGATTGCTGCTGTTTCCATCGGAACATATTTGCTAAAGCTCCCTGCTGGACTTGTCTTAGAATTGGATAATTGTTATTTTGTTCCTTCGTTAATAAAGAACATTGTATCTATTTCATGCTTGAATGAAAAGGGTTACCATTTAACTTTTAGTAACAATTGTTGTTACATAACTTTAAATGGTGTTCTTTATGGGACCGGAACTTTATGCAATTGTATCTACACGTTAGATTTATCCGGTGGCGTTTTCAATATCGAAGTTAGCAACAAACGTGCTCGAATAGATAATCAAATAGACTCATGTACGTGGCATTGTCGTCTTGGCCATGTAAGCAAGAAACGCATGACTAAATTACATCGATGTGGAATTCTGGATTCATTTGAACCCGGTTCATTTGATACATGCGAATCATGCTTAAAAGGCAAGATGACCAAATTACCTTTTTCTGAAAAAGGTAAACTAGTGGGAGAATTGCTTGGTCTAATACATACTGATGTATGTGGACCAATGTCAACTCTTGCACAAGGAGCTATAGCTACTTCATTACCTTTATCAATGATCACTCACGATTCGGGTATATGTTCTTAATGAAACACAAATCTGAAGCTTTTGAGAAATTCAAAGAGTTCAGAAGTGAAGTAGAGAAACAGCTTGGCAAAAGTATTAAGATACTTCGATCCGATCGGGGTGGTGAATACTTGAGTCAAGAGTTTCAAGATTATCTTAGGGACAATGGGATATTGTCTCAATGGACTCCGCCGTATACACCACAGCATAATGGTGTATCTGAGAGGCGTAACCGAATCTTGATGGACATGGTTAGATCTATGATGAATCATGCAACTCTTCCAAAATCCTTTTGGGGCTATGCGCTTAAGACAGCTGTTTACTTGCTAAATAGAGTCCCGACCAAGGTAGTCTCTACTACTCCATATGAGAAGTGGAATAGTAAGAAACCTCATTTATCTCTCCTAAAGATATGGGGTTGTCCTGCTTATGTGAAGCGGACTGTATCAGACAAAATGGATGCTAAGTCTGATAAATGTCTATTTATTGGATACCCTAAGGAAACGAAGGGTTACCAATTCTATCATCCCTTGGAACAAAAGGTGTTCGTTTCAAGGCATGCTGTATTTCTAGAAAAAGAATTTCTTTTACAAGAAAGCAGTGGGAGTGGCATTGAACTTGAAGAAGTTCAAGAAACTTCAATAGACATTACAGAGACACCTAGTCTAGACCCACAACCAATAACTCATAATGATGAGCTATCAGTTGAACCTAAAACAACACCACTTCTTCGTAGGTCTGATAGGACATGCAATATTCCAGAGAGATACGGATTTCTCATAAGTGAATCGAAGGACGTGTTACTCGTTTACAATGACGAACCTATCAATTATGAAGATGTTCTGATAAATTCAGAAAGGGATAAATGGCTTGAAGCCATGAAGTCGGAAATGGATTCCATGTATGAAAATCAAGTATGGGACTTGGTTAACCCGCCTGAAGGGATTAAGCCCATAGGGTGCAAGTGGGTTTTCAAGAAGAAAATCGAAATGGAAGGTAATGTTGTTACCTTTAAGGCTAGATTAATGAAAAAGAATATCATCAGAAATAAGGAATTGATTATGACGAAACCTATTCGCCAATAGCTATGCTTAAATCCATTCGGATGCCCCTGGCCATAGCAGCTCATTATGATTATGAGATATGACAAATGGATGTGAAAACGGCTTTCCTTAATGGAAACCTGCTTAAGGATGTATACATGATATAACCTGAAGGTTTCACATCGGTTGATAAAACCAAAGTATGCAAGCTTCGACGATCCATATATGGACTAAAGCAAGCATCCAGGAGCTGGAACATCCGTCTTGATGAGACAATCAAAGAGTTTGATTTCTCACAAAATCCTGACGAACCTTGTGTGTACAAGAAGGTTAGTGGGAGTGCAGTCATATTCCTAGTGTTATACGTCGATAACATATTACTTATAGGAAACGATACATCAGTCTTACAGTCGGTTAAAATTTGGTTGTCCAAAACTTTCTCCATGAAAGACCTGGGAGAAGCAACTTATATCCTTGGGATTAGAATCTATAGAGATAGATCAAAACGGTTGCTTGGTCTTTCGCAGTCTACATATATAGACCGAGTGCTAAAAAGGTTTAGCATGTCAGAATCAAAGAAAGGTTACCTTCCCATCAGGCATGGAAACAACCTTTCAAAGTCTATGTGTCCGCGCACAGAAGACGAGAGGATTTGCATGAATAAGATTCCTTATGCATCCGCGATAGGATCTATCATGTATGCTATGTTATGTACTAGGCCCGATGTATCGTATGCTCTGAGCGTCACAAGCAGATACTAGTCTGATCCAGGAATGGATCATTAGGCGGCTGTCAAGACAATCCTCAAGTACTTAAGAAGAACTAAGGATGTGTTCCTAATATATGGAGAAGGTGATATGGTAATACGTGGGTATACAGATGGCAGTTTCCAGATAGATAAGAATGACTCCAAATCTCAGTCCGGATACGTATTTATTTTGAATGGAGGCGTAATAAGTTGGAAGAGTTCCAAACAAGACACCGTGGCGGATTCTACCACGGAAGCGGAATATATTGCAGCTTCGGAAGCAGCAAAGGAAGCAGTCTGGATCAAGAAGTTTGTTTCAGAACTTGGTGTGTTTCCAACCATTGATGAAGCAGTGCCGGTTTACTGCGACAGCAATGGAGCTATTGCACAAGCAAAGGAAGCAAGGTCTCATCAGCGATCCAAACATGTGCTTCGCCGCTATCATCTGATCAGAGAGATTATAAGTAGGAATGATATACAAATTGAGAAAATTCCCACTAAAAGGAATTTAGCGGATCCTTTAACTAAGGCCTTGCCTCAAAGCAAGTTTGAGGGTCATGATAGAGCTTGTGGTATTGGATACCGTAGCGATTGACATTAGGCCAAGTGGGAGTTTGTTAGTATTGTGAGAGAAGTGTCCTAAGGCAATCGCCTTATAATTGTGATCATTTATTTTAATAAATGAATATTCACTATTTGAGTATACATGTTTGTGTATTTGATTGAGATCTTAAACTCATTTACTGAATGCTTGCAATACAATTCACAGCATGAGAGAATTTGTGATGAATTCACAACTAGTGATTATCTCTACATGTGCAATTGTGAAGTATTGAAATTGTCCCTAGTCGATGAATTGATAAATACAGACACTATCAATTCTGTTGAGACTAGCATGGGTTATTCTCTAATCAGCTGATTCTCACTGGCTGGAGACATTGGGATGTCCGGAGATAAACATGAATGCTAGTTAAGGGAACTAGTTCATTGGAGTGACTGACTGTAAAACTTCATATGGTAATCCACATATAGATATGTCAATGAAGTTCTTATTGCAGCTTAAGTGCGATGTTCCTTTGACTTGCGGTGTTCAAGTCATCTTGGTCATGGAGACTTATACTTTGACATCTTAAGCAAGCATCTCTAAGGAGGTGTGGACCCAGGATGGTTGGGTATAAGCCGAAGTGCCCGAAGATGTTTGAACAGCCTACAAAGGATTCACCACTCCTTGCGAGGAGATGTATACCCAAGGCCTATCGTCGGATTGTTACTCGAAGCCTCTGGCCAGAGCATCACATGTTCAGAGTATGAATCTCTTAGACACATGAGAGTAATTAGAATCCATAGGACGAGAAAAACATTGCTTGGGCTAGGTGTGACGTAGTCAGCCTAGTGGGGACTGACACACATAGACCGTGTCCTGAACCAAGTGGGTATAAGATGGTGAAGGGAATGGAGCACGATTCATTGAAGCTGCTGAAGGGTTTCAGAATTGTTTCTGAAGTCAACCGTTGATCTTTCGATTAATTGGGGATCATAATGTACTACTAGGTGCCACTCATGATCGTTCTATAATTGGTTAATTATAGATGACCAACATAAATCGAAAGCCTATTTAGTCACACGCACTACGAGTAATCCGAGGGATTTAAAACGAGTTAAAAATTGGATTTTCCAATCAAGAGAGATTACGTTTGGTTGAGCCAAACGATAAGTCGAATTTGAATTTTCAGAGACACATCAGAAGCGTAAAATGGCTAAGTCTTTTGAAGACTTAATAGATGAATTAAATGAGTTTAATTCATTGGAGTGTGGCTTGGATGGGCCGGCCAAAGAGGGTCTCCACCCTCTTTGCTTGGCCGGCTTCAATAAAGGGAGAGAACCAAATTGTTTGGTTCAATTTATAAAATAAATCAAGTGTGGTTTGTTTTATAAATTATGGATGATATAAATTTTTTTATAATAAACCAAGGTTTGGTTTATTTTTCATGGAAATTAAAATGAACCATGGATTGGTTTATTTTATTTTATAAAATCAATAATGGATTGATTTACCATGATAAAGAAATTTATATAAAGAAATTTATTTTTCATGGAAATTAAAATGAACAATGGATTGGTTTATTTTATTTTATAAAATCAATAATGGATTGATTTACCATGATAAAAAAATTTATATAAAGAAATTTATTTTTCATGGAAATTAAAATGAACCATGGATTGGTTTATTTTATTTTATAAAATCAATAATGGATTGATTTACTATGATAAAGAAATTTATATAAAGAAATTTCTTTCCATAAGAAAAGGGAGACATGGTTGTTTTTATCATAAATTAAATTATGATAAAAACTTGGCATGATGGAATAAATCATAGAAAAATTTATATGATAAATTTCTTATGAAAATTTATTCATAAAAAGGAGACTTGGCGGTTGAGAGGCTACTATATAAAGGAACCAATGCAAGGCTTGGAGATCAATCTAAGAGATCTAGGAATAAGCCCTCTCTCTCTCTCCTTCTCTCCCTCTCCCTCCTCTAGTGCCACCGGCCCTAGAGGACCCCTTTGTTGCCGTGAGCTTCATCCACCAGGCAGCTACCGTTAGAAGAAGAAGAAGCGGACGCAACTCCTTCCTCCCCGGAATCTTGATTCCGTTCTTCGTTTGGTGGTTAGTCTTCCCATCTCTCTCTTGGTATTCTTGTCGTGCCTTTGGAGAATCTAGTAGTTCTTGTCGGCACGAAACTCGTGGCTTTGCGAAGTCATCCCGAAGAAAACTCGGCGTGGACGCGAATAGAGGCGGAGCTTCTAAGGGACGCTTACGGTTGGATCTCGTCCCTTCCTTCGAGTTACGCGAGGTAATAAGTAAATTAGTTTACTTTATGCAAAATTTTAAATGTATGATCATGTCTACACAATATAAGGTTGCATACTTAGATGTGTGGTTAAATAATTTGAGAAATTATTTATGCTAAACCTTCCGCTGCACGTAATTAATTTTAAAATTACGAACCCGCATCCATGTCAACATGCACCCGGTCCCAACATCAAGAACATCGATGGCCATGATCTGCTGTGCTCTTCAGTCAACAGCGGCGGCTTGAACCCAGGTGCTCGTTTGGGTGGCGCCCCGTCCTCTGCCTTGTCGGTGGTGTTGTAGCTTTCGAACAAGGTTTTGGTCCTGGATCAGATGAGCTCGGAGGTTATCCATTGATCTCACAACTCAGAGGGGCTCCTTACACGGTGATGTAAGGAGGGTTCCTGGCGGAGTGATGGATCATAACATACCACCAAACAACTAAGGTAAAGTGTTTCCACTCTCTTCTATGCATATAGTTTACCACCATTATTCTGAATTCAGTTCTTTTGATTCTTATCATTGGCCCTGTTCCATGCCTAGAAGATTGCTTGATACTGTAGTAAAAGATTGTTTGATTCAATTCCTTTGGAGGAAATAATGTGTATTTATTCTTGTAAAAGTAGTAAAAATAGTTTCTAGCAAAGTTCAAGATTGATTATAGCCTCAAAAACCATGATGAAAAGTAGTGAATGAAGATAAATTAACATATCAAAGGAGAATTGGAGATGAATTTTGATATAAAAAGTAAGAGGACGTTTGATTTATCTATTTTTATTTTTTAAAAAATCATATTTTTTTATTTTTTGAAAAATAATTTTATTTAATTTCTAGTTTTCCAAAATGCTATATCTTTTTCTGGAAAAAAAAGACTGGAAAACATAAACCAAACATATTTTTCAGAAAATCATATTTTCTACCGAAAATGAAAATGAAAAATAAGTATACCAAATGCCCTCTAAATTTTCTTACTTTTGCACCGAATTTTGATATAACTGCTCATCATCTTTTTTTGCAATGATCTTCACTGTGCATTGGGTAGAAAAGAAAGGTGGAATTTAGATCATTATTGTTCATTGGGTAGAAAAGAAGAATCTAGTTGCCTAATGACACAGTAAATGATTATAAATAAATCTTTTGCATCAAACTCATCTTCCATTTGGCTTTAGGTAGCATGGTGGTTGTTAATTATCAAATTGCTCATTCCATTATATTCCATAATCAACTTTTTAAATTATTTTTCACATTAATAGAGTTTTTTATAATCTCTTTCAGGAACTTTCAACTATTGAGAGATTGTTGTTGTAACTATGATTCTCCTGTGATTCTTACTGCTCGTTCATAGTAAAACTTGGAAATTTTTGTTGAAATCTTATATCGTTTCTGCAATCTCCGTTGAATTTTATTCAACATCATGAGACTAATCCTAAAAATAGATAAATTAATCTTTAGAATAACTTTTTTATTATTTCTGAATGGTTTTTAAAAAAAAATTATTTTAAATACTATAATCCAAGAAGGAAGATTGAACTACAGAAAAAATTATTTTTATTAGTTTAATTCCACTAATCTCGTCCTCGAACGAAAAGAATAGCATGTCATCAATGCGGACCAACATAACAATGTAGACCCGCCGAAGATTTAAAGCGAAGTTGGAATGATTGCCTGGATACTCCTGAGCACTCTTAAGAAGCAAGTCAAAGACGAGGTCAGAAGCAAGGCCAAGAGGATCCCTGGCGCAGATATTCCGACGCTCAAGTCAGATAAAGGGAGTAGAAGAGTAGAAGAAAAATGAGAATAGCAACATACTTGCACTATAGTGGAGGAACTTCTATATATATATATATATATATGCTGTGAAATACTATCATAAATAAGCATTTTGTCAACTCACCAAAGCTTCAAAATCTGTCGATGATTTACGATCATGTGCAAGAGAGTTGTAATGCATGAAAGTCCTCGCTTTGGTATCGATAGCCGCTAGGTGAAAGTGTGCATTACTTGTATTAATAAGTATAAAAATATACTTTACCCCTCCATCTACTATAACAATTTTTATTATTTGTGTCATAACAGTCTTCTATGACCATTTTAATATTGCCTATAATTGTGCAAAGAGATATATCATTATCGAATTAATATAACATATTCAACAAACATATATTAATCGATAATTTATTTTCCTTACAATGAAGCTCATTGCCAAATATATAGAGTTGTTGTATGACCTACTAGATGAGGATGCCTCCCTAAACATAATTGAACAATATATGTCAATTAACTCCCATATTGTAAAGACATTGCCACTAACACCAGATAATAAGGAGGTTGTATTTAAAGAAAAAGGTGCTTCCTCCCAAATAATTTGTATGGTAGGCTTGTAAAGAAAAATCAAGGTTTTTCAATAAAGGTCAATCCTATAATAAAATCTATGAAATTTTCAAATTGTGACATAGTTTAATTAACTATAAAGTGAGGGGTTGAAACTACCATACATTAATTTTTCCAATGTACTTAATAAGTAGGTCACATCTGTTGAGGCAATCTATGGTCCGTAGGACCATGTGTTTTGATATTTAGGTAAAAGGTTTCAGTTAGGTTTATCCTTGTATTTGATATGTGTATTTGAGTGTGCAGATTCTGCAAGATACACATAGACTTATCTTGATAGCTTCGAGTTCGATGAAGGATGGTATATCCGAGGGACTGTGGACAAAGTAAGAACAGTGAGCCGATGGAAGCTCACTTCGAGGCATACGCGAAGGATGACATGTGGAGATGAGCCGCGGGCTTGTATGCATCCGAGGGACGAGAGCCAAAGTCGAAGAAGACTTAAAGGTAACAGGTCGAGACTGCAAGAAGAGTCAAGTGAGTCGCGAGGGTCCGAGTGATGAGTGAATTATACTCGAGAAGGGAAACCCTAGGTTTAGGGTTTGGGCAGTCGACTACTACTGGGAGCAGTCGACTGGTAGAGCTCACAGAAAGATCAAACGACTGATCTTCTATGCAGTCGACTGATGTCGACTAAAATTCGAACGTTGGGCAATCGATTAACGTTTTAAAATTAACGTTTGAATTCGGTTGGAGCAATCGATTGGTGTTGGCACCAGTCGACTGGTAACGACTAGTTCAGCCACCAGCTCTATTTAAGGGAGCTCAGTTTGGCTGACTAGGGTTAACAAAATTAGCTTTGGTTAGAGACTAATTAATAGTCTTGGTGCTCATGAGATTGCTACAAGGTTGTGGTGAGATTTCTCCGTCCACAAGGAGCGACATGAGCTAGCCGGAAGTTCTCCGGGGATTAATCCACTGACGGATAGGGATTGTCCACTTTACGGAAAACCATGGAGTAAGAGCATCATCTCCGAACCATATTAAACGGTTTGTGTTCCTTAGTTGTTGTTTTAGTTTAATTATATTCCGCTTGTGCATATTAACATCGTAGGAAGAAGAACCGACGAGCAAGTGGATGAACGACTATTCACCCCCTCTAGCCAGGTCGATCAAGGTCCCAACAACATCTTCCTCTTGAGCTTTCTTCTTGGGATTTTTAAAATGTTTCTTGACATACTATCATTAACAACAAAACTATATCATTTAGTATTTAAAATTAAACTAAACATAATTTATGTGTAGAAATAGATAGTTACAGTAATGACTTGCAATCTCAGTTTGTTAAGTCTCCCAATTCTTTCAACCTCCATGTCTTCATCTATAAAATTTGGTTCTCCAATTAAGATGATTTCTTCCTCTTTTTGCGTATCAGACCTAATAATTTTTGCTTTTCCTTGGTCAAGACCAACAATTGCTCCTCGTTTTGTAATGTTTCCAAATGGGTTGCAGATTTCTATATGGTGTTTCTTTTTTTAGGTAAATCCTTAAATCACATAGGACTATTAGTTGGTGTATCCCTGTAATCATAGCGACTTCGATCCTGTCCTCTCCTACTCCTTATTCTAAAAGTAACTGTTTCAGGATGAACATCCACTACAGGGTCACTTGATTCAGCCAATATGCAATGATTTTTTATTATTGCAACTAATTCATTAACCTTTTCCTTTAACTGATTGTTCTCCATTATTAGCTCCTTTATTCGATTCTGATGAATAATACAATTAGGACATTCAATATCAATCGAACTTTTGCTTCCATATCATGTATCAGGGAAGTCTCTATTGGATATTGAATATCATTCATGTCCGGGAGAGTTTGTACCAATATTTATTTAGCATGGGTAGGGACTGGGGGTGATCGAAGGTCGGCAAGATGGGGGTGAATTACACCTGAAAAAGAAAACTCTATCTCTTATTTTTGCTTCACAAAGATATAAGTTAGGACACAAATATCATAAATAAATAAAGCAAACACTAAATAACGAGGCTACCGAATTTACTTGGTTTGCAACCGGGGAGGTTGCTAACCCAAGGCTGAATATAACTCGATTCTCCTGAATATAACTCCTTTGGGCGAAGAAGCCTCTTACACGTGGAAAGCTCAAAAAAAGAAAGAGAAACTATTCTAAACTTGATTGTTAATGCTTGGAATATAATGAATGAAACAAACTAAGCTTCAGGGGTATATTTATAGCCACGGTAAGAATTATCCGTTCGTTGACATGCAGTTGTAGGGCACCCGAGAGCTCTTGGGCGCCTGAAACATGGCTTGATGCTTATCCAGAAAGCAACGTTCGCAAACGGCTAAAACATAGCCTCTTGGGCGCCTGATAGCATAGGGGCGCCTGAGTGCTCAAGCACCCGATAGCCTAGGCGCCCGTGAGCTCACAGGTGCCCTATAACGGTTGTTTTAGTCAGCAGTCGCTAACCATTCTCCAACCTGTCTTCCAGTCTTCTTAGGTGATTTCCGACTAACCAGAGTTAGGCTCACCCAAACTCGACTCTGGCCTTTTGCCCCTCGAGCGTCCTTCCTCTTAGCTTCTCGTCCATCGGACGCCGCACGTGTACTTCTCGTTCCATCGGCGTACTCTTCCACATAGCTCCGCATCCCTCGGATGCACCGAGCCCGTCAGCTCTCTTTCCGTGCCATCCTTCACGACCGCTGCGTCTTCCACTCAACTTCCTGCGCTCCTAAGTTCTTACACACTTAGACACAGAGATTAAATACATCAGGACCTAACTTAAATCGGTTGATCACATCAAACCCAACCTGGGGTACTTACAATCTTCCCCTTTTTGATGTGCATCAACCTAAGTTAAGTTAGGGTAAACAAATAATAAAAAACAAGAATAAATGTATAACAATGTAAGCGCTAAAAAAAAAAAAATTAGAGTCTACCCCTTAACTTAATATTACTTCTCTCCCTTTAATCACATCAAAAAATGTTAAGGGAATTAACTTGAAATAAGTTTTCTAAAATTGCTGAGAATAAAAAAAATCAATTATTTTTAGAAGTTTTCAAACACTGCAAAAAAAACTAACTTTCCTACCAGTAGTTATTTAAAAAGTAATGCATTAATTGCAAAATTAATTTTAAAAAATTAACAGTTTAAAATATATTTAGGAACCCAATACAGATTTTTACTAACACGATTTATTAAAAATTTGGATAGAACATCTGTTTTAGAAATTTTTACAATTTGGCCCCTATAAAATCTATAATACCAATTAAGTTTGCGATGATAATTAAAATTTCAATTTCTTAAACATGAATAGTTATTTTTCAAATTTTCAATTTGAATCTTCAAATTTTCATTTTCAAATTTTAATTTATCATACATTTCTAGTAGGCAAGAAGATGATAATTATTTTTTCAAATTTATATTTTTTAATTTTTAATTTACATAGGGATTTCATTATTTTCTTTATTCCAAAATATAACTAATCAGGATGTCGAAAACATATTTCACTTACCATATCCATTTTGAAATCTGAAGTTCCCTTGTCTTCGCTGTTGTTCTCTGAGGTGGCTCCCCCTTCATCGATGCTCTCATCTTCCTGGTATGAAGCCATCAGAGCAAGTCTAACGTGTTCCTCGAGATCTGAATCTTTCGATGAAGACTCATGCTAAGTCGCCTTTAAATTGTGTGCTTTTGACTTTTGTGCCCCTTTTCCTTTGTTCGTCATTTTGGGGCAGTTTTTCTTTACGTGTCTTTCTTCGTTGCAGTTGTAACATCGAATCTTCCTTTGTTTCTTACCTGCACCTTATTAAATTTTTTAGTTTTAAAATATTTGGACAACTTCCTTACCATATATGCTGTGTTCTCATTATTTTCTGAAGAATCCTCTTTATATTGGATCCTTCTGGTGCCTAGGGTGATGTTGTCCAGTTTCCTTTTTCTTGCACATTTGGATTCGTGAAGTTCTAAAGTGGAAAAAAGTTCCTCTAAGGTACTTACCTCAAGGTCGTTTGTCACGCCCCGAGACCTAGGAGCCGCTGATCCAATAGAAAATCGGACAGCACCTCCCCTGTCCGACGGACAATTTGCACATACATAACACAAATATATAACAATCCCACGCAGTTTATATGGGCCTCAGGCCTCAGGCCTCAATCCAAACAAAACAACATATATATGACAATATAATCGTAAATCCAAAATACGAATTTACCTGAGCTGCCAGGGGGCAGGAACGCAGCAAAACCACACACATAGTCCAACATAGGACTCAAAAGTACAATGTCATAAATCAAATCCCATACCACAAGTCCACGATAAATCCAGTGCAAGGAAATAAAACATAATATGGTCCTAAACCAGAAAATAGTAGATAAAACCCAAATCGAACGTAGACACAAGCACGGGACTGGCTACTCGAACCCTCCTGGCAGATATCAACCTGAAATAAAAATGTATGGCAACGGTGTGAGTCCATAACTCAGCAGATACCCAGCAGATATGCATAGTGCGTTACAATAACAATAAGGGTCTACACTAATACAGTCTCATGTAATCAATCGGAAAGGGTATACTGAAGATACTAAATACAGATACATACTCGAATCCATCTCTCCTGCAAAGGGGTGAAATCAATCCCTATAGAACAAGTATAACATATATCCATGATAAACAGGTATCCAGGATATGCATGTCAATCAAGTGCAGAAATCAAATGCAGCAAACAATGCACGATGCAAAATATGCACATGGTGCAATGATATGTGTCACCCCTGACACCAATCAGATCATCGTCCACCTGTCATAAATGGACGTCCGAAAGGGTAGAGCTATGACAACTGTACGCACCCTGCTATCACCGCTCATGAGTGACCGAGTGGACAGGATGCTGGCGGAGGTCCCTCTCCTACCCCAAGCAATGGGGGAGTCTAGCTCTCATCTTCTCGTGTCTCAGGACGAGAAGGGATCCCTGGCTGCTACCACGCACCGGAACCACCCTCCAAATAGTGACCGTGCGGAGCAATACAGGGCAAATGCACACACCCTATGGTAGCCACTACCCCTGAGTGGATGTGTGTGCATATCCTCATGTAACTGACGATGGGCTCAGACTACATAGGAGCCGATGATCGTCAGCATGCAATAATGCAAGGATGGTGCATGACCTAAACACATATACACCCACTAAGTCCTCACTAACACCTCCGTGTGCTAGGTATAGGTCTGAGTCCTATAGAATAGAATACAAGTAACCTACTAGGTATACTGAAAAAGTAACCAGTGATCTATACATGTCCAAAATGCAAGAGGGAATATATCTCTATATCTATGCACATATATACACAAGACAACAAATGAGACTGTATGAAGCGAAAAGGAAATAACCTCAAGGATAAGCAACCGATATCAATACAGGTATACTAAGACAGATATAGTATACAATCGTACTGTTATCTATAACAGACAATGCATAGCAATATGACTATATCTAAAAGATAAGTCAAAGGGTACCCGCCTCCAAAAGAGAAGAATCCAAATGCGAAGAGAACCACCAGCCAATATCAGCAATAAAAATCCAAATCAAGTCCCTGTATCAAGGACAGATTTAATTAGCGATTACAAAATAGTAACTAGCTAATTAATCCCTAATCCGTTCTAGGGTTAACCTAATCCGTCCCTTTCCATTTAATTAATCATAATAAAATGGTTAGGCCTTAATTATCCCAAATTACCCCAATTAGATTCCAATTAGTTTTGGAAATCTGAATTTATCCAGTTAACCCATTAGGTTTAAAGTTCAAATTAAACCTAACCCATAAGTTATTCAATAGCTTCCCCAATCCAGAATCAAGCTCCATTTAGCCTACTGACCAGCATTGATAAAAACTTAGATCAACCCTCAAAACTCACGGTAGGAACCAAAGAGGGATTTGTCTACAGCACCTATCTAAACAGAGATCCCAATCACAGATTATATGGAAAGCAAAGCAATACAAGTATCCAAGATTATATTTGTTATACTTGCCAAGATTAAAACCTACTGGTCTAATCCACAGAACCATCCTCAGATTCACTTTGGACTAGAGTTCCTTACCCAATTTTTGTGTCGTCGATCTTCACAGCCCTGGCGATCTGCAATGAACCGCAAGTCTACAATTCCCTGTCAACAGGAGATCAACCCAGCGATTAAGATTCCAATCAAACTTACAATCAAACCTAATATGATAGCTTCACCCATCTGATCCCAATCCGTAAATCCACCCAAATCTAAACCTAGATGGTGATCCTTACCTGAGATTCGCGACCCCAAACCGCTGCGATCCGAAGGAGCAAATAGGGATCCCTCGGCTTCACGTGAAGGAGAGCAACAAGGTCGACGACCTTCAGTCTCAATTGCAGGGAACGTGGAGGAGAGGAAGATGGATCAAACTCCACGCGATCGGAGGAGAGCAGGGAGGTGATCGCCCACGGGTGGCCGCGGCACGCGAAGAAGTAACCGGCTGCTTGCGGCTAGGGCACGACAAGCAAGAGGGAAGAAGGCGCCGCGATCTTCCCGGCGGCTAGGTCACGCGATGGGAGGAGACGCGAAGGGGAGGAAGAAGAGTCGGGCGTCGCTGCTGTGGCTGCGGCTCGCGGATCAGGAGAAGAGAAGAGAGGGAGTCGGCGGGGGGGGGGGGGGGGGGGGGGGAGAAAACTTAGGGCACGGGGAGATTAAGAGAGGAAAGGATTAATTATAATTATCTCTAATTATTACCTTTCCTTTTTATAACCATATAACTCTATATATATATAACCATATATATAACAATATATATATATATTCTGATTTTTTTAACCCGTATTTTACATTCTCCCTCACTAATAAAAATTTGGTCCTCCAAATTTCGCCCTTAAACCAAGCAGATACTAACCACGTATAGGTAGTATAAATACTGAACGAAATCTAACCATACTTCACCAAATAAGTATCTCAAATAAGTATTGCAGGGGTCTCCCCTAACATCTATTTGATAACCCGTATCTCTACAACCGGTAGGGACACTCCCAGAACTCCATGATCAAATCTTAAGTACTCTATTGATACTACCCAATTATATCCGAAATATGTACGAAGAGAACTATCAATATCTACCACTAATTTAGCTGAAAATGTATATATGAATCGCATACTGCGAAAGGCCGATCCGTCGATCCGCGGTGTCTCCTCTCTAGTGCCAGCAGAAACTCGACCCATCTCTGGCGGTGGTGGTGGCACCGGCGAATACTGTTGGGACAAAATCTGAAACTGAGGCTGAGGCTGCGGAGCTAATCCTCCGACAAGGTGCTGAGCCTGCGAAACTGATCCTCCATCCAGGTATTGAGGCTGATACGTCATAGTCGAATATGCAATATAGGTCTGATGCTGAGGAATAGACTGCTGCTGAGGTCCTACCTCTAAACTCTGAGATAATGCTGGGGTATCATTGGGCTCATGCCTTGGCATACAATAGGCAGATGCTGGAGGGGCGAATGATGGCTGACGGAAACAAGACGGTGTCCTGTGCCCTCCCTTCTGAGATCCTAACTGTCTAGAATGTCCACTCTGACTAGTAGCTCTCGTCTTCTCGTTCTGTGCTTTCAGTGTACAGTCTCGGCTTATGTGTCCTGGAAGCTTGCAATAGTAGCAAACTGAATGCTCCAATGGACAATCCGCTCTAATATGCTCTTGAGATCCACACTGCACACAGTGTGATCCAACAATAGACTTCTCCTGATTCTGCTGAGGAGACTGGAACGATCCTGCTGAAGAACGACCCAACTTTTGGGGTCTGGATGATGCCACAGAGGTGCTCTGACTGTCGCGCTTCTGCCCAGTGGTCTGCGACTTACGAAATGAAGGTTGTGACCTCCATCCTTCTCTGTGAGATTCGGACTGCCCGGAATGCCCACTCTGACTAGTAGCTTCAGTCTTCTCGTTCTGTGCCTTCCCCGGTGGAACTGTAGAATAAGGTGGGACCGGTACTACTAAGAGAACAATAGGATAAATCGGAGCACATACAGGCGTCTCCGATGGAATAGTAGGGAGTACCGGAATAGGTACTACCGAAGTAACTACTGGATACGTCGAAGCAGACGCCACAGAAGAGATAGTAGGATAAGTCGGAACAGGTGTCTCCGACGGAATAGTAGAGAAAACCAAAGTAGATCCTACTAGTACCGGATATGCCAGCGGGGGTACTGCTGCTGACATGGTGAATAACATCGGAGTGAATACAACAGGAGGAATAGTAGGGACTACTGATAGAAACGGAGGAGGGACCCTCTGAGTTTGGGAATTCTGGCCCCTCGAAATATCCTGCTGGGTTTGGCTACGACTAATAGGCTCTGCCTCAGCAGGTCTCTCAGAGGACTCTGCAGCCTGAGACTCTAAAGTCCTCTTGCGTGGCCGTCCTAGACCACGTCTCGATGCGGGAACATATGCACCACGAGTCATACCTGTTGAATTATTACCAATTATTACAAACAAGATAAAATGGATAACTTTACCAATTTACCTAATTGCCATCTGGAGAGGTCCTGTCGCTGCCCAGTCCCAAACTGCATTCACATCGATAAAACTACCCCGAACAAATCCGAAAAGACTCGTAAAACAAGTAGACACCGTAAATCCACAAGTCCCGAAGGTATCCGAAACCTTGCTCTGATACCAAAATAAATTATCACGCCCCGAGATCTAGGAGCCGCTGATCCAATAGAAAATCGGATAGCACCTCCCCTGTCCGGCGGACAATTTGCACATATATAA
Organism: Boesenbergia rotunda; assembly: GCA_024364735.1. NCBI lineage: Eukaryota > Viridiplantae > Streptophyta > Magnoliopsida > Zingiberales > Zingiberaceae > Boesenbergia > Boesenbergia rotunda. The sequence goes on along the minus strand of JAGFNQ010003344.1, from coordinate 346,486 downwards.
CACAAATATATAACAATCCCACGCAGTTTATATGGGCCTCAGGCCTCAGGCCTCAATCCAAACAAAACAACATATATATGACAATATAATCGTAAATCCAAAATACGAACTTACCTGAGCTGCCAGGGGGCAGGAACGTAGCAAAACCACACACATAGTCCAACATAGGACTCAAAAGTACAATGTCATAAATCAAATCCCATACCACAAGTCCACGATAAATCCAGTGCAAGGAAATAAATCATAATATGGTCCTAAACCAGAAAATAGTAGATAAAATCCAAATCGAACGTAGACACAAGCACGGGACTGGCGACTCGAACCCTCCTGGCAGATATCAACCTGAAATAAAAATGTATGGCAACGGTGTGAGTCCATAACTCAGCAGATACCCAGCAGATATGCATAGTGCGTTACAATAACAATAAGGGTCTACACTAATACAGTCTCATGTAATCAATCGGAAAGGGTATACTGAAGATACTAAATACAGGTACATACCCGAATCCATCTCTCCTGCAAAGGGGTGAAATCAATCCCTATAGAACAAGTATAACATATATCCATGGTAAACAGGTATCCAGTATATGCATGTCAATCAAGTGCAGAAATCAAATGCAGCAAACAATGCACGATGCAAAATATGCACATGGTGCAATGATATGTGTCACCCCTGACACCAATCAGATCATCGTCCACCTGTCATAAATGGACGTCCGAAAGGGTAGAGCTATGACAACTGTACGCACCCTGCTATCATTGCTCCTGAGTGACTGAGTGGACAGGATGCTGGCGGAGGTCCCTCTCCTACCCCAAGCAATGGGGGAGTCTAGCTCTCATCTTCTCGTGCCTCAGGACGAGAAGGGATCCCTGGCTGCTACCACGCACCGGAACCACCCTCCAAATAGTGACCGTGCGGAGCAATACAGGGCAAATGCACACACCCTATAGTAGCCACTACCCCTGAGTGGATGTGTGTGCATATCCTCATGTAACTAACGATGAGCTCAGACTACATAGGAGCCGATGATCGTCAGCATGCAATAATGCAAGGATGGTGCATGACCCAAACACATATACACCCACTAAGTCCTCACTAACACCTCCGTGTGCTAGGTATAGGTCTGAATCCTATAGAATAGAATACAAGTAACCTACTAGGTATACTGAAAAAGTAACCAGTGATCTATACATGTCCAAAATGCAAGAGGGAACATATCTCTATATCTATGCACATATATACACAAGACAACAAATGAGACTGTATGAAGCGGAAAGGAAATAACCTCAAGGATAAGCAACCGATATCAATACAGGTATACTAAGACAGATATAGCATACAATCTTACTGTTATCTATAACAGACAATGCATAGCAATATGACTATCTAAAAGATAAGTCAAAGGGTACCCGCCTCCAAAAGAGAAGAATCCAAATGCGAAGAGAACCACCATCCAATATCAACAATAAAAATCCAAATCAAGTCCCTGTATCAAGGACAAATTTAATTAGCGATTACAAAATATTAACTAGCTAATTAATCCCTAATCCGTTCTAGGGTTAACCTAATCCGTCTCTTTCCATTTAATTAATCATAATAAAATGGTTAGGCCTTAATTATCCCAAATTACCCCAATTAGATTCCAATTAGTTTTGGAAATCTGAATTTATCCAGTTAACCCATTAGGTTTAAAGTTCAAATTAAACCTAACCCATAAGTTATTCAATAGCTTCCCCAATCCAGAATCAAGCTCCATTTAGCCTACTGACCAGCATTGATAAAAACTTAGATCAACCCTCAAAACTCACGGCAGGAACCAAAGAGGGATTTGTCTACAACACCTATCTAAACAGAGATCCCAATCACAGATTATATGGAAAGCAAAGCAATACAAGTATCCAAGATTATATTTGTTATACTTGCCAAGATTAAAACCTACTGGTCTAATCCACAGAACCATCCTCAGATTCACTTTGGACTAGAGTTCCTTACCCAATTTTTGTGTGTCGATCTTCACAGCCTTGGCGATCCGCAATGAACCGCAAGTCTACAATTCCCTGTCAACAGGAGATCAACCCAGCGATTAAGATTCCAATCAAACTTACAATCAAACCTAATATGATAGCTTCACCCATCTGATCCCAATCCATAAATCCACCCAAATCTAAACCCAGATGGTGATCCTTACCTGAGATTCGCGACCCCAAACCGCTGCGATCCGAAGGAGCAAATAGGGATCCCTCGGCTTCACGTGAAGGAGAGCAACAAGGTCGACGACCTTCAGTCTCAATTGCAGGGAACGTGGAGGAGAGGAAGATGGATCAAACTCCACGCGATCGGAGGAGAGCAGGGAGGTGATCGCCCACGGGTGGCCGCGGCACGCGAAGAAGTAACCGGCTGCTTGCGGCTAGGGCACGACAAGCAAGAGGGAAGAAGGCGCCGCGATCTTCCCGGCGGCTAGGTCACGCGATGGGAGGAGACGCGAAGGGGAGGAAGAAGAGTCGGGCGTCGCTGCTGTGGCTGCGGCTCGCGGATCAGGAGAAGAGAAGAGAGGGAGTCGGCGGGGGGGGGGGGGGGGGGGGAGAAAACTTAGGGCACGGGGAGATTAAGAGAGGAAAGGATTAATTATAATTATCTCTAATTATTACCTTTCCTTTTTATAACCATATAACTCTATATATATATAACCATATATATAACAATATATATATATATATATATATATTCCGATTTTTTTTAACCCGTATTTTACATCCTTATAGAGATATAGTAAGCATCGATTTTTGAAATCCAGTTAGGGGTTCTCGGGAAAGCGTTCAATGCGTACCTTTGTGCATCCTGATTGCTTACCGATTCTCCGAGATTATTGAATTCTATCATCAGCTCCCGTAGCTTAGCATGAAGTTGTGTTACGGACTCTCATTCTTCCAGTCGAAGGTTGCTGAGCTTATTCCAAAGTAGATCTTTTTTTTTTTGCTAATTTTGCTTCGGAGGTACCTTCATGGAGTTTAAGGAACTTTTCCCAAAGTTCCTTCGCCGATCGATAGTTTCCGACTCTGTTGACTTCTTGTGCAAGGATCACGGTCAGCAGATAGTATTCATCTTTTCCGTTCGCCACAAAGTCAGCCTGTTCGTTCTTAGTCCACTGACTTTCGTCTTTGGGTTTGCTGTCGGCATCCTTCGGAACTACAAAATCATTTTTCATTATTAAAATTAAATCAAAATCAGTTTTGAAAAAAAATCTGTATTTTGCGCTTCCAACTGGCGAACCCCCCCCCCTCAAACTTTGGCAGATAAATGACTGGTCTGACCATTTTATTGTTGCTTTAGACGGCGGTTAGCCCTTCTGAAGCGTCCTTGCTCTGATACCAATTGAGGGTGATTGAGGGTCGGTAAGAGGGGGTGAATTGCTCCTAAAAAGGAAAACTCTATCTCCTGTTTTTGCTTAACAAAGATATTAGTTAGGACACACATATCATAAATAAATAAAGCAAACACTAAATAACGAAGCTACCGAATTTACTTGGTTATTTGTAACCAGGGAAGTTTATAATCCAAGGCTGAATATGGCTCGATTCTCCTGAATATAACTCCTTCGGGCGGAGAAGCCTCTTACAAGTGGAAAGCTCAGAAAAAGAAAGAGAAACTATTCTAAACTTATTTGCTAATGCTTTGAATATAATGAATGAAACAAACTGAGCTTCTGGGGTCTATTTATAGCTTCGGTAGGAATTATCCATTTGCTGATGTGACAATTGTAGGGCGCCCGAGAGCTCTTGGGCGCCTGACACGTGGCCTGATGCTTATCCAGAAAGCAACATTCGCAAACGACTAAAACTTAGCGTCTCAGGCGCCTGACAGCACATGGGTGCCCGAGTGCTCGGGTGCCCGATAGCCCAGCGCCCATGAGCTCACGGGCGCCCGATAATGGTTATTTTGGTCAGCAGCTGCTGACCATTGTCCAGCCTGTCTTTTGGTCTTCTTAGGTGATTTCCGGCCAACCAGAGTTAGGCTCACCCGAACCCGATTTTGGCCTTTCGCCCCTCGAGCGTCCTTCCTCCCGTCTTCTCATCTCTCGGATGTTGCGCACGTACTTCTCGTTCCACCGGCGTACTCTTTCATAAAGCTTCGCGTCCTTCGGATGCACCGAGCCCATTGGCTCCCTTTCCGTGCCATCCTTCACGACCATTGTATTTTCCGCTCGACTTCGTACGCTCCTAAATTCCTGTACACTTAGACAATAGTTAAATACACCAAGACCTAACTTAAATCGGTTGATTATATCAAAATCAACCTAGGGTACTTACAAGGACAAGTTCCCTAATCACTTATCAAATTAAAGATTAATATTTAAACAGTTCAAATGAATTTTATTCTATAGTTTTGAATATGTACCTCAATAGGTGATACTTGGGCCAACAAAACTTTGACCTTACTAATATATGAAGGAGTATATCTCCCCTTATTAATTCTTTCACCTTCAGTATGATATAATTTCTGGATTGGGATATGCTCCAAAAACCATGTCTGCGTTTTATTATATAGAATCTTGACAACATTATCATGTTCATATTACAATATCACATTTACCATTAAGAAACTTACAGCTAAAAGACTAGCAAATCCTTTTAGGTATGGAACTGAAATGGTTATTTGAGATGTCTGTTTTGATGAAAAAATATCCCATTTTAGGGACACATAAATTGATGAATTGATTCAACCCAACTGAATCTACTTAGATTTGCATAATCATCTACAATATCTAACAGACCTAATGAAATTTTATATGTACTAGATGAAAATAACATACAAATAAATATATACAATAGATATAATTTACAAAATACTAAAACATCAACATCAACTTCAACTCTACGATAATAGAGTTTAAAAAGTTCCTCAATTCTTGATCTAGTATGCTCTTTTTTTATTAGAGAAGTGAGCAAGAAAGATGTCATCATTTGCATTTGTTGAGTTCAAAGGCACCGAAGTGTTGGTGCTTGGATGACTATAGAGGGGGGGTGAATGTAGCCAGACACTCAAATTGCTCCCTCTTTGAAACGTTCTGCGTGATCAGATTAGCAACGGAAGAAATGCAGAAGAAAGAACAAAGCAGAGAAGGAAAAGCAAACCAAACAAATGCTAACACCGCGATGTACAAGGTTCAGGGATAACTTGCCCCTACTCCTTGGCGTGCCCGTAAGGTGGGCGATCCCTTAATCGTCGGTAGATCAAGCCTCGGGTGACCCCGGATATAACAGCGCCTCCTTTTCGGTGGAGAAACCTCTCCACAATTGCCTCAAGATGATATGAGATTAAGTGCACTAGACAATGAGAAGGATCGCTCACAAAGATGTAATAAGAACACTCAAGCACAAAGCAACAGAGAGCACAAAACACAACCCAGCCAAACTCCTCAAGTTTTCTGTCTATTCATCGCTACCGCTCCTCTGCTTCCAGCTTCGTCTTAAGCTTTTGCTCCCATCACCAGGCTCTCCATCAGCATCCACTGAGCCACAGCCTGGCCCCCTGACTCCCTGAGCACTCAGTCCACTGAAGACCTCTCCAGCTGAGCCTCCGTCAGTTGCCAGCCGCACGCCAGAAGCCGTTGAGACCTGGGAAGAGAAACATCCAAACCTGACGTGAAAAAAGTCTCTAGTTGACCCTCCTCCTTTGTCTGGGTCATCCTCCATTACCTGCAAGCTCATCAGACGCTTAACAAAGAATATCACAAGGAAATCACAGTGTATCATAGAAAGCGCAGAGAAAACAGACGCGATCAGAGTGTTTGACAGTGATTTCAAATTGAAGTTACAGCTACTGATCGGTCACCAGACCGATCAGAGAGGGCCCTGATCGGTCACCAGACCGATCAGGGTAAGCCCAGACCGATCAGGCTCCAGCCTGATCGGTCCACAGTGAGAAAAGAGGAATCACGAACTGACCCTGATCTGTCACTAGATCGGTCACCAGATCGGTCACCAGCAGTCTGCTTGCCACAACCCGCAGGAACTACACACCTGATCGGTCACCAGATCGGTCACCAGTAGTCTGCTTTCCACAACCCGCAGGAACTACACGCCTGATCGGTCACCAGATCGATCAGGGTGTGCCCTGATCGGTCTGGTGATCGATCAGTCCACTCCCTGACCGATCAGGAGCCATCCTGATCGGTCATAATGAGGAACTCGCGATATTTGATCGTTCACCAGAATGATCAGGGTCTCTCCCTGATCGGTCACCAGACCGATCAGGAGCCGAACAAAACCCAACCAATGTTTCTATTCTCTCTCTGATCGGTCACCAGACCGATCAAACTTCTCTGGATCGGTCACCAGACCGATCCACAACAGGGAGTTCGTGCCAACTCTCTGATCGGTCACCAGATCGATCCAGAGACTTCTAATTCAGCCCTAAGTCAAGAGAACGAGCTCCCTAGCCTTCTCTGACTCGTGCTCAGTCCCCCGGACCAAGATTCCGTGCCCAGCTTCACTCACTGGGACTTCACCTAGTCCCACTAGATCTTTTCTGCATACCAGCGTGTGATCGATCTCCCCGATCCACCTGGACTTCACCTAGTCCCACTAGGTCTTTTCCCATGCCAGCGTGCGATCTCTCCGATCCACCTGGACTTCACCTAGTCCCACTAGGTGTGCCTAGTCCCACTGGGTCTTTTCCCACCTAGTCCCACTAGGTCTTTTCCCATGCCAACGTGCAATCTCCCCGATCCACCTGGACTTAATCTGAATTCATTCAACCAAACTTAAATCGTTATCAACACCAAAACAACAATCGGGTCAGACTGCATCAACACGAAGCACCTCTATCTGAAATACCAAGCAATAGAGATGCATCTCTTTTGGTGAATTCAACTGGGACACCTGAAAATTTAAATTTAAATTTTTATATTATTTTCTTCTACCTTTCAAAACTATAAAACATACTAAAGAATTTGAATGTTTGAGCTGTTGAATTCCAACTTTGAAATATATTTACCAGCAATCCATGAATTTACAGAATATCTTGTATGCCATGAAAAACGCAAAAGGGGGCTGTTTAACGATGGCTATGTGTCAATCATGTAAATTAAAGGACCCACGATTCCTTGCTTTCATGTTGGACTACCAAAAAAATCATTAAAATGCCCTAAAACACTCGTTCATTGGATTTTATATCAAGTGATATATGAAATTATTCAAAATATAAGTTATTAACATGAATAAACTAGCAACAAAGTTGGGGTTTAAGATTTTGAGAGATCTAGACTACCCAATGTTCGAGCAGGTTTAGGGCTAAACCAACCCCAAAGTTGGGGATAATTTTTTGGGAACCAATAACATATGTGAGGTTGTTTTTGCAAAAATCAACTCTAATGTTGATTAGTGGGTGCTCCTAAATCAACAACAAAGTTGGTGCTGATTTGGGATAACTAAAGTGATCGATGTGGTGATGGTTAGGGCAAACCGTTGGCACACACGGAACATACCTTTGCAATATATTCTTGCACCATTCTTTAACACAAGCACCAACAGCGGAGAGGATCACTTTGGTGGTGGTGGAGAAGACAATTATGAACCCTAGAGTTCCAAAGGTGGAAAAGAGAGGAATGCAGTTTTAAACTTAGAAAGAGAGGCAGACTGCCAAATATAGAGAGACATCAATTTATATGGTGCGGGGAGAAAAAGAAAGAGAAAATTTTTTAACTCGTTTTTAAGCTCAATTAGTATGTTATGTTTGTCGTCGTGCATAATCACCTATGTAGTGGTGGTGTGCCGATATATATATATATATATATATATATATACACTTGTTTGAACTAGTTTGAGCCTATTAATGATGGTAGCCCATTTGTTACTATCCCCTCCAACCGTTATAATCACTGCCACCTGATCCGATCCGATCTGCTACCAACCAATTTAATAATTGTTAAAGACGAGGAGACGAATAAAGCTCCTCGTTTCTGCCTCTCCGTTTCCGTCGTCGAACCCTAATTGACCGGCCTCTTCGATCCTTCTCGGCCATGGAGATCTGCTGATCCACAGAGGAGATCATCGATTCTCCGTTCACTGACCCACCGGTTTTTCGATCTCTTTCGTCTTCCTCCCGAGCTTCGTGATGGTGGTGGGCGACAACAACTCCTCCCCCGACGAGGAACAAATCCTTAACTCGGATCCGAAGGTTGTTCCTGATGCCTCTCAAAGGAGCCCGGGTTCGTCATCTTCTGCTCTGGCCGGGGCCGAGATCGATATTGAGTCAGTCGCCCGCAGGATCCAGCAGGCGGTAACCGTCGGCAACAAGCAGCACCGGTTCTGGGAGACGCAACCGGTGGGGCAATTCAAGGACGTCGGAGTCACCAGCCTCCCGGAGGGCCCCATCGAGCAGCCGACGCCGGTTTCCGCCGTCAAGCAGGAGCCTTACAACCTCCCGGCGCTGTATGAATGGACCACCTGCGACATGGACGATGAATACACCTGCACCGAGGTCTACACCCTCCTGAGCAACAACTACGTTGAGGATGACGAGAACATGTTCCGTTTCAATTACTCAAAGGAGTTCCTCCACTGGGCACTCCGCCCGCCAGGTTACTTCAAGTTCTGGCACATCGGCGTCCGGGTGAAGGTTTCCAAGAAGCTCGTCGCCTTCATCACTGGCGTACTTGCCAGGATCCGCGTGCGGGATGAGGTTGTCCGGATGGCTGAGGTCAACTTCTTGTGCGTCCACAAGAAGCTCAGGTCAAAGCGTCTTGCGCCTGTGATGATCAAAGAGGTCACTAGGCGAGTCCATCTGGAGAACATCTGGCAGGCTGCCTATACAGCTGGGGTAGTCCTGCCGACTCCCATTACGACTTGCCGCTACTGGCATCGCTCTCTGAATCCCAAGAAGCTGATCGATGTTGGCTTCTCTCGACTCGGAGCTCGTATGACCATGAGCAGAACGATCAGGCTTTACAAGCTTCCTGAGGCAACTGTCACCCCTGGATTCAGGAAGATGGAGCTTCGTGATGTTCCAGCAGTCACCCGGCTGCTAAAAGGATACTTGAGCCAATTTGTTGTCGCACCTGATTTCGATGACAATGATGTGGAGCATTGGCTTCTTCCTGTTGAGAATGTGGTTGACAGTTATGTGGTCGAGAGCCCAGAGACTCATGAAGTTACAGATTTCTGTAGCTTTTATACCCTTCCTTCTTCAATTCTAAATAACCAAAATTACTCAGCGTTGAAGGCTGCCTACTCTTACTACAATGTGGCTACAAAAACCTCACTTCTCCAGCTGATGAATGATGCGCTGATTGTGGCAAAGCAAAAGGATTATGATGTGTTCAATGCTCTTGATGTCATGCACAATCAGACCTTTCTGAAGGAGCTTAAGTTTGGGCCTGGTGATGGGCAACTTCATTACTATCTATACAACTATAGACTTAGAAATGCTTTGACACCTTCGGAACTGGGGCTCGTTCTTCTGTAGTTTGCTATACACATGTTGGAACTCCGGCAGGTAATTGTCATTTCATTTTTGCCCATTTTTTACTTAGGTTCACTTTGTTGCATTGTCTGATTATTTGCTAGTTGTTGTAAGTTCTGATCGGGTGATCTTGCATTGAGACTATAGAATGAATATGGTTATTGTCTATGCTTGCATTGAGAATCAGTAATGTGATCTGAACCTGATAGTGTTTTTTCTTTCTTTCTTGTGTCTCTATCACTATGCTGTTATCCACGGATAAAAACTGCCCAAGGTACTTCTTGCAAGTTGCAACAAGTTACAAAATTTATCTGGTGAAACATTGATCTCTTAAGTTGTTATAGCAGTGAATTAAGGTATAAATAATTGCCAAATGACTGGTAACAGATTTTGTGTGTTTTAGGTCTTTCAATGAATTGTTATTTCGGTAGCTACTACAATTGCATTAGTTTAATTCTTGTTTTCCTTCATATGCCGCCAAGAGGTACCAACTACGACTAAATTCATAACATGTGTGATTCTAGATATCATGGTTTATTGTTTGTATAATGTATATGTTGTCAATTGCAAAATCTGTGTTCTAAAACCACACAGGAATAACCAATTTTATGGACTTGGATATCTAATCTGTCCCGAACATGGACCCGCCCATTTTGGAAATCACTCGTAGAATTTTATGCAACTCTGAAACTGAAAGACATTAGTGTTCGCATCAAGTAGTCCACTTGTTGGATTTTTTATTTTTATTTTTGTGGATGCAATGTTGGAACTAAAATTGGACTAGCTATGATGCAAACACTCTTTTGGAAGTTCCATGTACTTGTTTCGGAGGTATTGTCTAGTTGGATCGTGGAATAGGTTCAGCAAGGTAGAGCTATTGCTACTGAAGTGAGCTGAGTTCATTTGGGTTATAGACAAGTTTTCGTAAGTGGAATAGAAGTGGGTTGGCTTAGGGTTGAGATTTGAGGTGGAGCTAAGGGAGTGATGAAACGGGTCAATTGTTGCAAGGTGGTGATTTAATCTCACTCTGATTTATCGCCCATCTCGCCGTCCATTTTTGTTAATTTTCCTTCTCGCTCAAAAATCTCTTCCATGTGGCCCATTGTTTTTCATTTAATAGTGGCTCACCACGAGCCCGTGTCCATCAATCTAATAGTTTCTCTTTGTCAATCATGTTGATTGGATCATTGGTCGATACTGGATCACGCCGATCGAATCATATTCTTGCTCTTATTATTTTTTTTTTTTGAAATGAATTCACAATGTCACATTTTAGTTATCCAACAATTTATGAGATTAGTAGATGATTTTGCCAATATATGTAAAATCTAGCACTCGACAATAAGAACTAAGCTTTATTTTAGAGTCGATTTTTCTGTATATGGATTCTTCAAATTTTAGTCCATTGGTGTAAATCCTTATACTTTTGTACCATGTTTCTAATTGTATTTTGTTTGAATAAATTAGTTACTAATTCTCTTGCGAAATTCTAGCTTTAATAAATTTATCATAAAATTCGAGAAATTCTAGTTTTAAGAAATTATGATTAGACATGATGCTTTGCTTGTACCAGTGATATATAGTTGGATTCTTTAAATTTAATTATGCTTGCCATTAGACTGCAAACAAATGGTTTTTTTAAGCAGCTTTATTCGATAAATTTAATTTCAGATCAGTTCATCCACGTACAATCAAACTATTTTCCTAAATTTGGCCTCCCTTTACTTTGAAAAGGGAACGGTGAAGGAAAGGAATTCATTGTGGGAAAAAATTGTCAGGGAAAGATGACGAAAGAAAAAAAATTCTCGAGGGAAAGAGGAGGTTGGAGAGGGAAGTGTTTAGTTTTCATTTTTTTTCGTTTTCTATTTTTTGTTTTTGAGAAAATATGATATTTTAGATTTTTTATACATATTTTTTAGAAAAAGTTATAATATTTTCTGAAAATTTAAAAAAATTAAAAATAAGAAAATATGTTTTTTTTTTAGAAATGAAAATAGAGATCTCACGCACTCAGGCCACTACCAGTGGCTATGCAAGGCCATCGGTGGCATAGGCCAACAAGCGACTCGCATGGAGCCGTTGATTGCCGCCAGTGGCTGCCGGCGGTGTAGTGCGTCAACTGCGCCAAGTGACTCGTGCGAGGTTGTTGGTTGTCACGCGATGTCGCCGGCAGCGTAGGTCGCCGGTGGCATAGGTCTTTGATCACACCAGGCAACTCGCGTGAGGATGCTGACATGATGGCGTGGGGTTGTCGTCTGTGTGAAGTCTAATCGCGAGTTGGATTTGAGGAAAGTGTTTCTTTTGTTTTTTCGATTTGGAGGGATTAAAAAAATATTTTAAAATGATTCACGGATTTATTCGGAAATTCATGTTGCCAATTAGTAAATAAAAAAATAATTCATTTTTTTATGAAATAAATAAGGGACAAAAGTTAAAAAGGAAAAACAAACAAATATCTATTACATCATTTACATTTAAAAATTTTTAAAAAAAATGTAAATGCGACAAAAATTATATGAAGAATAACCATATGATAGGCAAGTCATACGAGCAGACACAAGATCAGAAATATACGTAGAATAGCCCCAGCGTAGCTGAATTGTACTTCGATTTGTCACAGGAAAATAAGGATCGAAAAGAAAATATTCTCCAAGAAAATAAAATCATTTCCATTTAAATAGATGTTGGTTGATCATTTTGTGTTTTCTCGCTTCTAAATTTCTTAGAATGGATGTGGAGGAACGTGGGGATTAGCGCATCATTTTTCTGTGACTAATATATTAAGAATAAATATCATCCCCTCTCTGAATGATAAGGGATGTCAATTTTCTTCGGAAGAATTCAATATCCGACTTAAATAGAAAAAAATATGAAGGAACTATCAATATTTGATATCCGACACGAATATCTGATTAAATTATATATATATATATAAATGATATCTTATTCAACCCTTCGTGAGCGATTGTGAGCGACGCGCTCATGTGGCATTGTCAGCTCGATTTTGCAGTAATAAAAAATTCCTCTGTTCTCTCCCCCGAGCACGAATTTTTAGTATTAATTTTTTTTCTCTCACCCTTTCCGCGCTTCATTAAAAACCCAAAACCCCTCATCGTCTTTCTCAAATCTAAAATTTCCCTCCCTTTCGCGTCTTCCTTCTCGCTCACGGTCCTCTTTTGTTCGTCGGCCTCTCCAGCACCGTACCTGAGATTTTGCTGGCCTGAGTCGAGCTTGAAAAAAACTCCTTATTACAAGTTCTTACTGTTATTTTAACTAAAAAATCATTCACACTTCAAAACATGATACTCCATTCGACGTGTGATTAAATTTTTTTAAATAAATCTACAAAATGTACAATAAAATAGAGAGTTGAATAATATGAATATTTCGAAATGTAATAAAAAATAAATATTTCCAATAATATAATATTTCTTGCTTTGATTTTAGCTAAAAAATATAATATATATTATTGTCCTTTTTAGCCGGCTTATAATATGCAAAGTAAAATATGAAGTTAAATGACATTTAATATTATAAAATATAATCAAATAAAAAATAAATATTATCAATAATTTAAATAGAAGCTATCTTGTTGTTTTAGCTTTAAAAATATCAATTAAGCTTGTATAATCAAAATGTTCAACTTTTTTTTTTCAATAGACAACATCTCCAATTCATTTAATTTTTCTTGTGCCATGATTGATTGAAGATATGTTTTAATCAACTTCAACTTGGAAAAATTCCTTTCTATAGATGTCACTGTAACTAGTATAGTCAACAAAATTCTATAGGCAACATGAAGTATTTGAATAACAGTCATCTATATTTTTCAAATAATTTATAACATCTAAGACTCTTTTTGCTTCTACCGGTAAAGATTGTTTCAATATTGATAACTTCATATACAAATTATCTCTATCTATTTCTGACTCGCCATTATATCTCAAAGCTTCTTTGTGATTTCTATAAGATTTCATTAAATTATCATCGTTAGCAAACTTCAATCTCTCAATTGAACAAGAAGAAGAAGAATAGAGCCAAGGGAAGAAGGAAGAAAACAAAGGGAGAAGGAAAAAAAGGAGAAGGTGACATCGTGAGACAATGGGTTGCTGCGTGAGGAGAGAAAAAGAGGAAAGACAATTTTCTCAAAATACCCTAATTTATTTTAAATCGACTGAACCGATTTAACTCATGAACTTGATTCGGTCATACCTTAGCCAAATTAAGTTCAAATCAATCATAGTTTGAATCAATAAAATCCTTATTCCATACCTATTCGATGGATTTAGATCGGACTCAACCCAATTTCAATTCTACATTTGCATTTTGGATATGATGATTCAATTAGGGAGGTCAATTTCCTCTAACCCGAATGGAGAATCCGACATCCGAGCTGAATGGAGGAGGGTATAGAGGGACTATCAATACCCGATATCTGACCCAAATACCTGATATCCGACCCGAATACCCGATTAAATAATATGTATATATATTAAAGAAAATTTTCTTTTCCTAAACCTACTAACTATTTTTTTTTTATGTTAAAAGTATGTTATATAGTTATTTAATCTATTTTTTAATTATATATATATATATATATATATATATATAATATGATGTTAGCTCTAATATATTTTTGTTGAATGATAATAGTTGAAAAGAAATAAGAAAATTTATTAGTATCGAAGATATCTAATCCGTTAATGAGTATGTGTATGGGGATGGATATCCGATACCCGATGGGTATGAGTACAAAGAATATAGAATCTTATCCGAACTCGATCCATTGTCATCTCTAGTAGGGATGGCAATTGGTCGGGTTCGGGTCGGATTCTATATCCTCCGTACCCATACCCATCGGGTATCGGATATATATCGGGTATATCCATACCCATTAAAAGATCGGATATCTTGTATACTAATAATTTTTTCCTTTCTATCCAACTATATCATTAAACAAAAGTACATTATAATTAACATTAAAGTTAAAAAAAATATATATTTCTAATTTTAAAAATAGATTAAACATATATATAATCTATTTCTAACATTAATACAAATTATTAGTAGGTTTTGGAGAAAAAATCTCTAATGTATATATGTATTTTTTATTTAATCGGATATTCGGGTCGGATATCGGGTATTGGTAGTCCCTCCATATCCTCCTCCATTCGGGTCGGATGTCGGATTCTCCGTCAGATTCGGGTGAAATTGCCATCCCTAATCTCTAGATTCTAAATCGTCTATTTAATTTACAATCAAATATTTTACAAGGTCTACAACAAATTGAGAATTCTAAACTTATCTAATTTTGGGGTCCTTCTAGAAAGTGGGCTTGAGGCGAGGGTGCCTCTCTCCTTCTTTCTCCAACATCTTCCATCGCTCTCGGTCCTTTGCCATCATCTTCCGGAAGCTCTCCCTTCTACTCGAACAGGCTAGAAGCTCCCCAACTACAAACAAAGGTCTTTCAGAAATCGCTCCCATCTCTCCATTCATGAGAGTAAGCTCTTCCACTTTGGTGTTTGTTTTGCTCCTTGTTTAATAATTTTTTAATTAGGGTGTGTGTAGGGGCTACTCAATAGTATATCTGCTAGAGTTATGACGAATTTGTCATTAGGGTTTAGGTGCTAGATATATCAATACTAAAACGTACAAGCCCTACTCCAAAGTAACTACTACAATAGTTAGAAGTTGCTCAACAGATACTAGAGAATAAAGTTATCGAAGAATGAAAAAATAATTCTGCTATTACACATTGTAGCAACTATCTTAAAATAGCTGCTACAACGTCAAACTCACTAGACTATTGCTTATACACATTGTAGTTGTAGGTCTCGGTGAGGCCTGCTAGTGGGAGGGGAGGGGGTGAATAGTCATGCAAATAAAATCTTGATATTTTATTTCTAATTTAGCAAGGTTGGATAGATTAGATAAGCAGTTAAATTAACCATAAACAACTAAAAGAAAACATACTCAAATTTATTTAGTTGTAACCAGGGAGACAGTGAATCCAAGGCGGTTGCAAGCTCACTAAAGATCTACTTCTTGGAAGGCGGAGAAGTCTTTTACAAAGATTGGAAATCTCACAAAAAGACTAGGAAATTCAATACAAGTTGTTTATTAATCCTAGCTATAGAGGTTATTTATAGCCCAACAATCAAAGTGTTTGTTTGCTGGTATGACACTTAGGGCGCCTCAGATGTGATCCAAAGCGCCTCCACATAAATAAAGTTTATCTATGAGAACATCAGTAGCCTAACGACTACTGTTCACTTAAGGCGCCCTGGATCCAACCGATGGTACCTTAGTTCTAAAGTAGTGCACCCTCAGTCAGAACTAAGGTGCCCTCGCACCTTTCCGCAGTAGCTCCAATCTTCGCATCTGAGACACCCTCAATCACAAATAGGGTTGCCTCGGGTCTTCAAGGTCAGCTTTGAGTTGACCTTTTTGGATTTCGCTTGCTTAGGTGATTCTTCGGTCGTCCGAAGTTTGGCTCATTCGAACCCAACTCCGACCTTCTGCTCGAACAAGGTTCCTCCCGACTTTTTGTCCCTCGGAAGTCCTGCACACCCTTCTTATCTACCGATGTACTCTTTCACAGCTTCTCGTCCCTCGGATGCACTGAACCCATCGACTCCCTTTCCCGTGCCATCCTCTCGCTTGTTGTGTCTTTCGCTCGACCCATTCCCGGGTCAGGAGCTATGTACCAGTGCCTTCCCGTATTTGATGGAGGAGGCTGAGGTAGCTTTTTCGGGACCTGGAAGCACCGTGATATCGACATTCCACATGTTTACCACTCGCTTGGCTTGTGCCCCCTTCTTATGCTCCTAAGCTCCTGCACAGTTAGACACAAGGGTCAAATCACAAAGAACCTAACTTGACTCGGTTAACCACATCAAAACTAACCCGAGGTACTTACAATCTTCCCTTTTTGAAGTGCATCAATCTGAGTTAAATTAGAGTAAACCAAAATTAAAAAATAACATTGTTTATAGAAAACAATAAAATTAAATTTGCAATTAAGTACAAAAAAGAATATTGCAATTTAAATTTTCAAACATAACCTCCCCTTAATTTAACCCTCAAACTCTCCCCCTTTGATCATATTAAAAAAAATAGAGTTAAAAATATTAGCAAAAATGTGGAAAAATTTCAAAGGAGTAGTTAAACATAAATTTAGATTTTCTAAATTTTTTTGAAAAAACATTATAACATTTTTCATGCGTTATTTTTGAGTGAATTTTTAACAACAATGCTTTTAACAATATTTTTTTCACCCACATAAACAACGCATAAAAAATGTTGTCTTTCAACTTTTTTTTTTGGTAGTGGATGAATATTCACTAAGATGGACATTGTTAATGGATAACTTATATCTGAGTGAAGACTAATGCGATGGACGTCACGAAAGAATTCTATTATGATTTTTTAGGTTTGTTTTGGCATGTTGGGGTTTGAACAGTATTTATAGGAATTATTGTAAACCTATTGAAGGATTAAAAGATCAATAATGTGGAATCTCTTATATAGTAAGAATTCTAATAAATTGTTGCCCTTTTTTAGAGTATGTACGCTGCGAGCTACTGTAATTTTCTTCTCCCTCTTCTTCTTCTTCCTCATATTTGATCTTTCTTGTCCATCTTTGTTTCGTTGCTCTACATAATCTCTGTCTCTCTACTATTCTTCAGTGTTAGAGGTTGAGAAATATTATACCCCGTCTTGCACAACAGTACCAATAATGCACACTCAGAGGCCGACTTTTAGAATCTTGTCTCCAGTAGGATTTAAATTCTCTTCTTCTTATTTGTTCCCCTGATTAGTTTACCACTGCACTACACCTAACAATTGCTTTGTACTATAACAACATTAAATAAATATATTTTTGATAAAATAATTAATATAAGATGTTGAATGTAAATAGTTGATATACGTGAAAATGTAGAATAATAAAAAAAAAATCTCAGGTTGTCGAGAACTTCAAATTGTACTCTTGTCTTTTCTACTGCAAATCCTTAATCTTTTTAGAGGCATAACCAAGAAAAGATAATTATTTTGAATCACTTAAAGTTCAGTTAATTAGCAAATACATTTATTAGCCAGTCAAGTTTTTTTTTCCCCTCACAAGACAATGAGCATAGTTTTGTCAACTTCACACTGATTCCTGAACCAACACCTTCAGTTCAACACAAAAGTTTCTAAATAGGTTGGATCAAATCCAAAAATACAAACATTTTCTGCCAATGCATTTCAGTAATCAACAAACAACGATCACACGATATGCAGAAAATTAGAGGTTCAGATCTTACACCATTTGAACAAACACAAATCTAAACTTTAGCAATCTGAACTCAGCTTTTAGTAAGAAAGCAGCTCAGATTTCTGTATGAGGAAAACCAATATACAATAACAATCACCATGATAATAGAGTAAAAAAGCATTAATAATGTTTCCCTTGATTTTCTTCATATTAAGATAATACTCCATGATGTATGAAAGAAAAATACATCTTAGCAGTGCACCAGAAATCCACCTCATGATCATATCCAGACATTTTTGTCGTTTGTACTGTGGAGTTGTGTTCAAGGCCCTTTATGAAATAATAAAAACAACTTATTTGCCATGAACATGGCCTAACAACTTATTAATCAAATAGTTTAAGGATAGAAAAATATCATAAATGTTTTTTGCTTACTTTCACAGTTGCAAATGTCAAATTATTGAAATATGTCGTGGTATAACTATTGGGATATAATGAATAATAATTAGAATAATCTCAAAAAAGGTTAGCTTTCTCGTAAGAATACTTGCAACAAGACATGCCCTGCAGCTTGGCCATCAACATGCCAAGATCTTCAATCTTCTGCAGGAGAATTCAGGGATTTTATTCATTGTTTATTTGTCTCCGAGAAAGGTACCACTAGATCATGATCACCACTGGGAACGAAGAAGACTTACAAATGATAACATTATTTGTTGATGAAGGAATGAATGATGTTCGTATTAACTTAATCACCTGTAAATTAACCAAACCACGGTAGCCTCTTTGCAAACACTCAGATGATAGTTGACATTACTCTTGAGTTCCTTATGTACATTCACTACATTGCTTAATTGATTTATTAAGTTTCCTCAACATTGTTGCCCTTGTTTAGTGCTGTTAGAGTTTCAGTTATGTATTATTTCATTGTTTATGTTATTTGTTTATCTATTGTCAAGTTATTGTTCGTGTTGTCGTTTATATTCACTCACTTTGCTAAATGAGTTAAGATGTATCTGGCATTGGAAGTGGTGGGATTTTCATAGTCTTGGCCACGGTAACTTTTTTGTATCATCTACAAGTTCAGAAGGTAAGGTGAGATCATTTTGATATATTCGCCCTAATTGATCTATAATGGACATAGATTACCTCAAAGAAGTCATCTGATATGATCCCCATGCTGTGAGCATATTAGCATGAGATATTTTAGAATTCTTATTGACTACTGCGTTGCCAATCACATAACCGTGAAAGCGATGGATAAGGTGTTGGCCTTGGGACAGGTTGGCGGGGGCGTTGGAGGCTAGCGAATCACCTTTTGCCACTGAAAGCGATGGATAAGTAAAGACTATTCTATTATATACTCTTGGATGACAACAATTTAAAGATTCAAATTAAGTTTTTTCGCTTCATTGTCAGTGGGTCGTGGCCCATCAATTCAAGCAATTTACCCAGAGGTTAAGTAGTGGTTCTTTCCCTTCATCAATACATGGATTATGGTGAATGAAAATCGCGGGTAAGTTAGAGTTGTGAGACGGGTCAATCTATGATAGGATGGGCTAATCCGTGGTAGGACAGCTATTTGGTGGGGCGGGCGGGCTGACCAGTCATTTTAGCTAGTTGAAAAATCTCCAACCTAACTTACGGTGGATTGTGGGTTAGGCGAGTCAATTCAAGGATCCACCAAAAAAATAAAAAATTAAAATTATATATAAAAATTTTAAATTTTAAATTTAGATTACCAATTAGATGAGTCAAACTCACAATTTAGCATGCAGATGTGATGATGTCAAATATCTTTACATCCAAAATTCAGTTGAGGTGTGGACTTTGCATTCTTTATAATTGATAGTATGTCTTTCCAAGCGTTTGCTTTTTCTATCTTTTTAAAAATTGTTCTTTATTTGATTAGAGTACTAAAATGACAGAGTCTAATCCAAGTATTATTGCTGCTACAGTGAGAGGCTCTTCAATAACCTACAACAAATTTCTACATCCCATGTTGCCGGTATATTTAATATTTGTATTTATTTAAGAAGATAATAGTGTGTTATTATCTTTTTAATATCTTGTACAAGCTTTCCTCCTCCAAAAGTTTTTTCAAAAAAGAACATTAGTTAATTGCCTATCTGAAATGATCAACGAGATTGTAGGCCTTGGAATAGCAGTTGTTGGACTGTGAACCAAATAACCGATCGAGTTATATTTTACTTTGTTTTTCCACTTCGTATCTGTTTTGTGTTTATAAAAGAAAATTTTTCAGTGAACGATATTCACCCTACTCTATAACACTATCTGGTCCTACAATTTCAACCATCAACAATCTCACAAAATGCAAAAATTTGGAGATTCAGATTTTACATCATTTGAACAAACAAAATATCCAAACTTTAGCAATTTGAACTCATCTTTCATTCAGAAAGTAGCTCAGACCTCAATAGAGGGAAACCAATATACAATAACAATCACCATGATAATAGAGTAAAAAAAACATTAATAATGTTTTCCTTGATTTTTTTCCTATTGAGATAAAACTCACATGATGGAGGGGAGAATAATGCATCATAGCAGTGCACCAGATATCCACCGTATGATCATAGCTAGACATTCTTGTGGTTTATACTCTGGAGCTGTGTGTCCAGCACCCTATATGAAAATAATAAGAACAACTAAATTGCATGAACACGACCTGACAATTCATTCAAATAGTATAAGGATAGAAAAGTATCATATATGTTTTCAGCATACCTTCACAGTTGCAAATGTCAAATTATTGGAATATGTCATGGTATACCTATTGGCATTTGATGAACACTATTAAAATAATCTCAAAATAGTTGGATTTCTTGTAAGCACTTAAAACAAGACGTACCCAGCAACTTGACCACCGACATGCCAAGATCTCCAATCTTCCACAATAGAAGAATTCAAGGAATTTATCCATTGTTTTGTCCCCGAGAAGGGTACATCAGATCATGATCACCACTAGGAATGAAGAAACCTTGCAATGACAAAATGTTCTCTAACAAAGCGACAAATGATGTTCAATTAATTTGATCAC
Organism: Boesenbergia rotunda; assembly: GCA_024364735.1. NCBI lineage: Eukaryota > Viridiplantae > Streptophyta > Magnoliopsida > Zingiberales > Zingiberaceae > Boesenbergia > Boesenbergia rotunda. Next base: position 325,705 of record JAGFNQ010003344.1, on the reverse strand, counting down.
CTGTAAACCAAAGCACGGTATCCTCTTTGCAAAAGGCTGAGATGATACTTGATATTACTCTTGCCTCATTGGGTACGGTAAGTCACGATTACACTTACCCATTCTTTAATTGTCTCCTTCAACAATATTTACATCACTCATGAGGCTTTTAAATTTAAGCTCCATTCATTTGGTTCTAGTTTTCATATCGCAAGGTCTTTAGATGATTGAAACAATGGGAAAGCATACCTTTTTGATATTGAGTGCCTTCCTTACAATATCACTGTTAGCCCAATAGTAAGCCAGAGTATAAACATAACACTGTGATTAGCAAACATGATCAATTTACCTAGCACAATGAAATTAGATATTCATTCATCAAAGAAGTTGAGTCCTTACTCGACATCTCGGATCAGGAAATGCGGAGGGTTAAGAATGCTTTGGTTCTCCTTCAAAATTCGTCTACCAGAAGTTGTGCTCACAAGACTAGGCAGCGGTTTCAATGGACACTCAGGACAGTACATTTCTAAAATGTGTGGCTCATTAATTTCCGATGCAAATGACTGTCCATGAAGCATATTTGTTATATTTCAGAAAACTTAAAAAGATCTATGTAAATATAATTATAGATTATTGGGATTGTTTATTTCAATTTTAGAGGATATTTTGGATGTTAGATCTCTTGGTTCAAATCAAGCTCAAACTAAATTCACCTTGTTGGTTTGTAGCAGAACTAGTAGTGAACCAAGATGAATGATTCCTTTTACTACGCCTTGACTTGTTCAGTTTCCTCGACTACTTTGGTTATGTAGATTCACTACATTTCTTGACTTGTTCAATTTCCTCAAAAACCTTGTTGCTCTTGTTTAGTGCTGTTACAGTTTCAATTATGTATTTCATTGTTTACGTAATTGTTTATCTATTGTCAAGTTATTGTTCGTGTGTTGTCGTTTATATTGACTCACATTGTTAAATGTGTTAAGATGCATCCGGCATTTTGAAGTGGTCGGATTCTGGTAGTCTTGACCGCTGCAACTTTTTTGTATCGTCTAAAAGTTCAGAAAGTAAGATGACATAAGATATCATTTTGATATATTGATCTGTAATGGACTTAGATTACCTCAAAGAAGTCATCTGATATGATCCCCATGTTGTGGGCATAAGGTATTCTAGAATTCTTGTCGACTTTTTCACCTGTTATTGGGTTGCCAATCAAGTAACCCTGAAAGTCAACCATAAGTAAAGACTTTTTCTTTCATATACAATTAGATGACAACAATTTAAAGATCAAAATTAAGTTCTTTCCCATCATTGCCAATGGCCAATCAATTCAGTCAAGTTACCTGGAGGTTAAGTAGTGGTTCTTTCCCTTCATCAATACCTGGATTGCAGTAAATGAAAATAGCTCTCACTTCACAGTTCACAGCCTCAACAATAGTTTAAGTTAAAAGTAGAGTTACCGTCCAATATTCTTTTGGCCACCATAGGTACAATTTTTCCAGCATACGAATCCCCAGCAATGTAGAGGGGATTGGAGATGAACTCTGAGTGCTCAACAAGCCACTGCAAAAGTGAAAGGTTGCATCTTTAAAGCACTTAACAGTAATTACATCAGGAATATATGATCTTTCCCACCTGTATGAGAAACTTATAAGTCTGTTCAGACCAAATCGTATCGTTGGCATCATAGCCTTCATCTTTTCTTGAATATGAGAATCCAGACCCCAATGGGGAATCTAAAAATATCACGTTGGCGACCTACATGTATATATGTTTTCACGCAGACAGGACCAAAAGCATGTATCATATTTCCTCCTCGATTACTCAACAAGAAGAAGAAGAAGTCACCTTGGTCCAGGAATAGGGATGGTACACCAAGCTTGGCAGGCTCCCGTTGTACTCGGCTGTCACAAATTTCATGGGGCCTGCGAGTGGATTGCTACTATGAAATTAAACGAGAGTAGTTAATCATAGCAAACAGGGAAATTTCACCCACCGATCTCGAAGACCAGGCCGCTGATGGCAGAGCACCTGGGGCCGCCGGTCAGCCAAAGGAGCAGAGGGTCCTCTGTTGGCTTGTCCTCCGACTCAATGAAGTAGTAGAAAAACTCGCCGCCGTGCACCTCGTCCACCTCCACGTACCTGCAACAATTAAAGCAGAGGTTCATGGCGGTCTCAACAAAGTTAAGGTTGTGGGAGCAGCATCCAGACCCTGTTTCTAAGTAGAAGGGCAGGAGGCCTTGGAATCCAGGCAAATGGGTGACCACCGAAGATGACAGAGCAGAGGAAAAGAAGCAAAGGAAGATCAGTGAGACAATCAGGAGAGGGCCTTCCATCTCTTCCCTCTTCCTTCTTCCCTTCTCCCTTTTTCCTTCTTCCCTGTTGTCTGTGCGACTGTTTTAGAGTTTCATACGTGATTAAAAAAGCGTCCAAGATGGTACAGCTCTCCTGCGATTACAGCAAACATTAGCAGATACGTCAAAGATGCAATCAAGCAACCAGTGGGCGGGATAATAATAATAAATTGGATAACGTGCAAGTTATGGCGATCGATCCTATTTTATAAAAAAATTCTATCATTCATCAATGTAGATGGTTGAGAATGAACCATCTACAAATTTAATATTTCATAATTATATATCTTATTTAAAAAAATTATAAAATTCATCGTAGCTGAGGATCAAATTACTGATATTTAAGAGATAATTAATCTTCCTTCTGCATCGTATCATAACCTAGGACAGAATTGACGGGAGATAAGGTGGCAAAGACAATTCGCTTGCCCATAGTGTCTATGTCAACCCATCCTAGAATCAACAAAGAGAAGATAAATCATGAGGTTATTAACTCAGATGTTATGACTAATATATGGAAAAGTCGGATATACTAATTTTATCATATTTTGATTTCAGATCTCAAAATAATAATATCCATGTATTAATCATCAGCCTATCCCGGATCGAATGGAAAGGAGACTAGCTATATGCTGATGGTCTTTTTTTTTTGGGACGGTTATATATAATTTTTTTTGTTAGACAGGAAACATAGGAGCATAACATAATTCGAAATGGCCTGTAGAAAAAATATCAATCAGGTTGGATAATATTAAATTTGGAATGAGGTCTTATAAAAATAATTTATCGGTCGTCAAGTAATTAAAAAATGTTCATGGTAAGAAGTATAAAAACCTAATATTTTACCATTACACATCTCATTTTTAAAAAAAATTATAAAATTCATCGTAGCAAGAAATAAAGATGGAAACAGGCCAGACCAGATCAGATTTTTGCCTTAACAGGTCAGACATGTATAATAACAAAATGGGCCTGAGCCTGGCCTTTATAGGCTTTATTCTTGACCTAAACCTGGTCTGTTCAATAGTCTGGCTTGCGACCTGTTTACAAAATCTGTAATTTAGAGTACTTTATACAGGTTAATGGTCAAAGTATTAAACAGGACGAAAATCAACCTTAACAGATCTTACATTATAAAGACCTCAAAACAAGTCTTGCATCATATAAGCCTCAAACAGGTCAAGCCTACAAATATTTACATATGTATCTAATCTTAGTAGGCTCAATCCAGCCTGTCAGATTTGATAGTCTTTATATTAAACATGGTCTGACCTGATAAGAAAATTAGATTTTGAAATAGACCTGAACATTATCATATTTCTAAACAGGTCAGGCCAGACCAAACTAAACACAAGTCAGGTTACAAGCTGCTTGACCTATTTTCATCCCTAATTAGAAATCGAATCACGAGTACGTAAGAGAAAAATTAATCACCCTGTTATACCATAGCTCCGAAAACGAATTAACCTATAAACAAAGTAATACAGAAGGTATAAAATGCCTAAATAATTATAATGAATCAGTCGATGTGATGATTCATCCTGGCGACTAAAAATTCATTTCTCTCTTTAAAAAACAAAGCGTGTATTGTGCATCAAAGAAATGCATCTGCATTATATCTGCCGAGTGAGAGACATGCATTGATTCATTAATTCAGGTAGATGCTTTTATCTTTAATTTACTTATCAAATAAATTTAAAGAACAATTATATAAGAATAGTTTTAGTTGGTACCACTTAGTTAAGCAAACCATTGGTTTGATACTTTTTTCCCCACTTCACTATCTAAACCAAGCTTCCTATCATATTATCAATTTCACTCCACCTAGTACTAGATTGGGCAAGTATCAATCAAGTCTAAATCTTTATCTAACCATTTTAAATTAAGTAGAAAATAAACATGCAAAGTAAAACTATAAATCGATAAGTCATGCAATTCAACAAGAAAAGATTAATTTGCTATTAGCTCCCCTAAATGATAACATTGATATGGTCTATCTAGGTAGTGGATTTGATTTTTAGGGACCCAATATTTATTTGGTCTGGATTGATTAAGCAAGTTTGATTTAGGAACTTATGTTTAGACTTGATTTCTAATATTTTAATTCACCAATGATAGAAACGATTTGAATTGAGTCTCAATCTTGTATCTTAGTCTGAATCGATTATATACAACCTTTTGAGTCGCATGTATTGTATCAAGGTACTTAGAGTCCAAAGTAAACGGTTCCGGTCATCCTTTAAGGTTTTCAACTCGAGCTTTTAAATTGAAATTTTCTTCCTCAGATAGCTGGACTTGAGTTGAAGTTACAATTTGAACTTACACTACAACAAAAATCGTCATCGACAACAGATGAAATCTGCTGTTGCAGTCCATTTTAACCGTTATAATTGGCACTATTGTTAAAAATATGTTAAAACGACGAGCGTTAAACTGTTATCTTTGACAACCATTAAAACACTTGGTTTATAGTCACGTGCTCTAATCCTCTAAGCTACAGGCCCCACCCCGACTCCACTGGATCTATTCCTGGGAGTACCCTCAAAAAGAAACCTTTCCTCAACCATTTCGGGTTAAGAAGATGTAAAAGTGCGTTTCTCTCTATCTATAAAATATAGAACCGTGAGTTCCGATGTGTGAAGTGATAGTGAAGAGATATCATAATAGGGATTTAAAATAAAACGACCTTTGCACTTTAAATTTTTATCTATTTTATATTTTCAAATATAAAAAAAGTCAAATCAAATATACAACAATTTTAAACTGTTGTACTTTAATATCAATGACAATAGTTTTGCAATGATTAAAATCTATTGTCTTGGGATGGTTTTGCGAAAAAAAACTAGATAGAAAAATATTTCGATAACATGTAAAATCATTATCGTTGAATTATTTTCACAATTGTGTACAACCGTTATCTTTATTCAGTGTTCAATAGTTTAAAAAATCTAAATATATTTAATACAACAAATACACAACATAGATTTACAAAACACAATATTTATTACGATATATATAAATATATATAACATCTTTTAGTACACGTACAATATGAGAATTGTTAGTATTTATTTTTACACATGTCGATCAGCATTTTTAGTACAGCAGGTGTTGGCATCAACACAAATAATTTGTACACAACTATTTGCTACACATCTTTTACAACTAAGTTATAGCAAACTTAGATGCATCTTCACAATTCTTGAAGGCTCAAACCTTAAAAAACAAAAACAAATAATGACTCATAATGATGATTATGATAAATGAATTAATGACAGCAAAACTAATCTGTGAATTCCAAATATGCTTTACATTTTACGCTTCACACTAAAACAATAAAAACATCTGCAGACAGAATCTAGTTCTAGTTGATTAAAATAAAATATCGTGGCACAAACATTTTTTCTTGTCTTGAATTAAAACAATTTGTAATTGCAGTAACAAATTGTTACAAATTGCAGTAACAAATTGTTACAAATTGCAGTAACAATAACATATTTTAGACTTGGGTTATAACCGTTGTCTGCAATAATAAATTTGGTTGATTTTGTTATTGCAGTGTCAGATTAGCTACTGATATCTTAATAGCTAACAAAGATTAATTTCTTCTCTTGCAAGGAGTGCCATAATGGACCTTTGTTTGTTTTATAACCATAACATTGAATTAGCACATGATTAGTATCACAACAAAGACTAGGAATTATGAGTTTGGAGCATCTTATTAGCAACAATTTTCTTTTGTTCGTTCCTTTTTTCTAGGAATGAAAGCTGTGAAAGAGTGTGTGACATGCCTGGCAAGCTCAAGAGCATATCTTAAAGCTTTGTGGGGTTGCAGACGTCCTTTCTTTTGAAGATAGCTCCCTAAATCGCTCTGATTATTAACATAGATAGAATTGAAACATTAAGATTAAAACCAACATTAATCTTGGTTGGAAAATTTTTAAAAAATTGTGCCAAGAGGAAAATTAGCACAAAAACCTTTCAACGTAATGCTAAGAAAGATACATCAATCATACATAGATCATGAGGAAATGAATCACAAAAGTATAATAATATATACATAACAAGCATTAGAAACTTACTTTTGGATGATACTCTACGGCAATCATCATAGGTATATTTTGTGTAATAGCTCCTACGAATCGGATAACATTTGGATGCCTAGCCTTTTGCAACAGATTCAATTCATGCTTGAAGGCATTTCTGTATAAGTGCAAGTGACAAACATCTTAGACATCTAAAAATAAAAAATAGAGAAGATCAAGAAATTGGAGTAATCAATTTGTGCAAGGGACGTTCATATAGAGTAGCATGAAACATGGGAGAGAAGTCCCCTAGTGAATCAGAAATGTGAGGCGAATATTTGATGAGGCATCTATACCATCAAAACTTCCAGATAATATTGAAACAAATCACCCTAGGTTAAGACTGTCTAAGGGAAGTTTCACAAAATAGTCATGTTTGAACTTACACACTATCAGGATCTGAATGGCTATCTTTGTCAAGAATTTTCATAGAAACCTTTGTGTCATTCCACTTGGCAACTTGATAAGTACCCTGACAAAGTGTGTAGAAGAAGTGAACTTCATCCTTTTACTAACTAATATGTGATCTAAAAGAAATACCAAGAATGAAATGAGCAAGTAATCACTTTTAAGAAGAATGTAACTTTAGTACAAATAAATTTGTTTTGTATCTTCTAGCTGGAGCCAAGGCAAAATAAATAAATAAATAAAGGCAATGAAACCAACACACACATCAAAAGAAAAATACAAATGTTGCCTTCTGATGCAGTCAAGTACTAAAATCAATTTTTTGCAATATATTGATCCTTTATGGCTCAGGTAAGAGTGACCGAAACTTAGTCGTGGTCTTTTAAACTACTCAGGCCAAAATTCCTGAAACACTAAACTAGTTTTATTACCCAAAGACTACTACCAGGAAAAGTGAAAAGACAGAAGCAGGACAAGATTATGGTGGAAAGTGAAAAATTGGTAAATAGCACAAATTCATTTTTTTTTATGTATGCATTAGTTAAAATTTTATTTTTATGTTTAGTTCGATATGCCAGGAAAAAAAACACAAGAGATACATGTCTTTAAAACCTCTTCACCTCGACGAAATTGTATTTCCCCTGGGTTTAGCTCATACTCCGGAACTTCTCCGGGATTTGACATGGCCATGGGAGTCCTCCTAATCTTCTGAAGAAGTTGCTGAGGAAACTCCAGGAGGTTAGTTACCCAAATGCGATAGATGTCGAAGAACAGAAGAAATACCGGAACTTTGGCTCCTCGAGCTTTCAAGACATTGTAGACTTCAACATTACCATAGTACTTGGCATCTACGGTAGCCTACCATGAAACACCAAGTAATCAAACCTAAGTCCAATAGTCTAACAATGGATGTTGAAGAAAAACAAGATTTTACTGTGCTCCCCCACCGATTCCTTGCATCGACATTGGCTCTCCAGCCGAGCAACAGCTTAACAACGCCCACATTCCCCTCGCAGGCAACTATGTACAGGGTCGTCCTGTCGTCCAGATCAATGCTATTCACATCAACGCCATCCTTCAACAGCTCATCCACGCCCTTGGCATCCCCTAGCAACGCGAGAAACAATAGCTGCATGGTGGAGTCCAGGTTCTCCGGCACCGTGAGCTCATCCATGGCGGTCGGGCTCCTGCACTCGCGGTGGGGATTGAGCGAGGACTGCCTGCCGAAGCTAAACCTATTGAGTTGCGGGTTGAAGGAGAGGTTGCGCTTGAAGCTGAACTTCCCGCTTCGCCTACCGGAGCCGCCTCTAGAGAGCTGCCACGAGATGTCGCGCTTGACTTGCCCTGGCGCTTCCGCCTCCATCGGTCCCCGCGCTTCAGATTAAAGCCCTAAAACCCAATCGATTGCACAGAGAAAAAGAAGGGGTAAATGGAGGCCAAAAAACATCATACCTTTTTAGGGGAAGATTAGGAGGAAGAGTCTGGCTTCAATTGAAAATGGGGAGGAAGAAGAATGCGCGAGATCGAAGGTTGCAGGGGAAGGAATCAGGAAAAGGTGAGGAAGAAGGAGAGGAAGAGAGCGAATGGAGGAGGAAGCAGGGACCGAGACGCCATCAGCAACCCTAGTTTTTCACGGGAATAGAGAGAGGTACCCAAGTCTAAAGCAAACCCAAGTCTTCAACGGAGATGTTCAGCGGGAGACGGACTCGGTGGAGATGTTCAGCAGCGTGAGGGAAAATACGAAGGAGAGGGATTCAACAGCATGACGGAAAATGCGAAGGAGGGCGCTTCGAGTTCAGGTGAAGAGGGGGAAAGTGCGAAGGCATTTTGGCGCTTAGGGTTTCGGCAAAGATAGGGAAAATATAAAGAAGATAACGGGGCCAAGAAAATGGTAAAGGGTAGAAAACTCTCAATTTCAAATTGATTTTTACTTGCACTCCTCGTTTGATAAATTCTTTATATTTATTCCATGATGGATTAAGTATAAAAGAGTAAAAATTGAGTATACATTAATAAAAATGAGTATAAAAAAGTGAAACTTAAGTATAAAAGAGTGAAAATTGAATACACAATTTCTTGATGTGGTGGATGCAACCTTACATACTCAAATTTCTAACTTTTATACTCAATTTTTTTCAAATAATACTCACAGAACTATCTTGTCAATCCCATCAGGGACTGCATGCAAAGAAAATTTTGGGATTAGGGAGTTTAAGAAAATTTCCCCCCAAGGAAACCCATGACGAAATTACGAAGAACATAATATGAGTTAGATAGGGTTGCCTTTTACTATATAACAATATAAAATACACGACGATTATTAAACTTGTTGTTGAACCACAAAATAGACAACGATTTTCAACAATTGTTGTCGTAGCCTCAAAAACAAATAATAGTTTTCTAAAATCAATCTCGTCGACTCTTCAAACGGAAAAGATAACGGTTTTAACAAAAACCGTTGTTAAATAGTAAAAAACAATGATTTTTTCCTAAAATGGTTGTCTTTTCCATGTTATTGAAGTCGATTTTTCTTTTAGTGTTATTCAATTGAAATACTTAGGTTAGTTTTCTCCTTAAGGGTTTTAACCTCCTTTGGAATGACTTGACCCAAACATTAATTTGGTTATCTCTCGAGTCAGATCGTAAATCAAATAGTTCAATTTATTTATTAGTGGACAGTCTACCTTATTATTTGGTACGTCTGAAAGGATATGGATCTGTGGCTTCGGATTCAGATCCGGACTCGGTCTCGACCACTTGTTCTTGCGCAGGTAGTACCAAAAAGCTCACTTGAGCTTGTTCTTCCTCATCCGAATCCTCCGATGATAACTCGTCTTACATAGCTTTCAGCGTTTTCTTCTTTCATTGCATCTTGTCTTTCTTTAGATTTGGATATTCCACCTCGAAATATCCCCTTACGTTGCATCCATAGCAAATCACTTCGAACTTGGATTTTGTTGTTCGGCCTGGTTCATTTTACTTGTTTTTCGACTGGATCACCTTCTTGATCTTGTGCTTAGTAAACCCCTTTTCTTCTTGAATAGTTTCCGAACTAAGTTAACTAGTTCGGAGTTGATTTCTTCGTTGTCTTCTGAAGTTGATTTCTCTGTCGTCTTTTGAATCCGATTCATCTTCAAATTAGGGTCATTTTAGGATGACTTTGATTTCTTGTTTTTGAATTTTCCTACAAGTAGACCAACACTTTTCTCGACTAGAGTAGCATTAGTTTGTTCATATAATTCAAATTCAGAAAATAACTTGTCTAACTCTACCTTTAAAAGATCTTGAGAGACCTTGTAAGTAATTACCATCGATACCCACAAGGTATTTTTTGGAAATGCATACCTAATTATGTCTCGATTCTCGATTGATTGTCTGATCGCGTGGAATCAGTTAAGGAGGTTCAGGATCTGAGCATGAAGCTGACTTACTGACATTCCTTCCTATATTTTTATGTTAAACAATTTATTTAAAATTAAATTATGCTTGCTTATCTTGGTGTCGAAAATTCCTTTGTGTAGATCGACTAACTGTTGGGATCGGTAGGCCGACAAGAGGGGGATGAATGACCCCTGAAAAATAAGAATAAGATTTTTTGTTCGACTTAAACAAAGATAAAGTTAGTTATCAACGGAACAATAACATAAAACAATTACTAATCAAAAGAAAAGAGATACTAGATTTTTATTTGGTTACAACTAGGATGGTTGCTAATCCAAGACAATGACAAGCTCAACTCCAAATGTACTCCTTGTGGCAGAGAAGCCTCTTACACATTTTGAACTTAGAGAAAGCTCAAGAAGAAATTCGTTATAATTCGATTGATTAAATAAACTAAGTTCAGGGGTCTATAATTCGTTATAATTTGATTGATTAAATAAACTAAGTTCAGGGTGCTAGCCCTTGTAGAAGTTTATCGCAATGTTGACGTGGTGCTTCTCGGGCGCCCAAGTGCATACGAGCGCCTGACACGTTGTCAATGCTTATCCACATCGCAACAACCACAAAATAGCTACTCTTTGGATATGTATGGTCACACAGGTGCCCCAATCATTTCGGGCTCCCGAGTGAATGAGTTCGCCCCCAAACACAAGCTCCCTAGTTTTGTTGAAGGAATCTATGGTCCGTGGGACCATGTGTTTTGATGTTTGGGCAAAGTATTTATGTTAGGTTTACCCTTGTGTTTAATATGTGTATGTGAGTGTGTAGGTTTGCAGAATACACATAGGCTTAGCTGGACAGCTTCGGGTCCGGTGAAGGATGGCATGAGGAGATAAGCTATGAGTTTGTATGCATCCGAGGGACCATGGACAAAGAAGGAACGATGAGCCGAGGGAAGCACACTTCGAGGTATACGCAAAGGATGGCATGAGGATGAGCCGCGAGCTCGTATGTATTCGAGGAATGAGAGCCAAAGTCAAAGAAAGCTTGAAGGCAATATGTCGAAGCTACAAAAGAAGAGTCAACTGAGTCGTGAGGATCCGAGTGTAAGAGAATTGTACATTTGAAGGGAACCCCTAGGTTTAGGGTTTAGGTAGTCGACTGATGCTTGGATCAGTCGAATGGTAGTTGGCACAGAAAGATTAATCGATTGATCTTCTGTGCAGTCAATTGGTGTCAGTTGGGAATTTGAACGTTGGACTGCAACGTTCGGATTCGAATGGGACCAGTTGATTGGTGTTGGCACCAATCGACTGGTAACGGCCAATTCAGCCACGAGCACTATTTAAGGGAGTTCGGTTTGGCTGGCTAGGGTTGACGAAATTGGCTTTGGTTAAAGGCCAATTAGTAGTCTAAATGCTCAAGTATATGTTGCGGGTTGTGACGAGGTTTCTCCACCCACAAGGAGCTACACTGTTAGTAATATGAGAGAAGTGTCCCAGCCTTATGATTGTAATCATTTATTTTAATAAATGAATATTCACTATTTGAGTATACATGTCTGTGTATTTGATTGAGATCTTAAACTCACTTACTGAATGTCCGCAATACAATTCACAGCATGAGAGAATTTGTGATGAATTCACAACTAGTGATTATCTCTACATGTGCAATTGTGAAGTATTGAAATTGTCCCTAGTCGATGAATTAATAGATACGGACGCTATCAATTCTGTTGAGACTAGCATGGGTTATTCTCTAATCAGCTGATTCTCACTGGCTGGTGACATTGGGATGTCCGGAGATAAACATGAATGCTAGTTAAGGGAACTAGTTCATTGGAGTGACTGGCTGTAAAACTTCATATGGTAATCTACATATAGATATGTCAATGAAGTTCTTACTGTAGCTTAAGTGCGATGTTCCTTTGACTTGCGGGGTTCAAGTCATCTTGGTCATGAAGACTTATACTTTGACATCTTAAGCAAGCATCTCCAAGGAGGTGTGGACCCAGGATGATTGGGTATAAGCCGAAGTGCCCGAAGATGTTTGAACAGCCTACAAAGGATTCACCACTCCTTGCGAGGAGATGTATACCCAAGGCCTATCATCGGATTATTACTCGAAGCCTCTAGCCAGAGCATTACATGATCAGAGTATGAATATCTCAGATACATGAGAGTAATTAGAATCCGTAGGATGAGAAAACGTTACTTGGGCTAGGTGTGACGTAGTCAGCCTAGTGGGGACTGACACACATAGACCATGTCCTGAACCAAGTGGGTATAAGATGGTGAAGGGAATGGGGCACGATTCATTATAGTTGCTGAAGGGTTTCAGAATCATTTCTGAGGTCAACCGTTGATCTTTCAATTAATTAGGGATCATGATGTACTACTAGGTGACACTCATGATCGTTCTATAATTAATTAGTTAATTATGGACGGCCAACATAAATTGAAAGCCTATTTGGTCACACGCATAACGAGTAATTTGAAGGATTTAAAACGAGTTGAGAATTGGATTCTCCAATCGAGATAGACTATTTTTGGTAAGTCCAAACAATAGTCAAAATTGAATTTATTTCAGACGCATCGGAAGTATAGAATGACTAAGTCTTTTAAAGACTTAATGGGTGAATTAAATAAGTTTAATTCATTAAGGGATTTGATCCAAGGTGGTATGGTTTATTATAAGCTTAAAATAATCCATGGGATTATTTTATCATGAATTAAAATAAACCAAAGAGTTGGTTTGTTGGATTGATGGGTTTTGAACCATGGACCTATGGTTTGGATAAAATCTTGGCCGACCACTTGAGATGAGATCTCTTGTATATGAATTTTGGCCATCACTAAAGGATAAGGCTATTTTGGTTTGTTTTATAAAATAGACCAAAGGTTGGTTTATTTTATAAAAGGTTATATAAATTTTATATATATAAATTTTTATATAATGAACCAATGGTTGGTTTTATTAATTTTATATAATCATGCCAAAAGAAAGAGAGCCTTGATTATGGATTGATTGAGAAATTATTCCATAATCAAGGAGAGGAGGCTTGATCATGAGAGCCTTGATTATGGATTGATTGAGAAATTATTCCATAATCAAGGAGAGGTTTGCTTGGGAATTAAGAAACCTCTCCCTATATAAAGGACCCAAGGGGTGCCTTGGTAGATGATCCATCCAAGAATTGCTTGGGCTCTCTCCTCTTCTTCTCTCCCTCTCTCTTGGCCGGCCATAGGCCTTTCCCCTTTCTTCTTGACGTGGGCACAAGGAGAAGCATCAAGGCGACGAAGTTCTTCCTTGTGACGATCTTCCTCTTCGGCCGACCTTGGTGGTGAGTCTTTCGATTTGATTACTCTCTCAGTTTTCGTCGTGTTCACGGAGAATCTAGTAGTTCTCGTGAACACGAAACTCGTGGCTTAGCGAAGTCATCCCGACGATACTCGGCGTGGATACGAATAGAGGCGGAGCTTTCAAGGGACGCTAACGGTTGGATCTCGTCCCTTCTTCCAAGTTACGCAAGGTATTTTGTAGAGTAATTTCCTTTTCTGCAAAAATTTTATATTACGATTATGTGAACACATTGCATGCTTAGGATATGTGTTAGAATAATTTAGGAAATTATTCATGCTTTTGTTTCCGCTGCATGTAATTATGTAACAATTACAATACGTGTCCGCGTCGGCATGCACCCGGTCCCAACAGTGGTATCAGAGCCGGTTAGTGTTCGACATAATCATATAATTGTTTTGCGGAAAACTTTGTCATGATCTCAATTTTGGAAAATTTTCTAATTATGGAAACTTTCCAATTATGGTAAATTTTAGATTTAGGAATTTCAAGGTTTGGAAATCCTCATGAAATTTCGCAAACTTTTGAAATATTCCTATTTCTGAAATTTTATGATAATTGTGAAAGCTTTCCATTTTTGGAAACTTTCCAATTTTGGAAATTTCCTATTTTGGAAATTTTCCAATTTTGGAAATACGTAAGTTTTCTTTGTACCAGAAACTTACAATTATTCTGAAAATTTTATTTTTGGAAACTTTCCATTTATGGAAAGCTCGCAATTTTGGGCACTTTCTTTCGAGAAAGTCTAGACAAATTATGGAATATTAATTGGCATTTAAATTCATAATTGGAAATTAAATTATTTACAAAATTCTTTATTTTGGATTGAGCCTCGGGGAGCCGTCCAATTTAAAGTAAGTTGTTATAATTAAATTTCCTAAATTGAATTTAAATTGTCAAATGTTTAATTTGGATTGAGCCTCGGGGAGCCGTCCAAATTATATTATCAATAAATTCTTATTTTGGATTGAGCCTCGGGGAGCCGTCCAAATTAAGTTATTTATTGATATTAATTTTCCATAAATAAAATATGTGATCAAATCTTGAAAATTTTTGAGGTGATTCTCAAATGATAATTTCCTTATTTGATTTATGAGGTGATGCTCTTACATATTATTGTCTCCAAAATTAATTAGGAAAATTGTTTCCTATAGAGTATATTTCCTTAAATAAGATTTTTATGAAAATAATATGTGGTTGAATTAAGGGAATCTGACTCTTAATTTAATAAGATTTGATTTAGAGAAATCAAAGTCTTAAACATATTATTTCCGAAATTGATTATGACAATTTAGGAAATTGTTTCCCAAAACAATTCCTTGAATAAAGTGTGAAATTAGAATTAGGAAATCCGGTTCCTAATTCAATTAATGAGACTTGATAAATTAAGTCACATACATACTTTATTAAGGAAATCGTTAGAACATGACATAATTATATGTCATGAATGTGCTTAAAAGAAAAGGATGAGACCCAAAACCCTTTACAAAATATTAAGGCCAACACCTTCCATTAATATGGTTAGAACCGGAGTTTTGTTTCTCGTTTGGGTTGATGGACACATCCATGCCCGTCTTGAACCTCAACATGTTCAAACCATGGAATTAGTTTATGATTAATATAGTTGGAGTCAGAGGTCAATCCTTAGTTTTGGTTGTTGGACACATCCAAGCCTGACTAAACGGTTGAATGAGCTCCAACCATATTAAAACTATTTCTTGATTAATGGGTCAGCCTTAAACTTGGAGCATCGATTTGTTGTGCCACAGCCAAGGTCGATGTAAAGAGAGGTGCAGTTGGGTGCTATGTATAATGTTGCATACTTGTTAATGAGTTAACAACCCAATGATTTATGCAATCATTCAATTAGTTGATAGCATAATGTGATAGTTACATATATGTAATATGTAATCGGTATAATTACCTACCTTCATAGCTAAGAAAAACTTGATGGCCCCAGCCATGGTTGTTCTTATCTATGGTTGGATATCAACCTATTTGGAGATGTTCCTACGATCTCCCGAATTGATAAAAAAGGGTTATTCAATTCGAAAAATAAATAGGATTTAATTAATGTATATTGATGCATTCTTCTCATCACATAACCTCAATTTGTATTTCGAGGATAATCACCTGATCATGTCTTCTCTAAATTTGCATTCCATTTTGGACACCAATAAGCTGACTGGGCCAAACTTCATGGACTGGCTTCGAAACCTGAGGATAGTCTTCAAGGCAGAAAAACTTACTTATGTCCTTGAAGATCAACTTCCCAACCGTCCTTCAGAAGATGCAACTCCAGACCAGTTAGCGGCCTATCAGAAACATGTGACTGATTCTGAACTTGCAAGTTGCATCATGCTAGCCGCTATGGTACCTGAGCTGCAAAAGCAGCATGAGCATATGGATGCTTATACCATCATCTTCCATCTTCATGAGTTATTTGACGAGCAGGCGAGATCCGAAAGGTTCGAGGTCTCCAGACTCCTCTTCACCTCTAAGATGCAGGAAGGCACTTTTGTCTCACAGTTTGTGTTGAAGATGTTAGGGTACATTGAGCGTCTGGGCACACTCGGTTTTGCAATGGATCACGAACTAAGTATTGACTTAATTCTGCATTGTTTGCCCAAAAGTTACTCACAATTTATGATGAACTATCGGATGAACAAGATGGAGACTACCATTCTTGAGTTGCTCAACCTGCTGAAGACTATAGAGCCTTCTGTGAAGCAGGATTAGAAGACGGTACTGTTAGTTGGTTCCTCGAAGAAAGGTTCTAAGAGGAAGGCCAAAGAACAGAATAAGGGAAAGAAGAAAAAGGCCAAAAAGACTGAAAAGACACCAAAAGACACTTGCCATCACTGCGGCAAGGAGGGTCACTAGCGAAGAAACTGCAACGTTTATCTTGAGTCCTTAAAGAAGAAGGCATCTGATGCCCCATCCTCTTCAGGTATCTTCGTTATTGAATGTCACTCTATTTCCTCAACCACCTGGGTACTTGATACTGGGTGTAGCTCACATATATGTAATGACATACAGGGGCTAAGGAATAGAAGAAGACTCGTCAAGGGAGAAGCGAATTTGCAAGTTGGAAATGGAGCAAAGATTGCTGTTGTTGCCATCGGAACAGATTTGCTAAAACTCCCTACTGGACGTGTCTTAGAATTGGATAATTGTTATTTTGTTCCTTCGTTAATAAAGAACATTGTATCTATTTCATGCTTAAATGAAAAGGGTTATCATTTAACTTTTAGTAACAATTGTTGTTACATAACTTTAAATGATGTTCTTTATGGGACCGGAACTTTGTGCAATGGTATCTACACGTTTGATTTATCCGGTGACGTTTTCAATATCGAAGTTAGCAACAAGCGTGCTCGAATAGATAATCAAATAGACTCTTATACGTGGCATTGTCGTCTTGGCCATGTAAGTAAGAAACGCATGACCAAATTACACCGATGTGGAATTCTGGAATCATTTGAACCCGGTTCATTTGATACATGCGAATCATGCTTAAAAGGCAAGATGGCCAAATTACCCTTTTCCGGAAAAGGTAAACCAGTGGGAGAATTACTTGGTCTAATACATACTGATGTATGTGGACCAATGTCAACTCTTGCACAAGGAGGTTATAGCTACTTCATTACTTTTATCGATGATCACTCACGATTCGGGTATGTGTTCTTAATGAAACACAAATCTGGCTTTTGAGAAATTCAAAGAGTTCAGAAGTGAAGTAGAGAAACAACTTGGCAAAAGTATTAAGATACTTCGATCCGATCGGGGTGGTGAATACTTAAGTCAAGAGTTTCAAGATTATCTTAGGGACAATGGGATATTATCTCAATGGACTCCGCCGTATACACCACAGCATAATGGTGTATCTGAGAGGCGTAACCGAACCTTGATGGACATGGTTAGATCTATGATGAATCATGCAACTCTTCCAAAATCCTTTTGGGGTTATGCACTTAAGACAGCTGTTTACTTGCTAAACAGAGTCCCGACCAAGGTAGTCTCTACTACTCCATATGAGACGTGGAATAGTCAGAAACCTCATTTAACTCACCTTAAAATATGGGGTTGTCCTGCTTATGTGAAGCGGACTGTATCAGACAAATTGGATGCTAAGTCTGATAAATGTCTGTTTATTGGATACCCTAAGGAAACGAAAGGTTACCAATTCTATCATCCCTTGGAACAAAAGGTGTTTGTTTCAAGGCATGCTGTGTTTCTAGAAAAAGAATTTCTTTTACAAGAAAACAGTGGGAGTAATATTGAACTTGAAGAAGTTCAAGAAACTCCAATAGACAATACAGAGACACCTAGTCTAGACCCACAACCGAGAACTCATGATGATGAGCTATCAGTTGAACCTAAAACAACACCACCTCTTCGTAGGTCTGATAGGACATGCAATATTCCAGAGAGATACGGATTTCTCATAAGTGAATCAAACGACGTGTTAGTCATTAACGATGACGAACCTATCAGTTATGAAGATGTTCTGAAAAATTCAGAAAGGGACAAATGGCTTGAAGCCATGAAGTCGGAAATGGATTCCATGTACCAAAATCAAGTATGGGACTTGGTTAACCCACCTGAAGGGATTAAGCCCATAGGGTGCAAGTGGGTTTTCAAGAAGTAAACCGACATGGAAGGTAATGTTGTTACCTTTAAGGCTAGATTAGTGGCAAAAGGATATCGTCAGAAACAAGGAATTGATTATGACGAAACCTATTCGCTAGTAGCTATGCTTAAATCCATTCAGATGCTCCTGGCCATTGCAGCTCATTATGACTATGAGATATGGCAAATGGATGTGAAAATAACTTTCCTTAATGGAAACCTGCTTGAGGATGTATACATGATACAACCTGAAGGTTTCACATCGGTTGATAAAACCAAAGTATGCAAGCTTCGACGATCCATATATGGACTAAAGCAGGCATCCAGGAGCTGGAACATCCGTTTTGATGAGACAATCAAAGAGTTTGATTTCTCACAAAATCCTAACGAACCTTGTGTGTACAAGAAGGTTAGTGGGAGTGCAGTCGTATTCCTAGTGTTATATGTGTTGGTGTAAGTTGCATCAATGATGCTCTCCTTTAAGTGTTTTAATGTTTGACAATACACTTAAGTCAGTGATACATTGAACAGACAAAGGGGAGTAAGAGAAAAGTAACCTAATCTGAAGAAAAGTCCTAGTTAATCTAGGCATCGAAACCCTAAGACCTAGCGAAGGGCTGCTAGGCACCTAGCGAAGGGCTGCTAGGTATCGTAACCTTAAGACCTAGTGAAGGGCTGCTAGGCACCTAGCAAAGGGCTGCTAGGCACCTAGCAAAGGGCTGCTAGGTATCGTAACCCTAAAGACCTAGCGAAGGGCTGCTGGGCATAGAAGACCTAGCGAAAGGCTGCTAGGCATAGAAGACCTAGCGAAGGGCTGCTAGGCACCTGGCGAAGGATTGCTAGGTAATGAAGTCTTGGTCCAAGGGACTAAGCAACTTAGCTGAGCGATGACTAAGGACAGGAGTAGAGACGGGTTGGGGTTCGGGCGTCTCGAGATCTGGAGTAATCGGAAGCTAAGTAAAAGTCCACCCGAAGGGCTGGGTGGCAACCGTCTCCTGAAAGGAGTAGGTGAAGGGCAAGTTCTCGGGGATGGGAACTTGTGCCGGTTCGACCTATGATTTCGTGGAAATCCGAAGTCCGAACCAAGTCCTTAATCTTAATATTATATGCATATATGCTTTGTATTTGTGTATCTTGCAGGTACCAAAAATCGGAGACAAAGCAAGTTGTTGAAAAAGGCTGTTGGGGGCGCCCGGAGTGTTGGGGGCACCCGGAGCAAGGCTTAAAACCCAGTCTTGGGTTTAAACCATGATTGGGGGCGCCTGGAATGATGGGGGCACCCGGAGCAAAGAAGAAAATGCAGTTTTCGTGAAGTAAGCAGAATAGGTGTCAAGGGGGGCGCCCGGAACGTCCGGGGCGCCCGGGTTGAAACCTATATTTGCTGTTTCAGGTTTGAAACGTAGATAAGCGCTCAGGAGGGCGTCCGGGAGGTCCGGGGTGCCCTGGTCAAAGATTTTATCACCTGCGGCGAGGTAGGCGCAAGGATAAGGTTTGACCGGGTATTTCGGAGCGCCCCCAACGTTCAGGGCGCCCCCAGGAGTGCTATAAAAGGGGCTTCGACCCCTCTGCTTCAACTATGACTTCCAAGTACCATTCTAATCTTTCTGACCGACGACAACGCGCTAAAGACGAGGCTCTACGACCGGGAGGCTCCAGGAGGAAGTGCGCGGCACTTCGGAGGTCCAGATCGGCCGAGTTTCAGATCTTGTTTGTTCGGTTTGAGTTTACTATTACGCACTTAATTTTACTTATCTTTTGATTGTAAACTTGCACTGTAAGTCAGGTTTCTCCGCCTCCGGAAAGTCCGGGAAGGAGACCAATAGTGGACGGGCGTTCCGTGCATAGGCCTTGGATGTACTGACCCTGGGGGGTCGGGAACCAAGTAAAAATCCGCTGTGTCCTTTGCTTTGTTTTTCGTTCTATTTATTTTCCGCTGCGCTACTAATATTCTAAGTCCAGAACGAACGAAAGTTTTACGAAGAATTCCGAAAGATTTTTCACGATCGATATTCACCCCCCCTCTATCGACGGCACCGGTCCTACAATATGTCGATGGCATATTACTTATAGGAAACGATATATCAGTCTTACAGTCAGTTAAAATTTGGTTGTCCAAAACTTTCTCCATGAAAGACCTGGGAGAAGCAACCTATATCCTTGGGATTAGAATCTATAGAGATAGATCGAAATGGTTGCTTGGTCTTTCGCAGTCTACATATATAGACCGAGTGCTAGAAAGGTTTAGCATGTCGGAATCCAAGAAAGGTTACCTTCCCATCCGGCATGGGATCAACCTTTCGAAGTCTATGTGTCCGCGCACAGAAGACAAGAGGATTTGCATGAATAAGATTCCTTATGCATCCGCGATAGGATCTATCATGTATGCTATGTTATGTACTAGGCCCGATGTATCGTATGCTCTAAGCGTCACAAGCAGATACCAATCTGATCCAGGAATGGAGCATTGGGCGGCTGTCAAGACAATCCTTAAATACTTAAGAAGAACTAAGGATGTGTTCCTAATATATGGAGAAGGAGATATGGTAATACGTGGGTATACAGATGCCAGTTTCCAGACAGATAAGGATGACTCCAAATCTCAGTCTGGATACATATTTACTTTGAATGGAGGCGCAATAAGTTGGAAGAGTTCCAAACAAGACACCGTAGCGGATTCTACCACGGAAGCGGAATATATTGCAGCTTCGGAAGCAGCAAAGGAAGCGGTCTGGATCAAGAAGTTTGTCTCAGAACTTGGTGTGGTTCCAACCATTGATGAAGCAATACCGGTTTACTCCGACAACAATGGAGCTATTGCACAAGCAAAGGAACCAAGGTCTCATCAGCGATCCAAACATGTGCTTCGCCGCTATCATCTGATCAGAGAGATTATAAGTAGGAATGATATACAAATTGAGAAGATTCCCACTGAAAGGAATTTAGCGGATCCTTTAACTAAGGCCTTGCCTTAAAGAAAGTTTGAGGGTAATGTTAGAGCCTGTGGTATTGGGTACCGTAGCGATTGGCATTAGGCCAAGTGGGAGTTTGTTAGTAATATGAGAGAAGTGTCCTAAGGCAATCGCCTTATGATTGTAATCATTTATTTTAATAAATGAATATTCACTATTTGAGTATACATGTCTGTGTATTTGATTGAGATCTTAAACTCACTTACTGAATGTCCGCAATACAATTCACAGCATGAGAGAATTTGTGATGAATTCACAACTAGTGATTATCTCTACATGTGCAATTGTGAAGTATTGAAATTGTCTCTAGTCGATGAATTAATAGATACGGACGCTATCAATTCTGTTGAGACTAGCATGGGTTATTCTCTAATCAGCTGATTCTCACTGGCTGGTGACATTGGGATGTCCGGAGATAAACATGAATGCTAGTTAAGGGAACTAGTTCATTGGAGTGACTGGCTGTAAAACTTCATATGGTAATCTACATATAGATATGTCAATGAAGTTCTTACTGCAGCTTAAGTGCGATGTTCCTTTGACTTGCGGGGTTCAAGTCATCTTGGTCATGAAGACTTATACTTTGACATCTTAAGCAAGCATCTCCAAGGAGGTGTGGACCCAGGATGATTGGGTATAAGCCGAAGTGCCCGAAGATGTTTGAACAGCCTACAAAGGATTCACCACTCCTTGCGAGGAGATGTATACCCAAGGCCTATCGTCGGATTATTACTCGAAGCCTCTGGCCAGAGCATCACATGATCAGAGTATGAATATCTCAGATACATGAGAGTAATTAGAATCCGTAGGACGAGAAAACGTTACTTGGGCTAGGTGTGACGTAGTCAGCCTAGTGGGGACTGACACACATAGACCATGTCCTGAACCAAGTGGGTATAAGATGGTGAAGGGAATGAGGCACGATTCATTATAGCTGCTGAAGGGTTTCAGAATCATTTCTGAGGTCAACCGTTGATCTTTCAATTAATTAGGGATCATGATGTACTACTAGGTGTCACTCATGATCGTTCTATAATTAATTAGTTAATTATGGACGACCAATATAAATTGAAAGCCTATTTGGTCACACGCTAAACGAGTAATTCGAAGGATTTAAAACGAGTTGAGAATTGGATTCTCCATTCGAGATAGATTATTTTTGGTAAGTCCAAACAATAGTCAAAACTGAATTTATTTCAGACGCATCGGAAGCATAGAATGGCTAAGTCTTTTAAAGACTTAATGGGTGAATTAAATAAGTTTAATTCATTAAGGGATTTGATCCAAGGTGGTATGGTTTATTATAAGCTTAAAATAATCCATGGGATTATTTTATCATGAATTAAAATAAACCAAAGAGTTGGTTTGTTTTATAAAAAATTTATAATAAATTAAAGATGACAAAATTTAATCCATTGGTGGGTTTTGAACCATGGACCTATTTGGATAAAATCTTGGCCGACCACTTGAGATGAGATCTCTTGTATATGAATTTCGGCCACCACTAAAGGATAAGGCTATTTTGGTTTGTTTTATAAAATAGACCAAAGGTTGGTTTATTTTATAAAAGGTTATATAAATTTTATATATATAAATTTTTATATAATGAACCAATGGTTGGTTTTATAAATTTTATATAATCATGCCAAAAGAAAGAGAGCCTTGATTATGGATTGATTGAGAAATTATTCCATAATCAAGGAGAGGAGGCTTGATCATGAGAGCCTTGATTATGGATTGATTGAGAAATTATTCCATAATCAAGGAGAGGTTTGCTTGGGAATTAAGAAACCTCTCCCTATATAAAGGACCCAAGGGGTGCCTTGGTAGATGATCCATCCAAGAATTGCTTGGGCTCTCTCCTCTTCTTCTCTCCCTCTCTCTTGGCCGGCCATAGGCCTTTCCCCTTTCTTCTTGACGTGGGCACAAGGAGAAGCATCAAGGCGACGAAGTTCTTCCTTGCGACGATCTTCCTCTTCAGCCGACCTTGGTGGTGAATCTTTCGATTTGATTACTCTCTCGGTTTTCTACGTGTTCACGGAGAATCTAGTAGTTCTCGTGAACATGAAACTCGTGGCTTAGCGAAGTCATCCCGACGATACTCGGTGTGGATACGAATAGAGGCGGAGCTTTCAAGGGACGCTAACGGTTGGATCTCGTCCCTTCTTCCAAGTTACGCAAGGTATTTTGTAGAGTAATTTCCTTTTCTGCAAAAATTTTATATTACGATTATGTGAACACATTGCATGCTTAGGATATGTGTTAGAATAATTTAGAAAATTATTCATGCTTTTGTTTCCGCTGCATGTAATTATGTAACAATTACAATATGTGTCCACGTCGGCATGCATCCGGTCCCAACATACACAAGCTAGCCGGGGAGCGTGGGTCGCCACGCGTCCGGACTGAGAGCCGAGCCGAGGGGTACGTGGGAGCATGCCCACTTATAACTCGCTCGGAGGCGAGAGCATGTACACTCAGTCGGATGAATCCCAGGGAGCATGGGTCGCCACGCGCCCGGTCTGGGAGTCGAGCCGAGTGGTGCGTGGGAGCATGCCCACTTATAACTCGCTCGGAGGTGAAAGTCTGGACACTCGGTCGGCTAATTCCCAGGGAGCATGGGTTGCCACACGTCCGGACTGGGAGCCGAGCCGAGGGGTGTGTGGGAGCATGCCACATATAACTCGCTCGGAGGCGAGGGTCTGGACACTCGGTCGAATGAATCCCAGGGAGCATAGGTCGCCACGTGCCCGGACTGGGAGCCGAGCCGAGGGGTGCCTGGGAGCATACCCACTTATAACTCTCTCAGAGGCGAGAGTCTGGACACTCGGTGGATGAATCCCAGGGAGTGTGGGTCGCCATGCGTCCGGACTGGGAGCCGAGCCGAGGGGTGCGTGGGAGCATGCCCACTTATAACTCGCTCGGAGGAGAGAGTCTAGAGTGACTGCAGGCTATACAGAAACCCAAGCCATCCACTATCATTGCAGAGTTATGAATTACAATCATCCCACATGCCCTCACTCTGCCTCTTGGTATGGTTGGAGATGAATAGCACTCCAGGGTTGATCCAGCTTCTTTCCTTCCTCGTTCTCTAGGTAATAGGCTCCAGAGGCCAGCTTCTGGATGACCTTGAAAGGTCCTCCCCATTGAGGTTCTAGCTTGTTGACATCCCCGATTGATTTTATCCATTTTCACACAAGGTCGCCGACCTGGAACACCCTTGGCAACACCTTGCGATTGTACTTCTGCTTCATTCTTTGGCGGTAGGCAAACATCCGAGCGGTTGCTTTCTCTCGGATTTCCTCGACCAGGTCCACTCCAGATGCCTTCTTTCCGTGTTATCCTCATCATAGGCCCTCCGCCAGTCGGATTCGCAGCCGACTTCAATGGGCACCATGGCTTAGCTTCCGTAGACCAGCTAGAAGGGTGTGTGGCTTGTAGTTTCTTTCAACGTGGTTCGCTGAGCCCACAGGACACTCGGCAGCTCGTCGACCCAGGTGCCCCCTGCATGGTCTAGCTTGGTCTTTAGGCCTCTCAAGATATCCCGATTGGCCACCTCTGTTTGGTCATTGCTCTGCCGGTATGCCACGGAGGTAAAGGATTATTGAATATCATAGGTCGAGCACCATTCTTGTATCTTCCGACATTGGAATTACCTTCGTTATCCGAGACCAACTTGTGGTGAATCCCATACCGGCACAAGATGGTTTGCCACAAGAACTTGATCACGGCTTGCTTAGCGATACGTACCAAGGCCTCAGCTTCTATCCACTTGGAAAAGTAATCGACAGCCACCAACAAGAATCTTTTCTCAGCAACAGCGGTCGGGAAAGGTCCCACGATGTCCATGCCCCACTGATCGAACGGGCAGGAGACCACTGATGTCTTCATCATTTCCACGGGTCGATGAGGGAGGTTATGGTGCTTCTGGCAGGATAGGCATATGGAGACCATCCGGTCGGCGTCCTTTTGCAGGGTCGGCCAGTAATATCTGGCCAGTAGCGCCTTTCGGGCCACAACCCATGCTCCAGCATGGCTTCCATAGACCCCCATGTGTATTTCTCTCAGCACATAGTCAGCATTCTCTTCACCCAAGCACTTGAGTAGAGGTCGGGCGAATGCTCTCTTATACAGCGTGTCCACGACCAACGAGTATTGGACCGCTCGCTTTCTCCTCCCGATCGGACGGGAGAACCCCATTTGTTAAGTAAGCTATGAGCGACGCTCTCCAATCTGTCCCGAGCTCCAACAGAGCCTGCTACTCGATATGCATCACCATCAGTATCTGACTGCTTGGTTGGGGAAGAACCCCAGGAGCCGACTGAGCTAGCCAGCTTGGCTAACTCATTTGCCCGTAGGTTGCTTTCTCTCGGGATCTTCAGTAGCTG
This sequence comes from Boesenbergia rotunda, assembly GCA_024364735.1. Taxonomy (NCBI): domain Eukaryota; kingdom Viridiplantae; phylum Streptophyta; class Magnoliopsida; order Zingiberales; family Zingiberaceae; genus Boesenbergia; species Boesenbergia rotunda. Next base: position 300,149 of record JAGFNQ010003344.1, on the reverse strand, counting down.
AACCTCCCGAAACCCCGCTTTCATTTTCTCGTAGGCTTCCATGAAGGCTTGTAGTCAGTCGCTGTTAACCTCGAATTACCCGGAGAGTTGCTGGGTGGACAACTAAGAGTCCAAGTATAACATTACCCGAGTGGCGCCCACGTGTTTAGCCGCTTGCAGCCCAGCAATTAGGTTTTCGCACTCAGCTTCATTGTTTGTGGCTCGGTATTCCTGTCGGACTGACATGTGTAATTGTTCTCCCTTGGGAGAGACCATCAAGATGTCGATTCCACTGCCTTGCCGGGCCGATAATCCATCCACGTACACATGTCACGCCTCTTCAACCTCGTCCGAGTGTAGCTCACATAGGAAATTGACAAGGGCTTGTGCTTTAATAACCGACCGAGCTTGGTACTAAATTTCATACTCACTCATCTCGGTCGTCCACTTGATTAACCGTCCTAATGCTTCCGGGCTTGAAACCACTCAGCCCAGAATACTGTTGGTCAGGACCACGATCGGGTGTGCCAGGAAGTACGATCGGAGCCTCCAAGCAGCCAACAATAGAACATAAGTCAACTTCTCGAGCACCGTGTACCGGCACTTAACACCCTTCAATAGATGAGCGAAAAAGTACACTGGTTGTTGCTCGGCCTCATCCTGCCTGACTAACACCATATTGATTGATTCGGTCGAAGCTGCTAAATATACATACAGAGTTTCCCCCGCCTCCGGCTTAGCCAAAACTGGCAACTCGGCGAGATATATCTTCAATTCCTCTAACGTCTTGTCACATTCGGCGTCCCATTGGAACTTGGTAGCTCGGTGGAGGGTCTTGAAGAAAGGCAGCCCTCGCTCGGCGGCTCGGGAGATGAAGCGAGAGAGAGCTGTGATTTGCCCAGTGAGTCTCTGCGCTTCTCGGAGGTTCCGTGGTGGGGGCATGTCGAGCAGGCTTTGACCTTGCACGGGTTAGCCTTGATGCCCCTCTCAGTGAATATGTACCCGAGAAATTTTCCACTCCGAGCCCCAAAAAGACACTTAGTCGAGTTCAGTTTGAGCCTATACCTGCGTAGGGACTGGCAAGTCTCCTCCACATCCGACACCAGGTCCGTCGCTTGGCTCGATTTGATCAGTATGTCGTCCACATATACCTTAATGTTTCGACCGATCTGTGACCGGAATACCTTGTTCATAATTCTTTGGTAGGTGGCTCCAGCGTTCTTCAGTCTGAACGGCATGACCGTGTAACAGTACTTGCCATCAGTCGTGATGAAGCTGACTTTCTCCTGATCCTCGGCTGCCAAGGGCACCTGGTGATGTGGGACCAGTGTCGTCGATAGAGGGGGGTGAATATCAACTCATAAAAATTCTTTCAGAAAAACATCGGGGTTTGTTCTATTCAGAGAGTTAGTGCACAGCGGAAAATAGAATGAACGAAAAATAAAGCAACACAGATGACAAGTGGGTTTTACTTGGTTCCCAACCCCCCAGGGTCAGTACTGTTGGAACTTGGATGGCTAGAGAGGGGGGGGGTGAATATAGCCAGACACTAATTCTTACTGTTATTAGGTTTTCTGCACTTCAAGGGTTAGACAGCGGAAGCAAACAACAAAATAGAGTATAAATGCAGAAATGAAAAGCAAACCAAAAACGCAAACAAGGTGGATTTACAAGGTTCGGGGATAACTTGCCCCTACTCCTTGGCGTGCCCGTGTGGTGGGCGATCGCTTGATCGTTGGCAGATCAAGCCCCAGAAATTCGGATAGAATGCAACCTCCTTCTCGGTGGAGTAACCTCTCCACAACCTTTTAATCAGTGTATATGAAACTAAGCACAATGAAACACAAAGGAAGCTTATAGAGCACTTAGGACAGAAAGAACACAAGCGAACTCCTCGCCGAGCTCCACTCAGCACAGCTCTCATGCAAGAACTCCCTCTTCGTGTCTTCTTGCTGATGGACTCGCCGAACTCCTTGTTTCTTCTTCCAAGCGCTCGAGTATGCAATGTCTCAACAGGTTGCTTCAAGGATCAGAATATGTGTAGTGGCAACCTCCTTCTCAGTTGTAGCTCAAGCAAGAAGATATCGCACGCAGAGACTTTTTCTCTTCTCTTCATCGCTAGCCACTTAACCTGCTGCTGCGGTCGCCAGATGCTCCTCTGCAGCTCCCAGCTGCTCATCTGCACAGCCCAGCTACCTGACCTCTCCTGGACTCCCTGACCTCTCCTCAGCTAAGCCCCAGTCGAGCCTAGGTTAGCTTCCAGCAGCGCCAGCGTACGTTGAGACCTGAGAAACGAAAGCATCTAAACCTGCTCGATGGAAAGTCTCCCTTTGACCCTCCTTGAGTGTTTGAATCCATCCCTGTCACCTGCACACTCAATCAGATGCTTAGCTAAGCATATCACAAGCAAATCACAGTGTATCAGAGAAAGCACAGAGAAAACAGACGCAATCAGAGCGTCTGACATGCATTTCAAATTAAAGTTCAGCTTTTGATTGGTCACCAGACCGATCAAAATGAACCCTGATCGGTCACCAGACCGATCAGGATAGGCTCAGTCTGATCAGGCTCCAACCTGATCGGTCTACGGTGAGAAACTGAAAATCACGAGCTCCTATTGATCGATCACCCTGACCGATCCAGGACCAGCTGGGTTCCCTCCAGCTTCTTTCTGCCACACCCCTGATCGGTCACCAAACCGATCAGGTTATGGCCTGATCGGTCTGGGGACCGATCAGGTTATGGCCTGATTGGTCTGGGGACCGATCAGGACACTTCCTGACCGATCAGGCTCCAGCCTGATCGGTTATAGTGAGAAGCCCACGACATTTGATCGTTCACTAGAATGATCTGAATAGTATCCCTGATCGGTCACCAGACCGATCAGGAGCCGAGCAGTAAGGTTTCCAAAGTCACTGTATGCTCCCTGATCGGTCACCAGACCGATCAGTTATAGCTGGATCAGTCACCAGACCGATCCACTAGGGAACTCCGTGCCAACTTCCCTGATCGGTCACCAGACCGATCCAGGCAAGGTCAATACCACTCTAAGTCAAGAGAACGGGCCTCCAGCCTTCTCTGACTCGTGCTCAGTCCCCCGGATCAAGACTCAATGCCTAGTTTCACTCACCGGGACTTCAACCTAGCCCTCCAAGCTAGGACCTGGCTTCACTCACCAGGATTTCAACCACCTAGCTTCCCAAGCTAGGACCTGGCCCTCCAAGCCAGGGTTTCATCAACCTAGCCCTCCAACCTAGGACCTGGCCCTCCAAGCCAGGGTTTCACCAACCTAGCCCTCCAAGCTAGGACCTGGCCCTCCAAGCCAGGGCTTTTTCACATCTAGCCCTTCAAGCTAGGACTTTTTCCCACCTAACCTTCCAAATTAGGACTTTTCACACCTAGCCCTCCAAGCTAGGACTTTTTCACACCTAACCCTCCAAGTTAGGACTTTTCACACCTAGTCCTCCAAGCTAGGACTTTTTCCATGCCAGCGTGAGATCTCCCGATCCACCTAGACTTAATCTGAATTCAACCAAACTTGAATCAAACTTAAATCGGTGTCAAACACTAAAATAACAATCAGGGTCAGACTGTATCAACAATCTCCCCCTTTTGTTGTAAACTTGAATCAAACTTAAATCGGTGTCAAACACCAAAACAACAATCAGGGTCAGACTGCATCAACAAGTACATCCAAGGCCTAAGCACGGGAAGCGCCCATCCACTAATTGTCTCCTTTCCGGACTTTCCGAAGGTGGAGAAACTCATCTTACAGTTCATGTTTTACAATCAAAATGATAAGAAAATTAAATGCATAAAGTAAACGCAAACCAAAAAGAAATGTCGACGATCCGGCCAAACTGGAACTCCGAAGTGCAGCGCACTTCCTCGTGGAGCCTCCTTGGTCACAGAGCTTCATGTCTAGCGCTTTTTCTTCGCTCGGAATGCTTAGAATGACGTAGCAGTTGATGTTCTGAGTTGAGGGGTCGAACCCCTTTATATAGCATCTTCTCGGGCGCCCTTGAGCCTTTGGGATGCCCCTATACGGTCAAAATTCCATCCGAAATCTTAAACTTCGTGATGTTAATAAGAATATCCATTCAGGCGCCTGACACATGTAGGGCGTCTGGGAAGTGAATCCATGAATCAGTGTGCCTTTAGGGCGCCTGATTCCATTCAGGCGCCCAGGAAAGTCTTCCAAGCAACCTGTTTTCTTGTGTTTACTCGTCTGTTTTGTCTCCAATTCTAGGTACATGCAAGATACACAAACACAAGACAAACACATATATAATCTTAGCCTTAACGATTGGTTCTGACTCTGGATTTCTCACGGAACCCTAGGTCGAGCCGACGCCTAGTGTTCTGTTCCCAGGGAACGCGCCTTTCGCCTACTCCTCTCAGGAGAAGTTTGCCAACCTGCTCCTCCGGTTGGACTTTTGCCCAATTTACTATATCAGGACTTCGTGCCCAGTCCTGAGACCAGGACTTATTGGTCAATCCTCGATCAGGTCTTCGGTGCCCAGCCCTCGGCCAGGACTTAGTGTCCAATTCCTCGAACCAGAAATTCGTGCCCAACCCTCGGTCAGGTCTTAGGTGCCCAACCCAAAACCAGAACTTATTGCCCAATTCCTCGAATCAAGACTTCGCGCCCAACCCTCGGTAAGGTCTTAGGTGTCTAGCCCTCGGCCAGGACTTATTCCCAATTCTGCGAATCAGGACTTCGTGCCTAGGTTAACGGGGACTTTGTTTACCTTGATACAAATTTCTTGACTAACCCTTATCTTGTATAATATATCACTAACTTAAGTATATTGTTACACATTGAAATACTAGAGGAGGACATCACTGATGCATCTTGCACCAACAATCTCCCCTTTTTGATGTTTGAAAAATCTTAAGTTAGATTGGATTTAAGGGTTAAATTTAATCCTTTAGGGGAAATTGAAAAAATTTAGGTTTAATCCTTTGGGAGAAATTGAAAAAAAATTTTACTTAAGCTCCTCTAAATCCTTGGGAGAAATTGAAAAAAAAAATCTAACTTTAACCCTATGGGATCGGTTAGAATCGATAGAGGGGGGGTGAATATCGATCGACAAATTTTTTTAAAAACTTAAGAGTAATTGCGCAGCGGAAAAACAAAGCAATGCTAACACGTTTGTTTTTACTTGGTTCGGAGTCGTGGTCGGCTCCTACTCCAAGGCCCACAGTCCTTGACCATTTACGACGGGCCATTCTATATTGTGTAAAATTATTACAATTGAAGTTTGAATATAGAATTAAAAAAATATAGCACTTAAATGAAAATTATACCGACGACCGGAAGATTGGAATGTCAGAACTGTGGGTCGTCGTTGGCGCTTGAGTCTTGAGCACCAAGCGTTTGGTGCAGAGCGCTTGAAAGAATGCGTAGAAAATTGTTGTGTCTGAAGCCAAGGGGGTGAACCCCTATTTATACTTGTAGCTGGGGCCCTGTGTTGAAGGGAGCACCTGACACATGGCCCTCACTGCGCGAAACTCAATCCGCAGACTTAGCCAGCGCTTATCCCCTCAACTGGGGCACCTGAGCTGACTGGGGCTCCTGTATGAACACAGACACCTCACTTTCTTATGTGGCAGCTTGCTTCGATTGGCTTTGGAATCAACCTTGTCTGGGCGCCAGTATTAACACAGGTGCCTTGTCAAACAGGCGCCTGAACTCATTTAGGCGCCTAGGAGCAGAAACCTTCATTCCTTCGTTCCTGCAACCAGGGTTAGTTCCAAAACACAAGTAATATATAAATGATATAAATTTAAGTATGATTTACAGCCTGAGCTGTCTTGGTTCTGACTTTGGGCTTCCAAAATGGAACTCTAGGTCGAACCGACGCCTAATATTCCCTCCTACGGGGAACGCGTCCTCACCTACTCCTCTTAGGAGAGTTTACCTTTTTGCCAACCGGCTCCTCTGGTTGGACTTTTGCCCAATCCTCCGGATCAGGTCTTCGTGCCCAGTCCGCGACCAGGACTTATTGCCCAGCTTCACTCACCAGGTCTTCGGTACCCAGTCCATGACCAGGACTTATTGCCCAGCTTCACTCACCAGGTCTTCGGTGCCCAGTCCACGACCATGACTTATTGTTGGTGCAGGAAGCACCTAAATCAAACTTGGGTTTTGATAATGGCAAAGGGTTCAGAAGTTAAGATACTATTGTTGTCTAACATGTTCACTGAGTGTGCAGGAAGAAGCCCTAGGTACACTAAGCAAGAAGTCCTGGCAAAGGGCTGAGCAAAGAAGTCCTGGTCAAGGACTGAGCAAGAAGACCTGACCGGAAGTCGGGCAGAGAAGTCCTGGTCAATGACTGGGCACGAAGTCCTGGCAAGGGGCTGGGCACCAAAGACCTAATCGGAAGTTGGGCACGAAGACCTGGTCAGGTGGATCGGGCAAAAGTCCAACTGGAGGAGCCGGTTGACAAAAGGTAAACTCTCCTGAGAGGAGTAGGTGAGGACGCGTTCCCCGTTGAGGGAATAGTTGGCCTCGGTTCGACCTAGGGTTCCATTTGGGAAACCCAATGTTAGAACCAAGACAGCTACGGCTGTAATTATTACTTACTATGTTTTTGGGACTAACCTTAGTTGCAGGGTCGAAGGACTGATTGTCTGCAAGTGAAGGTTCTTCACTGGGCCTAGGCGCCTGAATGAAGTCAGGCGCCCGAATGGGCTCAGGCGCCCGTAAGGATACGGGCGCCCAAGAGTGAAGGCAAATCCCAAATCATAGTTGCGAAGCCACTGAACCAAGGCGGATCAGATGCCCGTGAGGTCACAGGCGCCCCCATCTGCTCAGGCGCCCAAGTGGGGAGGATAAGCGCTGACCGAGACCGCGGATAATGATTCGCAGATCGGAGGGCGTGTGTCAGGCGCCCCCAACCCATCAAACGCCCGATAGAGCACAATAAAAGGGGCTCGACCCCTCTGCTTCAAAAATAACTTACAAGCCTATAAAGACTAGTTTTCTAAATAGATAATTTTTTACCCAATCCTGTCCCTTAGCGATGGACGCCATCAACTTTTATCAACTAGACCACCTAGTCTTCTATACACATCCGATAAACTCAACCCTGTGTGCAGAGTTTTACAACAACCTTGTCAAGATTGATGACCAACTCTACATGACCACCGTTCAAGGCACTCCCCTAAATATTTCTCCTACTCTGTTCAATCGGTTTCTCGGACTACGACCTTCGCAATCGACCTTTTCTTGTTATCCTCCGGCCGACCCGCCCTTCGCACCCCCCTATTCGCACATTACTTTAGACACACTTTACTCGTATTTCTTTGGAGATGTGCGAAATCCGTTGGCTCGGCGATTTCAGTCGGTTGACCTCCGAGTCCAGGACTATACCCTCTATCGAGTCATAGTTCGATGTGTTCTCCCACTTACCACTCGAGATGTCGCGACCATGCGACCATTTCATACCTTCTTACTCTATGCCATGATTCATCAGCTTGATATCGACATAGGTCTCCACATCTTCCGTACCATCATTTACGCCTCTAGCATATCCACACACGATCGAGTTCGTACGCCCTACTGCCACATTATTACCTCCCTTCTTCACCACCACTGTCGAGACATCACTGCCGGAGAGATTATTTCGATGACTGAGTTCGACGAGATAGGGATTAGGAATTTTTCTTTAGCGGGGATAGATGTTTTGGCCACAGGGGTCCTAGCGTGGAGACGGGAGAGAGCCAGACGACAGGACGACTCCGACGAGGAGGTGGAGGTAGACGTAGCTAATCTCGCAGCCGAGATCAACGAGCAGTTACAGGAGCCACCCCCATCGACTACCGACCAGTGCATCACATCATTGCAGACGGAGTTACACAGTCTCAGGGAGGTGGTCGAGGCCTACCACACCGAGCAGATGGGCGCCATCCGAGCCAATCAAGAAACGAGCGATGCACGATACAACGAGATGATGTCGCTGTTTCGATCCTGGCAGCCTGGCCCATCTTACCAGCCTGGCCCATCTTATCATCCTGGCCCTTCCTCTTAGTTTAGATTGACATTTTCAGGCTACTCCAGTGCAGTGTGAACTATTTGACTTGTATTTGACTTGTATTTGACTCGTACTTGACTGGCACTTGACTTTAGTTTGATGTCTCTAGTCCTACTATTGACCAAATGAATCTTATGCACTTATCTCAGTGATTACTTGCCAATTCAATTAGCATGCTTAGTCAATTGTGATGTTATGCTTGGTAGAATAGGAGTGCTCTACTTATAATTCTGTTAAAAAACTGTGTTATTTTTAGTTAATTTGAAAAATCAATTTTATTTATTATTTTATTCAAAATGATTTTCCGACTTAGTTTTTTTAAAAAAACTTACCCCCTTCAAAAGTAAGGCTTTTTCGCAAATGGACTTAGCCTAGGCCCTAACCCTAGAACTGCATGCACCTATAGATCTAGAAGCCAGCATCTCACAAGCACCTTAGGGTACTTTTGATTGATAACCTAGACTGGGTTGAGATGCTAAGGTTTATGCTTTGATTCAAGATGCTTTAAGTCAATGCATCTGCAGTAATTGGGGCACTAAATACCAATTAAACAGTAATCGGGTTAAGTGTCAAGCTTAGAAAATCTAACTTGATCAGATCACTTAACTTGACTAACCCTAGTGAAAGCTACTGTTTATAACAGTTAGTAAGTAGCTAACTAGGCTAGACAGGACACGAAAGAGAAAATTTAAATTGATTTGGTCCAATTTATACTCAGTTTTGGTTCAGTACAACACCTTACTTTTATTACTCATCTTTCTTGCTATATTTTTTTTGATATATGGCAAAGGGGGAGAGATTGGAAAGGAGAGAAAAGAAGGTTTTAAAATTTAATTTAACTTTTCAAAATTAATCTTTTTGAAAACTTTTATCTCTTTTTTGAAAAAAGTAAAGTAATTCAAAATCACTTTGAAAAAATTTTCTAAGTGTTATAAATTCAAAATTTTGCTTGAAAATTTTTCTAAGTATTAAAACTACTTTAAAATTTTTCTAAGTATTAAAACTGCTTGAAAATTTTTCTAAGTATTAAAACTGCTTAAAATTTTTTTTCTAAGTATTAAAACTGCTTAAAATTTTTTTCTAAAGCAGTTTAGAAAATTCTTTTAAGTACTTAACTCAAATTGCTTAGAAAATTCTTTTAAGTACTTAACTCAAATTGTTTTGAAAATTCCTTTAAGTACTTGTTTTCAAAATTCTTTTAAGTACTTAACTTAAAATTGTTTTCAAAATTTTCTAAGTCCTTACTCTAAATTTTTTTCTGGTGTAAAATTTTCTAAGTGTTTCAAAATTCCCTTGAAAATTTCCTAAAGTGCTAAAGCTAAAACGTGTTGAAAAATTTTCTAAGTACCCAACTCAAAATATTTTTGGAAAATTTTTCTAACTTAAAAATCCCATTTTGAAAATCTTCTAAGTATTGAAAAACTGAAAAACTATTCAATTTTAGAAACAAAGACTTAGAAACTTTTTCAAAGACCCCACGAATGTTTGAAAAACTCAGGGGGAGATTTCTTCCAGGGGTGGAAATTAAAACTGGTACTTTACTTAAGAGTTGTTTAACTTAATTTTTTGAACCGGGTTGCCATAAATAAAAAAGGGGGAGATTGTTGGTGCAGGCAGCACCTAAATCAAACCTGGGTTTTGATAATGACAAAGGGTTCAGAAGTTAAGATGCTATTGTTGTCTAACATGTTCACTGAGTGTGCAAGAAGAAGCCCTAGGTACACTAGGCAAGAAGTCCTGGCAAAGGGTTGGGCAAAGAAGTCCTGGTCAAGGACTGGGCAAGAAGATCTGACCGGAAGTCGGGCAAAGAAGTCCTGGTCGAAGACTGGGCACGAAGTTTGGCAAGGGGTTGGGCACCGAAGACCTGACCGAAAGTTGGGCACGAAGACCTGGTCAGGTGGATCGGGCAAAAGTCCAACCGGAAGAGCCGGTTAGCAAAAGGTAAACTCTCTTGAGAGGAGTAGGTGAGGACGCGTTCCCCGTTGAGGGAACAGTAGGCCTCAGTTCGACCTAGGGTTCAATTTGGGAAACCCAAAGTCAGAACCAAGACAGCTACGACTGTAATTATTACTTACTATATTTTTGGGACTAACCTTAGTTGCAGGGTCGAAGGACTGATCTCTGCAAGTGAAGGTTCTTCACTAGGCCTAGGCGCCCAAATGAAGTCAGGCGCCCGAATGGGCTCAGGCGCCCGTAAGGATACGGGCGCCCAAGAGTGAAGGCAAATCCCAAATCATAGCTGCGAAGCCACTGAGCCAAGGCGATCAGGCGCCCGTGAGGTCACGGGCACCCCCATCAGCTCAGGCGCCCAAGTGGGGAGGATAAGTGCTGACCGAGCCCGCGGATATGGATTCGCAGATTGGAGGGCACGTGTCAGGCGCCCCCAACCCATCAGGCGCCCGATAGAGCACTATAAAAGGGGCTTGACCCCAAGGCTTCAACAACACAATTTCTCAACGCTCCAAAGCTTTTCGTTCAAGCGCTACGCCCCGGCAAACTCCGACTTTGAGATTCCAGCGCCAACGACGACCCTCTGTTCCGAAATACTATCCACATCGGGCGTCGGTAACGAAAAGTGTAGCTATTTTCATTTCTTGCAATATTCCTGTACTCAATTTATAAACTGTTTTGCGTGATTATAGTATTGCCCAAAGTAAACGGTCAAGGACCGTGGGCCTTGGAGTAGGAGCCGACTGCGACTCCGAACCAAGTAAAAATCTTGTGTTCATGTGTGCATTTAATTATTTCTGCTGTGTTTTCGCTCTTTATTCTATCTGAAAAGTTTTAACGATATTCACCCCCCCTCTATCGTTTTTCTCGATCCAACAAGTGGTATCAGAGCGGGTGGCTCAAATTTGGTGCAACCACCAATTTGAGAGTTTTTTCGGATCTTACGAAGTTTTTTTTTATTTTCTTTCGAATTTTTCTCGGTAATCGAGGTTGGTGCAACACCACTCGTTCGTTTTTTTATTATCTTGTTCCCGCACTACTAATCCAAGACCAAGTCTTGGGATAGAATTTCTCTTTTATTTATTTCAGAAATCATGAATGGCCATGCAAGAGGGTTTCAGCATAGCCAAACCACCACTTTTCAGTGGAGAAGACTTCTCCTACTGGAAGAGTCGGATGGAAGTCCACCTGAAAACTCAGGTGGATATGTGGATCATAATCCAAGCTGGTCTGGAAATCCTCAAGAATGCTGAAGGAGTGGCACAACATTACACAGAATGGGACGCCTCGCTGAAGAAGAAGATCGAGGCTGATACAAAAGCAACCCAGACACTCCAATGCGGACTAACCAAAGAAGAACTAAATCGGGTGGGACCCTTCAACAGTGCGAAGGAACTCTGGAGTAAGTTGATCGAATTGCACGAAGGCACCTCCGATACAAGAATCAGCAAAAGGGACCTACTGCTGAACAAATTGTACACAATCAAAATGAACGAAGGCTAGTCAGCAGCCCAGCTCCACGCTAGGATCCAGGAGCTGATGAACGGTCTACACACAATCGGTCACAAGGTAGAAAACCGTGACCTTATCAGGTATACCCTAAACGCCTTCCCGAGAAATACTTTGTGGGCATCTATGGTAGATGCTTACAAAGTTTCTAGGGACCTTTCCAAAATTAAATTAGACGAATTATTTTCTGAACTAGAATTACATGAGCAGGCTAACTGCACCTTAGCCGAGAAAGGTATTGCTTTTCTTGCAGAAAAAATAAGAAAGGTGACCAAGAAAAAGCCTCAACCTGCACCCGAGTCTGACTCAGACTCAGACTCAGACTCAGAAGACAGCAAAGGAGATCGACCCAAACTGGTTCGGCTAGCCTGGGACTACTACAAGGAGCTGAAGCATCAGACCAACAGAAGAAAAGCCAGCCGAAAGAAGGAAGATCCAGCTGAACCATTAATGTCTAAGATCAAATCAAACGTGACCTGCTACGAATGTAACAAGAAGGGACACTACAAATCGGAGTGCCCTAATCTGAAAGAAGCCAAGAAGACAAGAAGGAAGAAGGCCCTTCAAGCCACGTGGGACGAGCCTTCAACCGAAGAAAAGAAGAGGCCCCACAATTGAACATGCTCGCCTTGACTGCTTCGGAAGAGATCGACACCGGATCAGAATCGGAGCTGGCGACGGAAAGCTCTCAATTTTGGAGGACGGCAAAATAACTGTAAGTGGTTATTTTAAAGTTGAATTAGCAGAATTAATTGCTTACCTATCTAGTAACTTGGCGAAAGCCAAAATCTGAGTCGAGTCCCTCCAACAGGAAATAAAACACCTGAAAGAGGGAGCTGACTCTAGATCTTTGACTGAGAAGGTTCAAGAAGGAACCTCTGCTCAAGTTGAAAAACTTGAGAAAGAGAACTCCTCCTTAAAAACTCAAGTCAAGGACCTTAGAGCGGCTTTAGAACGATTCACTTCGGGTTCCAAGGGTCTTGACATAATCTTTGGAAAACAGAAGTCTGTTCTAAATTGATCCGAGTTAGGGTATCGAACCAAGGCTAGACAAAGGTCATACTATGCTGTATTGAACCAATCTAGGCCCAAAGTCAGGCATGGGTACCCAAACTTTGCCTGAACAACCAAGCTGGACCAAACCAGTATTGGATCCCCAAGGACAAGATTCATATCTTGCCTAATCATTACCGTGGCTTTAGTCCAGAGGGAGTCAACTTAAAAATAATTTTTATAGTTAGATAAATTCTTTTCTTATTTTAAAATTGCATGCTTGCTTGTTTATTTATTTTCTGCAATTTACCATGCTTAGACCTAGGACTGGTTAGATTAAGGAGTAAAATGATTAACTGAAATTTGAACAACATAGTATTGGGTGGAGGTGAGATGATAGTACGTTAGGGAAGTCATTTTGGCGGAACTAGCCGAAGCTACCGATCCAAGACCCAAACTAGTTAGACCAAAATCTTTCAAGGAATAACTTGAAGATGGATTTTCAATAAAAGGCTTTGTCAAGGAAAAGGTTGATGATCCAATAAGGCTACAGCCAAAGAAGGCCTAGTGCCTCGCCAAGACCTGGAAGCCGATTATTGAAAACCAAATTCACTTTACTATTGTTAGATTTGAATCTAACACAGATTTCAATTAATCTTAGATTCAACCATTTTTAAAAAAAAATAAATTTAAAGCATAATTAACTGATTTTAAAATTAATTTAACTTTTCAAAATTAGTCATGGTTTTTCAAAATAAAATTCTTACTTCTATTAAAACCTGTCTCACAAAACCCATAAAGTTAACATGATTGATAACTATAGATTAGGTGAGATGGTTAGGATCTAACTCAAATTCATCTGTTTTTTTTTTAAAAAATACTAAATCATGCAAATTAGAGCTTAACTGACCTAATTGTTAGTTAGTCAAAAGAGTCAACCCGGGTCAAAACAGTCAAATCTGTTCAAATGGTCAAAAGTCAAACTATTGTCAGATCAGGCGCCCGTGACCTGTCGGGCGCCCGCAACTTTTCTTTCGACCGAGACAACAAAAGCTGTCAACCCTACCCATCTGACCCAGGCGCCCGTGACCTATCGGGCGCCCAAGTCTGTCTCTTCATCCAAGGCAGTCAATTCTACCAAAAAGCCGTCGTATGACCCGGGCGCCCGTGACCTTACGGGCGCCCCAATGAACTCGGGCGCCTGTGACCTATCGGGCACCCGTATAACACTATATAAGGAGCATGGCTCCTTTCACTTTCCCCACACCAAAATCAAAACTCTCCTTCACTCCTCTTCTTTCCAAAACACTTAACTTGATTGATGTTCAATTTGTATTTATCGCCCCAACTACTGCAGATGCACTGACTTAAAGCATCTTGAGCCAAGGCATAGACCTAAGCATCTCAACCTAGTCTAGGTATCAATCAAAAGTGCCCTAAGGTGCTTGTGAGATGCTGGCTGCTAGATCTATAGGTGCATGCAATTCTAGGGTTAAAGCCTAGGTTAAGTCCATTTGCGAAAAAAATCTAGTTTTGAAGGGGTAAGTTTTTGAAAAATTCTAAGTCGGAAAACAGTTTCAAATTTCAAGACTTAGAAAAAGAAATTATTTTTCAAAAAAAATATCAATAACTAATTTTCAAAAAATATTAAAACATAACAGATTTAAAAAATTTAGAACAGTCATATTCTACTAAGCACAACCCTAACTGTCTTCTTAGTGAGCTAAACTCAGATTCAGGTAAGGGTTTGGTAAAGTGTTTGGTTTAACTATTTGAGTTGGTTCAATTATTGGTTCAGTTGATACCTCAGTAGTTGGTTCAAGTGATAGTTCATTTAATGATTTAATTAACGGTTCGATTGATGGTTCACTTGATGGTTCATTATCTTCTTGATCAACATTTGACTTGTTTAGGTTTTCATTGTTTATAGATTTTGATTCAACTTCTTCGTCAAAGATTAAGTTGGTAGTTTTCTCAATTTTGTGGGTTTGTTTATTGTAAACCCTATAAGCTCTACTAGTTGTTGAATATCCTAGGAAAGTCTCTAGGGTTGACTTTGATTGGAACTTACCTAGGTAGTCCTTAGTGTTCAAAATATGGACTTTGCACCCAAAAACTCTTAAATAGTGTAAATTAGGTAATCTATGATAATAGAGTTCATAGGGTGTCTTATTGTGTCTTTTATTAATTAGGATCTTATTTTGAATGTAACAGGTTGTAGTAACTGCTTCTGCTCAAAATTGATTGGTTAGGTTGTATTCGTTGAGCATGGTTCTAGCGGCTTCCTGAAGGGTTCTATTCTTTCTCTCAATTATCCCATTTTGTTGGAGAGTTCTAGGACAGAAAAACTCATGGATATACCCATTAATTTTGTAAAATTCCTCAAACTTTTGATTTTCAAACTCTCCCTCATGATCACTCCTAAGTTTTTTAATTTTTGTATCATTTTGATTTTCAATTATTTTGCATAAGTTATTAAAAGAATTAAAGGTTTCAGCTTTAGTTTTTAATAACCTAACCCAGGTAAATCTAGAGTAATCGTCGATGATTACTAAGCAGTACCGATTCCCGCTTAGTAACTTAGCTCTATGTGAATCAAATAGGTCAAGGTATAGCAGCACAAGAGTGGTTTGAGTTAAATCTGATTGGGTTGGTTTATGAGTTGACTTGGTTTGTTTGCCTTGTTGACATGAATTACAAATTGTGTTGTCAAAATTCTTAATTTTAGGCACACCATTAATCAGACCAAGTTGAGTTATTTTTTAAATTAATTTGGTATTAGTGTGGCCTAGTCTCTTATGCCAAAGATTAGTTTTTTCTAATTGAGTTTGAAGGCATTTAGGTATTATGGGTAGATTGATTATATAAACATTATTTTTCCTACTACACTTAAGTGTTATCTCTGAGTCTTGTAGATTTCTAATAAGGCAGTTAGAGTTGGTAAAGTTAACAACATAACCAGTATCACAGAGTTGACTAATGCTAAGCAATTTGAATTTGAAATTTTCAACCAACAATACCTTCTTAATGATAAATCTGAGTTAAGTTCAATGTTACCTGACCCAATTATTTTAAGTGTAAAATTGTTGCCAAAAGCTACTGAGCCTAGGTTTTTGAACTTGATTTTGGTGAACTTCAATTTATCCCCAGTCATGTGTCTGGAGCATCCACTATCCAACATCCACTGGTCCAAATCTTTATGTTCCTACACATAAAGTATGTATTGATTTGGATCCATTAGAGGTAGGGATAGCTTGAATTGAATTTCACTACCTAGTCTGTCTCACCCAGATCTAACGTTATCAAGCATGTTGACCTTATGGATTTTTGTGAGACAGATTTTAAAAAAAATGTTAAATTTTTAAAAGGCAATTGATTTTGAAAATGTTGAATTAATTTTGAAAATATTGTAGAGTTAAGATTATTAATTTTGAAAAAGATGTTGAATCTAGGATTTACTTAAAATTTGAGTTAGATTCAAATTTATCGAATAGTAAATTGAATTTGATTTTCGATAATCGGCTTCCAGGTCTTGGCGAGACACAGATGTCTTCTTTGGTCGTAGCCTTATTGGAGCAGCAACCCTTTCCTTAACAAAGCCTTTTACTGAAAATTCATTTTCAAATTACTTTTTGAAAAATTTTGGTCTAACTAGTTTAGGTCTTAGATTGGTAGCTTCGGCTAGTTCCACCAGACTAAATAGACCAAGTAGGATACGCCTTACCTTACCTGACCTTATCAGAAGGGCTTCCCTAATATACTATCATCTCACCCCCACCTAATACTAGGTTGTTCAAATTTCAAATAAATCTTTTGTCCTTAAACTATTTCTAAGTCTAAGCATAATAAAGAAATTGCAGGAATAAGCAATCAACAAGCAAACAATTAAAAAAAGGATCATCTACTTATAAAGATGGTTTTTAAATTGGCTCCCCTGGACTGAAGCCTCGATAAGGGTTAGGCAAGATGTGAATCTTGTCCTTGGGGATCCAATATTGGTTCGGTCCAGCTTGTTTACTCAAACATAGCTTAGGTACCCATGCATGGATTCGGGTTCTAGGTTGGTTCAATATGGAATAATATGACGGTTGTCGCGATTTGGTTTAATAACCTAGTCCAGATCGATTAAGAACAGACTTCTATTTTTCAAAAATCATGTCAAGATTCATGGAACTCGAAATGAACCATTCTAAGGCAACTCTAAGCTCCTTGACTTGAGTTTTCAAGGAGGAATTCTCTTCCTCAAGCTTTTGGACTTGAGTTGAGTTTCCTTCTTGAGTTGACTCAGTCAAGGAGCTCGAGTTGACTTCCTCTTTCAGGAGTTTTACTTCCTTTCGGAGGGTTTCAACCCGAATGTTGGCTTTCGCCAATTTTCGTGACAGGTAAGAAATTAAATCATATAATTCAGATTCTGGATAACCTCTTACCGTGACTTGTCCGTCCTCCGAGATGGAGAGCTTTCCGGTGTTGACATCCTCGTCTGGTTCCGATTCTGTTCCGGAGTCGATGTCCTCCGAGGAGGTCAAAGTGAGTAGGTTCGAGTGCGGAGCTTCTTCTTCGGAGGAGGAGGAAGATTCGTCCCAGGTGGCTTAAACAACCTTCTTCTTTCGGGCCTTCTTGTTCTCCTTTAGGTTGGGGCACTCTGACCGGAAGTGTCCCTTCTTGTTGCACTCATAGCAGGTGATGTTACCCTTGCTCTTCTGGCTCGTCTAAAGTTCAGATGGATCTTCCTTCTTCCGGATTGACTTCTTCTTACTCGTTTGGTTTTTGAGCTCCTTTTAGTAGTCGCGAGCTAGCCGAACCAGTTTTGGATGATCCCCTTCATTGTCGTCAGATTCCGAGTCTGAGTCGGACTCGGGTACTTGTTGAAGCTTCTTTTTTTGTGTTCTTCCTTGAGTTTTACCTGCAACAAATGCAATACTCTTCTCGACCAAAGTAGCATTAGTATGTTCATGTAATTCTAACTCAGAAAACAGTTCATCTAATTTTATTTCAGAGGGATTCCTAGAAACCTTGTATGCATCCACCCTAGATGCCCACAGTGTGTTTCTCGGGAATAAGTTTAAGGTATACCTGATTAGGTCACGATTTTCAACCTTGTGACCTATAGTGTGCAGCTCATTTATCAGCTCCTGGATCCTTGCGTGGAGCTGTGTTGCCGATTCTCCGTCGTGCATTTTTATCGTGTAGAGTCTATTGAGTAACAGATCCCTTTTGATAATTCGCGTATCAGACGTACCTTCGTGTAGCTCTATCAGCTTGTTTCAGAGCTCCTTTGCGCTGTTGAAGGGTTCGTCACGGTTCATCTCTTCTTTCGTCAGGCCGCATTGTAAGGTTTGAGTAGCTTTTGCGTCGGCCTCGATCTTCTTCATGAGTGGACCGTCCCACTCAGTGTAGCCTTGCACCTCGCTTTGTGCATTCTTTGGTATTTCCAGTCCAGACTGGATAATGATCCACATGTCCACCTGAGTTTTCAGGTGGACTTCCATCCTACTCTTCCAATAGGAGAAATCTTCTCCTGCGAAGGGTAGTGGTCTGGCGGTGTTGTACCCTTTTTGCATGGTCATTTGAATTTTAAACTGAAAAAATTAAAAAAACTTGTTCCAAGACTTAGTCTTGGATTAGTAATGCGGCAGGAAAAAAAATTGCAATAAGAAAAAAAAATTGAGTGGTGTTGCACCAACCTCGATTAACGAGAAAAATATAAAAAAATATTTTAAAAAAATCTGAAAAAATGCTCAACTGGTGGTTGCACTAGATTTGAGTCACCCGCTCTGATACCACTTGTGGGATCGGTTCATCTCTTCTTTACGATCGACAAATTTTTCGAAAAACTTAAGAGTAATTGCGCAGCGGAAAAACAAAACAATGCTAACACATTTGTTTTTACTTGGCTCGGAGTCGCGGTCGACTCCTACTCCAAGGCCCACAGTCCTTGACTGTTTACGATGGCCAATTCTATATTGCGTAAAATTATTACAGCTGAAGTTTGAATATAGAATTAAAAAAATACAGCACTTAAACGAAAATTATATCGACGATCGGAAGATTGGAATATCGGAGTTGCGGGTCGTCATTGGCGCTTGAGTCTTGAGCATCGAGCGTTTGGAGCAGAGCACTTGAAAGAATGCGTAGAAAATTATTATGTTTGAAGCCAAGGGGGTGAACCCCTATTTATACTCGTAGCTGGGGCGCCTGTGTTGAAGGGGGCGCCTGACATGTGACGCTCACTGCGTGAAACTCAATCCGCAGACTTACCAGCGCTTATCCCCTCAACTGGGACGCCTAAGCTGACTGGGGGGCCTGTATAAACATAGGCGCCTGACTTGCTTATGTGGCAGCTTGCTTCGATTGGCTTTGGAAACAACCTTGTCTGGGGCGCCTGTATCAACACAGGCGCCTGGTCAAACAGGCGCCTGACCTTATTCAGGCGCCTAATCTCATTCAGGCGCCTGGGAGCAGAAACCTTCATTACTTCGTTCCTGCAATCAGGGTTAGTTCCAAAACACAAGTAATATATAAATGATATAAATTTAAGCATGATTTACAGCCTGAGCTGTCTTGGTTCTGACTTTGGGCTCCCAAAATGGAACCCTAGGCCGAACCGACGCCTAATGTTCCCTCCTACGGGTAACGCGTCCTCACCTACTCCTCTCAGGAGAGTTTATCTTTTTGCCAACCAGCTCCTCCGGTTGGACTTTTGCCCAATCCTCCGGATCAGGTCTTCGTGCCCAGTCCGCGACCAGGACTTATTGCCCAGCTTCACTCACCAGGTCGTCGGTGCCCAGTCCATGACCAGGACTTATTGCCCAGCTTCACTCACCAGGTCTTCGGTGCCCAGTCCACGACCAGGACTTATTGCCCAACTTTATGTCAGGACTTAGGTGCCCAGCCCGCGGCCAGGACTTAGTGCCCAATTCTTAGAACCAGGACTTCGTGCCTAGTGTACCTAGGACTTTTCCTGCACACTTGATTAGCATTGTCAGATCACAATAAAACTTTAACTTCTGAACCTTTTTCCATTATCAAAACACAGGTTTGACTTTGGTGCTTCGGCACCAACAAACCCTTCTCTACCCCTTTGTCACACATCAAAAAACATTGCAAAAGAACTTGTGCCAACAATGAAAATTTCTTGAAAATTTTTCTCCTCCTTTTGAAAGTACTTAGGATAATTCTTTGAAAGCATATATAATTTTTAAAAAATTTCAAAATTCTTCCCCCTTTTTGAGAAAAACTACGTACTTATTTTAAAAAACTTAATTGCACCAATAATGAAAATTTTTGAAAAAAAAATGTAACTTCAGCCTTTTAAAATAATTTCTTTCCTCCTTTTTGAAAATACTTATATAATTTTTGAAAGCGTGATTTTCAAAACTCTTCCCTTTTGAAAAACTAAGTACTTGTTTTATAATGTATAAAGAAAACACCAAGTACTTAGATTGCACATGAATTTCCCTAAGTTTGACACAATCCTAGAAATCTTGTTGATCACAAGAGAATTCCTATGTGTCTTGGCGAGGCACAGAGGCCTTATTTGGTCGTAGCCTTATTGGATCATCAACCCTTTCCTTAGACAAAACCTTTTAAAGAAATAATACTTTTATTTTACTCTTTGAAAAACCCTGGTCTAACTAGTTAGGATGTGGCGAGGTAGCTTCGGCTAGTTCCACTTAACTAGGCCAAGCTTCCCTAACGTACTATCATCTCGCCCCACCCTGATACTAGGTTAGGCAAGTGTCAATCAATCCTTTTCCTATCTAACCATTCTAAATAAAGCAGAAAAGTAAACTAGCATGTATGACATGGCAGATACATAAGAAAAAAAATGAGCAAATGCATGTACATGGCAGTTGTGCATGAGTCAAACAAGTTAAAATATTTTTATTAGGTTTCTAATAATGTACCAAATTCTCGATTTGATACATATCGTGAGAACCCGTGAATATGTCAATCCATTTTGATATATTTAATTGTATTAAATTGATTGTTGCAGTTAGATAAGATTTTATTTAATTTCATAATTAAGGGTATTTAATTGGAGTCTTAGTTCGTGGATTATGTTAAATTATGGATTGAATAAAAATTTGATTTGTAGAATTAATTAGGTGTAATTATTAAGAATTAAAGTTGAATTTATTTAAGAATTAATTTAAAGTTGAAATTATTTGAAATTTAATTAAGGTTGATGAATTAATTTAAGTTGTTAAGAATTAATTAGCGTTAAAATTGTTAAGAATTAATTAGAGTTAAATTAATTAAGGATTAATAAGAGTTAAAGTAATTAAGGATTAATTTGAGTTAAAATAATTAAGGATTAATTAGAGTTAAATTAATATGGGATTAATTAAATTAATTAAGATTAATTGGGATTAAATTAATTAAGGATTAATTAGAGTTAAAATAATTAAGGATTAATTAGAGTTAAATTAATATGGATTAATTAGAGTTAAATTAATTAGGGATTAATTAGAGTTAAATTAATTAAGGATTAAGGATTAAATTATTTAAAAATTAATGTTGAAGTTATTAATTAAAATTTGTTAACAATTTTGGGTCTAGTTGCATTAATTCCATTATTTCAAAAATATTTGACTCATCTACTATTTCTTTTTCATTTAATTTTTCAAGTTTATCTAATACTTCTGCTTTGTTTAAATTTTTGTAGACTTTATTCAATGTAGCCTTGATTCTAAGAAATTTTTCTTCCTCATACTCATCATTAGAGTTATATTTTTCTACTTCATAGTAGGTAAAATAATTTTCGTGGTTGTTAATTAATGTTTCATAATTAATTTCAAGGTAATCAAAATTATCCAAGAAATTATTAATTAAATCTTCATTATTATCTATAGTTTTATGTTTAATATCCTCAGAATTAATTTCAGAAATATCAGAATCAATAACAGTTTCATCATAATCCTTAGAAATATTGTCATTCTTAACATTATCAGAAATATTTGAAATTAATGGATTATTAATTTTAATTTCATCATTATCAACAATTTTATGAGAAATATCAATTAAAGTATTATTATCCTTACCATTATCAGAAAAATATTGGAGTTAATTCTAAAAATTGTTGCATTGATATTAAGGATTAAAGAATTAATGTCTTATATTTTACTATTGTCTATATTTGGTAATTGGTCATGCAATATATTAAGTTGATTATCAAAAAAACCTAATTTATTAGAACAATTATCTAAATTATCAGCATGCTTGAAAAACTGTGCAGGAATTTCAGAAATTTGAAAATTAGTGCAAACATTAGTTTTTCGTACCTTGGTCGGACACTGGTTCTTGTAGTGCCCATACTTTTGACATTTGCAGTATCGTACGTGGCTCTTGTCCCTCCGAACTCCTAGCGCTGGTACATCCTTTGCCGTTGGTGGTGACGATCGAGTCATACGAGTAGGACACTAGTTTTTATAGTATCCTCTCTCCCTGCACTTGAAACATGTAATATGGAACTTAAAGTTTGACATAATTAAAAATATATACCTGATTCACCCCTGGTTCCCCCTCAACTCCTGGCTTCTTTGCTCCGTCGGTTGTTAGTCCGGTGAAGAGTGACCAGGCTCTGATACCACTTGTGGGACTGGTGTCGTCGATAAAGGGGGGATGAATATCGACTCGTAAAAATTCTTTCAGAAAATCGTCGGGTTCGTTCTATTCAGAGAGTTAGTGCGCAGCGGAAAATAGAATGAACGAAAAATAAAGCAACATAGATGACAAGCGGGTTTTACTTAGTTTCCAACCCCCCAGGGTCAGTACGTCCAAGGCCTAAGCACGCGAAGCGCCCATCCACTAATGGTCTCCTTTCCGGACTTTCCGGAGGCGGAGAAACCCGTTTTACATATCAAGTTTTACAATCAAAATGATAAGAAAATTAAATGCATAAAGTAAATGCAAACCAAAAAGAAATGTTGACGATCCGGCCAAACTGGAACTCCGAAGTGCAGTGCACTTCCTCCTAGAGCCTCCTTGGTCACAGAGCTTCATCTCTAGCACTTTTTCTTTGCTCGGAATGCTTAGAACGTCGTAGCAGTTGATGTTCTGAGTTGAGAGGTCGAACCCTTTATATAGCATCTTCTCAGGCACCCTTGAGCCTTTGGGATGCCTCTATACGGTCAAAATTCCATCCAAAATTGCAAACTTCGCGATGCTGATAACAACTTCCATTCAGGCGCCTGAAAGGTCTAGTGGCCTGACACATGTAGGGCGCCTGGGAAGTGAATCCATGAACCAGTCTGCCTTTAGGGTGCCTGATTCCATTCAAGCGCCTGATTCCATTCAGGCGCCTAGGAAAGTCTTCCCTGTATATGCAATCATGTCCTAAATGAGAAGTTTCGATGATTGACAGTTGTTTAAGTTTAAGCTAATACATTGGATCTAACATTGAGGTTTAGTGTGCAGTAATGCAAGAAGCCCAAGGAATGGTCGGGGACCGGATTCTTGGCATGAAGACTCGGAGTTAAGCTCCAGGCAAGAAGTCCAAGGGATGGTCGAGGACGGAACTCTTGGCATGAAGACTCGGAGTTGAGAAGGCTCCAGGCGTGAAGTCCAGGAAACAAGAGGTTTCGCTAGCACAAGGTAATTGGATCGATTGAGAACAACGCAAAATATTTAGGGTTGAGAATCCTAAATTTGAGCGTATCAATCGATCAGGTAATCGATTAAAAGATGACCAATCGATTAGTGAATTGATTCAGGGTGATTTTGTGCGAAAACAGAATGCTCCCTAATCGATTAGTCAATCGATTGGGAGCTCTTTAGTCGATTGATGAATCGATTCAGGGTGATTCTATGCTGAAACAAAATGCTCTTTAATCGATTGGTGAATCGATTACGAGCTATTCTGTGCGCAAACAGAACGCTCCATAATTGATCAGTTAATCGATTCAGAAGCCCTGTAATCGATTGGTGAATCGATTACGAGTGATTCTGTGCGCAAATAGAACACTTCGTAATCGATCAGTCAATCGATTTAGAAACCCTATAATCGATTGGTGAATCGATTAGAAGCTATTCTGTTCGCAGACAGAACGCTCCGTAATCGATCATTCAATCGATTCAAGATACTAATCAATCAGCCAATCGATTCAAGTTCAAAATGGCGTAATCCCAGCCGTTCATCCGACATCCATACTGTTCAACGACTACTTGGTAATCGATTGGGGTTTTTCGCCAATCGATTCATGACGCAGAGAAGACCGTTATAAGCGGGCGACCAAGCACAAACACTACCACTGTTCCATTGCAATCTCTGCTAGGGTTTTGGTGCTCCAAGTTCTCTGCTCAAGCTCAAGTTTTCAACACCTTATTCAAGTAACCAAAGGAAGGAGAAGCAAGCCTAGTGTGTAATACTTCTTTCTCTTCTTCTTCTTTGTGTTGTTCTTTTGTGAAAGCTCTCAAGGGTGTTGTAAAAGGGTTTCTCTACCTTCGGTGTTGTTCCGAGAAGGAGGTTTCATAGTGAAATCTGTGATCGTTGGTGTGGACCCTTGGATTAGTCACCTCAAGGAGATGGAGACCAAGTAAACCAAAGTGTTAGCATTGGATTTGGAGGTGTTTGGCTTTTAATCTCTGTTGTGAAGAAGAAAAATTCTCTGAAGCTAGCTATTCACCCCCCCCCCCTCTAGCTCTACCGATCCTCAACATTCCCAGCAATCTGTTTTCTTGTGTTTGCTCGCCTGTTTTGCCTCCAATTCTAGGTATCTGCAAGATACACAAACACAAAACAAATACATATATAATCTTAGCCTTAATGATTGGTTTTGACTTTGGATTTCTCACGAAACCCTAGGTCGAACCGATGCCTAGTGTTCCCTTCCCGGGGAACGCGCCTTTCGCCTACTCCTCTCAGGAGAAGTTTGCTAACCGGCTCCTCCGGTTGGACTTTTGCCCAATCTTCCGGATCAGGACTTCGTGCCTAGTCCTACGACCAGGACTTATTGCCCAACCCTCCGTCAGGTCTTCGGTGCCCAGCCCTCGGCCAGGACTTAGTGCCCAATTCCTCAAACCAGGACTTCGTGCCCAACCCTCGGCAAGGTCTTAGGTGTCCAGCCCTCGGCCAGGACTTATTGCCCAATTCCTCGAATCAGGACTTCGTGCCCAACCCTCGGTCAGGTCTTAGGTGCCCAACCCTTGGCCAGAACTTATTGCCCAATTGCGCGAACCAGGACTTTGTGCCTAGGTTAACTAGGACTTTGTTTACCTTGGTACGGATTTCTTGACTAACCCTTACCTTGTGTAATATATCACTAACTTAAGTATATTGTTAAACATTGAAACACTAGAGGAGGACATCACTGATGCATCTTGCACTAACAGGTGATAACCCTGGTAAGCATCCAGCATAGAGATAAGCTCACTACCAGCTGTCGAGTCGACCATTTGGTCAATCCGGGGTAAAGGGTAGCAGTCCTTCGGGCAGGTTCGGTTAAGGTCCCGGAAGTCGATGCACACTCTCCACTTATTGTCGGGCTTGGCCACCAGGACTACGTTGCCTAGCCAGGCCAGGAATTGGACTTCTCGAATGTGCCCAGCCTCCAGCAGTTTCTCGATCTCGACCCCGATCACTTTATTCTGCTCCGTGCTGAAGTCTCTCTTGTTTGACTGGCTAAGTGTTAGGGTATATGTGAAGGTGGTGCTCGACCACCTCCGGTCGGACACCCTTCAGTTCTTTTATTGACTAGGTGAACACATCCTAGTTCATGGTCAAACATTCCAGTAGTGGCTCTTTCAGCTCGCTCGACAATCCGACGGCTATCTTGACTCGGGCTTCCTCCCGATCGGGAAGCAGCTGCACCTCCTCCTTGTCTTCATGCAGCTCAGCCCAAGGAGAGGCTTGTACCATATTGCAGCTAGTGGATGTGCCGAAGCCTTCTGACTCTCATTCCGGACATCATCCATGTAGCATTGGCGAGCCACCCTCGGGCCTCCTTTAACATCCCCGACCTTGTCGCCGACCGAGAATTTGATCTTGAGGTAGAAGGTCAAGGTTACTGCCTAGAATTTGTTGAGGGTTGGTCGGCCCAGGATCACGTTGTAAGCCGAGGGAGTATCCACTATCAGAAAAGTGGACCATCTAGTCCTCTTCAGTGGGTCCTCGCCTAAAGAGATGGCCAGCCGAATTTGCCCAATCTGCTGCACCTGGTTCCCCGCGAATCCGAACAGTGGGGTGGCCACCAACTCCAGCTGGGACGACTCAATATGCAGCTGGTCAAAGGCTTTCTTGTAGAGTATGTTGACCGAGCTGCCCGTGTCTACTATGGCTCGGTGGACCTGTTAGTTGGCAATCACGATTGTGATGACCAGGGCGTCATCGTGTGGGACCTCCAGTCCCTGCAAATCTTGCGATCCGAAACTGATCTGGGGCCCTTGTTCCTGAGCGGTGCTCTTGCGACCTGGTGAATCTCCAGTCGGCGCACCTGTGCCTTCCGAGCTCGATTGGAATCTCCCCCAGTAGGCCCGCCCGAAATCACGTGCACTCCTCCTCGGACGACACTCTGCCGATTGGTCTGCTCCTCGTCCATTTCTTCGGCCTCGGCTTAGTCCTCCTGTGGGAACAAATTACGAGTCGTCGGGGGATTCTGCCTAGGCTCCTCGATTGCTGAGGCGGTGACCGACCCTCCCCGACCCGAGCCTGACCCCTCCCGGCCTGTTGGCACTCATCCGTGTTGTGGGTGTGGGTCTGGTGAAACGTGCAGTAGGGCCTCCAGTGGGTCGGCAGACATCCCTGGGCCACTTGCTACACGTGTCAGCGCTCCATTCCCCCTCGGTCGATTGCTCCCCGTGGGCTGTGGATGGGTCCGCCCAGGGACCGACTGTTCTAATCGGGGTTCGGAGTCGGCGCGCTGCCCGACTCCTTCTTTCAAGCAGCCTGCGCTTCTTCCACGTTGATATACTTGACAGCTTTCCCTAACAGGCTGTCAAAGTCCTTCGACGACTTCCTGATCAGCGAGCAGAAGAAGTCTCCCTCCTGTAGTCCTTGGGAGAAGGCACTGATCAGTACCTCGGGTGTGGCGGTCGGCACATCTAGTGTCACCCCATTGAATCTCTTGATGTAGGCCCGGAGGGACTCCTTCGGGCCCTGCTTCAGGGCGAACAGATTGAGGCTCGTCTTGTGCTGCCTCTGGCTGCTAGCGAAGTGTTGGAGGAATATCCTCCTGAGCTCCTCAAAGCTTGACACTGACCCATTAGGGAGTAAATCGAACCATCGTTGAGCGGGTCCCAAGAGCGTTGTCAGGAAGGCTCGGCATTTCATGTCGTTGGGATATTGGTGCAACAGGGCAGCACTTTCGAACTTCATTAGATGCTCCTCGGGGTCGATGGTTCCGGCATACTCGGGTATGGTGAAGAACCGGAGATGCTTGGGAATTGGGTCCTCCAGGATCCGCGAGGAGAAGGGGTTGCGTACCAGGGTGGCCGGAGACGAGTCGGCTGGGGCCTTTCCCTTATCTAGACGCGGCTTGTGCATCTGGCTGGATGCAGACGCCTCGGCCGAAATTGAATCAGCCTCATCATCCCGACCCCGGTAGAAATCGGCGGGTAAGGGGACCGAGCCCCCTTCGGGTCGGGCAACCTTCCCCCGACCTCCTGAGTGGCCAAGCGCTGAAGGCTCAGGAAACCTGTGTTGGGACCGGTAGACGAGCTAGAGGTGGGGGTGATTAGCTCTGATTTGCTTGTTGATGATTTGTCGCGGCGGAAGACTTCAAGCAATGCTAACACTAAGGATTTACTTGGTATCCACCCCGACCGGGTGACTAATCCAAGGATCCACTCTCCTCACTCTCTCATACACTATGAAAGATCTCCTTCTTGAGGTGGAGAAACCTCTTACAAGCTTACCAGAAGATACAACAAGATTACAAAGCAAAACACAAATGAAATCTTACAAGATTTACAATGAATAAGCTCTATTTGCTTTCCTTGCTATCTTCAAGCTTGTGATTGCCTCTAGAACTTTGGAAATGCAGCAGCAATATCCTCCAAGGCTTCCCTTGAGATGGCACTGATGAAGGAGAAGAAGGGGAGAAGTGTTGTGGCTCAAAACCTGCGTGAAAACCCTTATACCCGACGCCTAGGATTTCTGGATCGATTACCCAATCGATTACCACGTCAGATCTAGCCGTTCAACGGCTAGTTTTCGAACCGTAATCGATTAGTCAATCGATTACGAGTGTCCTGAATCGATTACCCAATCGATTCAGAACCCTTCTGTTCTCTCGCGCAAACTGCCCTAATCGATTATCCAATCGATTCAGGAGCCTTCTGTTCTCTCGCGCAAACTGCCCTAATCGATCAACTGATCGATTCACCCAATCGATTACCCAATCAATTGAGTCTAACCTAACTTGTTTTCACAAGTCTAGGATCCCCTACCAAGTGTCCAGTCAACCCCTTTGACCCACCTGAATTTCTACTGCCTAGCTCCCAGCTCGGACTTAACCTGGTTCCCAACCAGATTCGCCTAACCCTCGAGTTAGGTGTAGTCTCTCGGTAGACTTCCACCTTTCCAGCATGCGATCTCCCCGATCCATCTGGACTTCACCTAGTCTCACTAGGTGTACCTAGTCCCACTAGGCCTTTTCCCATGCCAGTGTACGATCTCCCCGATCCACCTGGACTTCACCTAGTCCCACTAGGTCTTTTCCGATGCCAGCGTGCGATCTCCCGATCCACCTGGACTTCACCTAGTCCCACTAGGTATGCCTAGTCCCACTAGGTGTGCCTAGTCCCACTAGGTCTTTTCTCATGCCAGCGTGCGATCTCCCTGATCCACCTGGACTTCACCTAGTCCCACTAGGTGTGCCTAGTCCCACTAGGTCTTTTCTCATGCCAGCGTGCGATCTCCCCGATCCACCTGGACTTCACCTAGTCCCACTAGGTGTTTTCCGTCAAGCCTCCAGTCAACCTTGACCCACTTGACATCATACAATATTCAAACATCATATGACATTCAAACATCATTATCAAACATCGAAACATCGAACCTTAAGCTTACCAAGCTTACCAGACCTAAGCTCACCCGAGCCTAGTCAAACTAGGTCAACCCTGACCTAACCAAGATTGCACCAACAATCTCCCCCTTTTTGATGTTTGACAATATGTTTGAGAAAGACTAATCCCTATTAGCCTTTCAATCTTCTCCCCCTTTGACACACATCAAACACTCTCCCCGAGAGTCTATATGGTCAAAGGCATGCCCAATGAAAGTCCCATACCTTCCATTTGAACTCATGCTCATCCTTGAGCATTCATCATAATGAAGATTTCCAATCTTCATTCTTTTACTTATCCCAAAAATAAAAATTTAAACTCATGCTTTTAAGGAAGACCTCCCCCTCAAAACATGCTCTAATCCTCTATCATTGCACCAACAATGATTTTTGAGTTCCTAAAACTTTAGGAAATCTCAACTCGAGGTTATGAGATTTTGAGATTCAAAACTTGAATCAAAATCTCTCCTTAACCCTATAGTTTTTTACCAAAACTATCCCTCTTTTGATTTCACAATGAAATTTATCCAAATATACTTATGAAAGTAATTCAAGGGTCTAGGGATTGTTAGGTTACCTAAGAATTGGGTTATCAGACTGAAATCAGACAGTTTCCGTCTTACTAATCGATTGGTGTTGGGAACCAATTGATTTGGCTATGCCTTAATCGATCAACTGATCGATTACGGCTGCCCTTAATCGATCAACGGATCGATTACGCGAGCTTCTGTGCTCGCAAAAAGGATCTACCAATCGATTGACCAATCGATTGGCTACTATCCCAATCGATCACCTGATCGATTGGGAGTTTCTGATTTCTGAAAACAATTTCAGATTGAATTTCAGAAACTACTAAATAATTCTACAGAATTCAAAAAATCTTGAAATTTTGTGTAGACATTATTTATGACATGTACTATCATGGAAAAATAGTTTTCTATGAAAATAACCTTCATTTCCAAAAATTGACACAAAATTGAAAACCATTGAAATACTTCAATGTTTTACATTGTTTTGTATCCATTGCATCAATGATGAGTGTTATCAAAAGATAGTTTTTACCAAGGTTTTTCATAATAGTTTTGAAATGTTTTTCAAAAATAATATCCAACCATGTTCTTTCGGCTAAATGCACATGACTTGTACATTAGTTTTCCCAATGATTGGAGTTCATTTATATTCATGTTTTGATGAACCTAAAACTCAATTAAATGCACTTTATCAACACCTTGAGTTTTGTTCATCTTCCTAACACCTCACTTGTATCTAGTGTGTCTCCAAACACATACAAGTCAACTTATGGTTTTAGTGAGATGTGAAAGTCATGTTCTCCCTAACCTAAGGGTTCATGCATTTCTATCTAGGCATTATAAACTTTGATCATCCACCTAGGATGTCAATTAATGTCAATGTCCTTAATTTCAATAAAAATTGACTTAATGCATGATAATGACTATGACATGCATCATATAAGAATTTAATTAATATTAAAACTAGATGATGCATGTATGACATGACATGTAATATTTTCATAATAAAATATGAATGATGGATTATGATGTCATGGCATGTGATAGGGCATGCAAAACATGGCATAGTAGCACAAAAGAAATTACCTAGATTTCCTATCTAAGTATCAATAACTCATCGCTAAGCCATTGATAATCCTAACTTTGCCCCTAATTTCCAAGATAATGTCAAAACTCCCAACTAGGCCTATCTTTGGATTCTAACTTAGTTGTGTCAACTTTTATTAAGTTCAATTTTTCAAGACTATAGTTTGGCACAAATTTTTACTCCTCCTAGAGTAATCAATTGATTCCTTCATTTTCAAGGGTAGTAACTCCTTGAAAATGTCCCAAAGTGCCAACTTCATCAAGGTTAGGTTAACTACCCTTCCAATTTGAGTTGACACTCCCTAGATCTATCTAGGGTGTGGCGAACACACTCTTAGGAACCCAAAACCTATTGGTACTCCTTGGGTGTTCTAGGTATTCATTAGGGATAACTTCCCTTGATACCTTCGTAATGACCTTTTTAGACTTTTTCAAAGTCTTAGTCATGTTGATCTTGTCTTGGTCAACCCTAGGGATAGCTTCCCTATATGGAACTCTATGATAGGATGGACCATCATCCTTAGTTTTAGGTTTGTACCCCAAACCTTTCTTGCTCCTAGAGGATCCTTGATTTCCTAAATCTAGGTTTTAAATTTTTTATCCCTTAAATAGATTTTCTATTTTCTTAAGGGATTTTTCCAATTTATCAAGTTTTGACCTCAAAACTTGATTTTCAATCATTACCTCATCAAGGCTTGGTTTTCTAATATAGCCTTGGTGATTGTTCTTCTTGGCCTTGTATTGGGTAGGTCTACCGTGGAAAGTTCTATTTTGCTCCCTATCCTTAGATGTGGTAGTCCTAGCATGAAAAGCTCTATAGTTTTCCTTAGGTTTCTCATGCCTCCTATTTTCATGATAAATAGCATTAAAATGATAATAATTATTTCTAGCATGCATATTATCATGATGAAAATAAGTACCATTATCTAATGGTACCTTAGTCTTAATCTTGGAGGTTCCCCCTTGATTTGAGCTTCTCCTTTTTGCCTTGGTCGGATCCTTCCCCTTTTGACATTGATTCCGATAATGTCCCTTTTGCTTACATGAGAAGCACAGAATGTGCTTCTTATCCTTCTTTGCCATGGGGCCGACCTCCTTTGGCTTTTCCTTGGTCTTGGGTGCCACTAGCACTTTCTTCTTGACCAATTTGGGACACTTACTCTTATAGTGTCCTCTTTCCCTACACTCAAAACAAATGATATGATTTTTATTTTTACAAATTGAAATATCTATACCTTTGCTTGTAGGGGTGTCACATGACTCTTCACTCGATCCGGAGGTAGAAGCTTCTTCCTTTTCTGGAGTGAATGATCTTTGCTCCCCCTCAATCCTAGAGGTAGAGACTTCTTCCTTTTCCTCCTCGACCAATGCTTCTTGAATTTCCTCCCCGGATGTTGAGCATCTCTCAACTTCCGAGTCCTCTTCATTTGATGAATCTCCCTTTTCGGATTTGTCTTGATACGGTACAGTGGTACAGTGGAGGGATCTTCATAACGCTTTGCCAATTTGCTCCAAAGCTCTTTGTCATCTTTGAATTCTCCAATCTTGTCCAAGATGTTGCTTGGCAAAAGATTGACCAATAACTTGGTCACTTTGTCGTTGGCCTCGCATCTCTTGATTTGCTCCTCATTCCATTTGCTTTTCTTGAGAAGCTTTCCTTTGGTGCTTGTTGGAGCTTCAAAACCCTCCATTAGAGCAAGTCATTGCTCTATCTCCATCATGAAGTAATTTTCAATCTTTGACTTCCAAAGATTGAAATTTGCCTTGTCGAATGGTGGAGGTGCTCGGGTGTCGTAGCCAAACTCCATTTTTAAAGTTGAACCCTCTTGATGATGATTTCTTGAAATTAGAGTTTCTTCCAACTTTTTCTTCTTCCTCTAGCTCTTGCCCTCTTGGCGATGAGTCCAAAGAAGAGCAACCTTGCTCTGATACCACTTGTTGAAACCGGTAGACGAGCTAGAGGGGGGTGATTAGCTCCGATTTGTTTGTAGATGATTTGTCGCGGCGGAAGACTTCAAGCAATGCTAACACTAAGGATTTACTTGGTATCCACCCCGGCCGGGTGACTAATCCAAGGATCCACTCTCCTCACTCTCTCATACACTATGAAAGATCTCCTTCTTGAGGTGAAGAAACCTCTTACAAGCTTACCAGAAGATACAACAAGATTACAAAGCAAAACACAAATGAAATCTTACAAGATTTACAATGAATAAGCTCTATTTGTTTTCCTTGCTATCTTCAAGCTTGTGATTGCCTCTAGAATCTTGGAAATGCAACAGCAATATCCTCCAAGGCTTCCCTTGAGATGGCACTGATGAAGGAGAAGAAGGGGAGAAGTGTTGTGGCTCAAAACCTGCGTGAAAACCCTTATACCCGATGCCTAGGGTTTCTGGATCGATTACCTAATCGATTACCACGTCAGATCTAGCCGTTCAACGGCTAGTTTTCGAACCGTAATCGATTAGTCAATCGATTACGAGTGTCCTGAATCGATTACCCAATCGATTCAGAACCCTTCTGTTCTCTCGCGCAAACTGCCCTAATCGATTATCCAATCGATTACCGATACCCTGAATCGATTACCCAATCGATTCAGGACCCTTCTGTTCTCTCGCGCAAACTGCCCTAATCGATCAACTGATCAATTCACCCAATCGATTACCCAATCAATTGAGTCTAACCTAACTTGTTTTCACAAGTCTAGGATCCCCTACCAAGTGTCCAGTCAACCCCTTTGACCCACCTGAATTTCTACTGCCTAGCTCCCAGCTCGGACTTAACCTGGTTCCCAACCAGATTCGCCTAACCCTCGAGTTAGGTGTAGTCTCTCGGTAGACTTTCACCTTGCCAGCATGCGATCTCCCCGATCCATCTGGATTTCACCTAGTCTCACTAGGTGTGCCTAGTCCCACTAGGCATTTTCCCATGCCAGTGTACGATCTCCCCGATTCACCTGGACTTCACCTAGTCCCACTAGGTCTTTTCCGATGCCAGCGTGCGATCTCCCCGATCCACCTGGACTTCACCTAGTCCCACTAGGTGTGCCTAGTCCCACTAGGTCTTTTCTCATGCCAGCATACGATCTCCCCGATCCACCTGGACTTCACCTAGTCCCACTAGGCGTGCCTAGTCCCACTAGGTCTTTTCTCATGCCAGCGTGTGATCTCCCCGATCCACCTGGACTTCACCTAGTCCCACTAGGTGTTTTCTGTCAAGCCTCCAGTCAATCTTGACCCACTTGACATCATACAATATTCAAATATCATATGACATTCAAACATCATTATCAAACATCGAAACATCGAACCTTAAGCTTACCAAGCTTACCAGACCTAAGCTCACACGAGCCTAGTCAAACTAGGTCAACCCTGACCTAAGCAAGATTGCACCAACAACCTGGTTGCCGGGCTACCGGCCTGCGAAGGTCTCTGAGGGGGTTTCTGAGCCCGAACGGCCAGCAAGAGCTCATACTCCTCGGGTGTAACGGTCACTGCCACTCGGTTGGGATCTTCCATCGTGCACTCCTGATCAAGCAGAAAGTCCCTCCTTCAAGCACCAAATATGATTCTATCGCAAAGTGAGGTGGACTCCCAAGAGCGGAGTGGTCCCCCAAGTACCGCTGATGCTGGCTTCGACCTGCGAGAAAATGATCGTTAGTAAACCCGCCGGGAAAAGTCCCCAGCAAGGCCCTCCGACGGTCAAGTCAGTACCCGCAAGAATAGAGCAAAGCAATGGAACAGTGGACGAAAGCATAATAGCGCATACTTGCGGAACGAAGTGTGGAGGGGCTTATATAGCCGAGAGAGCTGACATCCCCTGTCTGTGTCAATAGTCCTTCTGTACCTGGCTGGGACAGAAGTATGGGCCTTGTCAGCTCTCAGGATGGCACCGATCGGCGCCGCTCAGCCTGACACAGCGAGGGGTGGCGTGGATGCCAGGGTATGACAGAAGTACAGAGTCAGCGGGATATCCACGACGTGCGCTTTAACTAGGTAAGGCCCATCAATTCCAGCAATTTACTCGGAGGTTAAGTAGTGGTTCTTTCCCTTCATCAATACATGGATTATGGTGAATGAAAATCGTGGGTAAGTTAGAGTTGTAAGGCAGGTCAATCTATGATAGGATGAGCTAATCCGTGTCAGGACAGTTATTTGGTGAGGTGAGCAGGCCGACTAGTCATTTTAGCTAGTTGAAAAATCTCCAACCTAACTTAAGGTGGATTGTGGGTTTTTTTTTGGAAAAGGTGGATTGTGGGTTATGCGAGTCAACTCACAGGTCCACCAAAAAAATAAAAAATTTAAATTACATATAAAAATTTTAAATTTTAAATTTGAATTACCAATTAGAGGAGTCAAACTCACAATTTAACATGCTGATGTGATGATGTTAAATATCTTTATATCCAAAATTCAGTTAAGGTGTGAACTTTGCATTTTTTTTAATAATTGATAGTATGTCTTTCCAAGGGTTTGCTTTTCTATCTTTTTGAAATTTGTTCTTTATTTGATTTGAGTACTAAAATCGTAGAGTCTAATCCGATTCAAGTTAAAGTTTAGTCTTCGACGCTCTTAAATTTGGCAATTTTAATTTTAAGTTTTTGGTGAAATTTTTTTCCTCATCCTGCGAGCCAACCTAAGACTGTCACGGACTGACCCACGCGGGTCGTGGGCTCAGGTGGGTCGACGCACCTTTAAATTGATTGATAAAATTTCAATTTAATCCGTTTAAATTATTTGATGGGATGGATCAATCTGACCCGTCCAATCCAAATTGAAGGTTTTAATGTAAACTAACATAGCAGAGGAATGCTCATCTCATAATAGTTACATTAAAAGAAGAGTTACCATCCATCACTCTTCTAGCCACCATAACCCTTAGGTACAAATTTTCCAGCATATGAATCCCCAGCAATGTAGAGAGGATTGGAGATGAACTGTGCCTGCTCAACAAGCCAATGCCATAAGAGTAGAGGGCCCTCTGCCGACTTGTTCTCCAGCTCGATGAAATAGTAGAAAAACTCACCGATGGGGTCCTGGTCAACCTCTATGTACCTGCACCAACAAAAGCAAAGCTGCACTAACTGTTGGATATATATAGTGTCAATAGAAAGGGAGGTGGTGGGATTTTAGTCCCACATTGGCACTTTCTAATGAATGAAAAGTGAGGAGGAGAATAAAGGGACTCCATTGTGAGTGGGACTTTAGTCCCACATTGGGAGTTTCATGACATAAATGTTGGTTTATATTGTTTCACAAGCATGTTAGTTGTGAATAAATGTTAGGGGAGAGGCTGTCTCTCACGCGTGGGTGTGCAAGGGGTGCAAATCCATGGCCCAGATTTGTACTAAACTAAGTGAACTCGTGTGCATGCACAACCTACGCGCGTCGAATGTCCGACCAGTCGGGACAAAATTTGTCCAAGCAGATGAACCAACGTTTTGCCAAATTATTTTTGCTCAAATGTAAATGATGCGTTAATTGGCAGGACTTCTTACTAATTATATAGGCTCAGACCACCGCATTATTACTGTGGCGGTCTGAGCCTATATAAAGGGGTTGTGTGACCGAGAGCAAAACATACAGACAACACAGAGAAATTCTCCTCGATCCCACCTCGTTCCCGACCTCCTCGATAACGTACGGGTACATTCTCAGTTCGTCACGAGCAATGAGTGCTCCGTTGTGCCCGTGGTCTGCTATTGTATCCTGAGAGACAGAAGTCCATCTGAGCCTCGAAGCACCACCGGAGGAGGACAAATCTGTTTCAAGGAAATTGTGCTGCGTAGGCCTCAGCAACTTCCTGGTCGGGAGACGTCCGACTATAGCTCGGGAGACTCAATCAGGAGCTCGAGAGACCGAGTCAGCAGCTCGGGAAACACAGTCGGGAGCTCGGGAGACCGAGTCGGCAACTCGGGAAACTCAGTCGGGAGCTCGGGAGCTCGAGAGACTACTGCTTGGGAAAAAGGCAGTCGAGGCCACTCAACAGATAAGTTGAAGTTATTTTAGTAATTTCAATTTATTGTAAACTCTCCGAAAAGGAGCATTTCCTCCAACACTAACGCTCACAATCGAATAACAAAATCAATATTACCAGTAGGATAATCATTATTCTATTCGTCATCATACATGAAAATATATAATAACAAATTTCATATGTTGTCAAGAACTTCATGTTGTACTCTTGTCTTTTATACTACAAATCCAATCTTTTTGGAGGAAAGTCAAGGTAAGATAGCTATTTTGAATCACTTGCAGTTTGGTTAAATAACAAATACATGGATAGACTTGGGATGATCCTGAACTAACACCTTCATTTCAACACAAGTTTTTTTTGGTACAATCAACCTCTAGAGTTTTGATAATTATTTGATAGAATTTTAATAATTATTTGACAATATATTTATTAGAAAAGTCTAGTCAGATCAAGGTTGATCGAATGTTTGTTAAAAGGAAATGAATAGGTGAGAAATCAAGGTTGACTAGATGCTTAACAATCAAGGAGAAGTCATGACAAGTCAAGGTTGATCTAGGCAAGTAAGAAGTCCTGACAAGTCAAGAATGACCTAGGCAAGTAAGAAGTCGAGTCAGGTCAAGATTGACCATATAATTAGCAAAGGAAAAAAAACCAAATCAGGTCAAGGGTGACCAAATACTTGGCAAAAGGAGACGTTAGGGAGTAAACTCTAGGTAGTGAGAAGTCTTGGAGGAGTGAACGTCAAACAACTGTGACTAAAATAAGGTTTTCGATTGACCGCATGCGATCGATCGAAGTACACGATTTAGTTTACTACTTCTATCTATTGTGCTAACTTGGTGTTGAGAAAAGTCTTAGTAGATCGGATCGATCAGATACTAAGTGGAAGAAGTCCAAATAGGTCAGCTATATCGAATATTTGGCAGGTAAATAAGATAAAATTCTATAGAAGAGTAGATTTTCTAAAAAGGTGTGAGGATGTGTTCTCACTTTGAGAACAACTTTAAGAATTGATCCGACTAAAGAAATCAACAGAGATTTCTAATCAAGATTAGACAATCGTACTGTCAAAATGAAACATGCATATATAAACCATTTTTAACTCTATTTTGCAAGACGATTATTATTATATCTATTGTGTTAACTTTGTTTTGTAGAAAAATAAAGTATCATGTGATCGAAGGGTTCAGTCAACTGATCAGAGTTGATAAGCACAGATCAAAGTCAGTCTGAGCTCAAAATGAAGTAAGGGTTCAATCAACTGATTAGAAGGATCAGTCAACCGAACACACATGGAAAGCATAATTCGGATATGATCGGATCAAATAGTAAAGGAAATTCTAAAGATCAGTCGATCAATCATGCAGATTATGCGGGATTGATATGATCGGAGCAAAGCAAGGAAAGAATAGGGGTTCAGTTGACTGATAGGACATTTAGTCGATCAAAAATCTTTGAATTCAAGCACAAAGATGATGAGATATGATTGGGTTCGGTTGATTGGACAAGTATTCAATCATCCAGATAAAAACTATAAAAAAACTTAGGAATCCGAGACTCAGAACATACAATTATAAATGATCTCTGTCTCTAATGGTCCATTTACGCAAGTATTATTGCTGTTACGTTGAGAGGCTCTTCAAATACCTAGAACAAATTTCTAGGTCCGATGTTACCGGTATATTTAATATTTGTATTTATTTAAGGAGATAATAGTGTGTTATTATCTTTTTAAAATCTTGTACAAGCTTTCCTCCTCCAAAAGCTTTTCGAAAAAGAACATTAGTTAATTGCCTATCTGACAACGAGATTGTAGGCCTTGGAATAGCAGTTGTTGGACTGTGAACCAAATAACCGACCGAATTATATCTTACTTTGTTTTTCCACTGCGTATCTATTTTGTTTTTATAAAAGAAAATTTTTCAATGAACGACATTCACCCTACTCTAACACTATCCGGTCCTATAATTTCAACCATCAACAATCCCACAATATGCAAAACTTTGGAGATTCGGATTTTACATCATTTGAACAAACAAAATAACCAAACTTTAGCAATTTGAACTCATCTTTCATTCAGAAAGTAGCTCAGACCTTAATAGAGGGAACCCAATATACAATAACAATCACCATGATAATAGAGTAAAAAAACATTAATAATGTTTTCCTTGATTTTCTTCCTATTGAGATCAAACTCACATGATGGAGGGGAGAATAATGTATCATAGCAGTGCACCAGATATCCACCGTATGATCATAGCTAGACATTCTTGTGGTTTATACTCTGGAGCTGTGTGTCCAGCACCCTATATGAAAATAATAAGAACAACTAAATTGCATGAACATGACCTAACAATTCATTCAAATAGTATAAGGATAGAAAAGTATCATATATGTTTTCAGCATACCTTCACAGTTGCAAATGTCAAATTATTGGAATATGTCATGGTATACCTATTGGCATTTGATGAACACTATTAAAATAATCTCAAAATAGTTGGATTTCTTGTAAGCACTTAAAACAAGACGTACCCAGCAACTTGACCACCAACATGCCAAGATCTCCAATCTTCCACAATAGAAGAATTCAAGGAATTTATCCATTGTTTTGTCCCCGAGAAGGGTATAAACATATCATGGTCACCACTAGGAATGAAGAAACCTTACAATGACAAAACCGTTCTCTAACAAAGCGACAAATGATGTTCATATTAATTTGATCACCTGTAAACCAAAGCACGGTATCCTCTTTGCAAAAGGATGAGATGATACTTGATATTACTCTTGGGCTCCTTTAGGTACGGTAAGTCACGATTACACCTTACCCATTCTTTAATTGTCTCCTTCAACAATATTTACATCACTCATGAGGCTTTAAGCTCTATTCATTTGTGTTCTAGTTTTCGATATCGCAAGGTCTTTAGATGATTGAAACAATCGGAAAAGCATACCTTTTTGATATTGAGTGCCTTCCTTACAATATCACTGTTAGCCCAATAGTAAGCCAGAGTATAAACATAACACTGTGATTAGCAAACATGATCAATTTACCTAGCACAATGAATTAGAAATTCATTCATCAAATGAAGTTGAGTCCTTACTCGACATCTCAGATCGGGAAATGGTGGCGGGTTAAGAATGCTTTGGTTCTCCTTCAAAATTCGTCTACCAGAAGTTGTGCTCACGAGACTAGGCAGCGCCGATGGACACTCAGGACAATACATTTCTAAAATGTGTGGCTTATTAATTTCCGATGCAAATGACTGTCCATGAAGCATATTTGTTATATTTCAAAAAACTTTTAAAAAAATTATGTAAATATAATTATAGATTATTGGGATTGTTTACTTTCAATTTTAGAGGATATATTGGATGTTAGATCTCTTGGTTCAAATCAAGCTCAAACTAAATTCACGTTGTTGGTTTGTAGCAGAACTAGTAGTGAACCCAGATGAACTGATTCCTTTGACTAGGTCTTGATTTGTTCGGTTTCCTTGACTACTTTGGTTACGCAGATTCACTACATTTCTTGACTTGTTCAATTTCCTCAACAAGAACCTTGTTGCTCTTGTTTAGTGCTGCTAGAGTTTCAATTATGTATTTCGTTGTTTACGTAATTGTTTATCTACTGTCAAGTTATTGTTCGTGTGTTGTCGTTTATATTGACTCACATTGTTAAATGTGTTAAGATGCATCCGGCATTTTGAAGTGGTCGGATTCTCGTAGTCTTGACCGCTGCAACTTGTTTGTATCGTCTAAAAGTTCAGAAAGTAAGATGACATAAGATATCATTTTGATATATTGATCTGTAATGGACTTAGATTACCTCAAAGAAGTCATCTGATATGATCCCCATGTTGTGGGCATAAGGTATTCTAGAATTCTTGTCGACTTTTTCACCGGTGAATGGGTTGCCAATCAAGTAACCCTGAAAGTCAACCATAAGTAAAGACTTTTTCTTTCATATACAATTAGATGACAACAATTTAAAGATCAAAATTAAGTTCTTTCCCATCATTGCCAATGGCCAATCAATTCAGTCAAGTTACCTGGAGGTTAAGTAGTGGTTCTTTCCCTTCATCAATACCTGGATTGCAGTAAATGAAAATAGCTCTCACTTCACAGTTCACAGCCTCAACAATAGTTTAAGTTAAAAGTAGAGTTACCGTCCAATATTCTTTTGGCCACCATAGGTACAATTTTTCCAGCATACGAATCCCCAGCAATGTAGAGGGGATTGGAGATGAACTGTGAGTGCTCAACAAGCCACTGCAAAAGTGAAAGGTTGCATCTTTAAAGCACTCACAGTAATTACGTCAGGAATATATGATCTTTCCCACCTGTATGAGAAACTTATAAGTCTGTTCAGACCAAATCGTATCGTTGGCATCATAGCCTTCATCTTTTCTTGAATATGAGAATCCAGACCCCAATGGGGAATCTAAAAAGATCACGTTGGCGACCTACATGTATATATATATGTTTTCACGCAGAGAGGACCAAAAGCATGTATCATATTTCCTCCTCGATTACTCAACAAGAAGAAGAAGTCACCTTGGTCCAGGAATAGGGATGGTACACCAAGCTTGGCAAGCTCCCGTTGTACTCGGCTGTCACAAATTTGATGGGGCCTGCGAGTGGATTGCTACTATGAAATTAAACGAGAGTAGTTAATCATAGCAAACAGGGAAATTTCACCCACCGATCTGGAAGACCAGGCCGCAGAAGGAAGAGCACCTGGGGCCGCCGGTCAGCCAGAGGAGCAGAGGGTCCTCTGTCGGCTTGTTCTCCGACTCAATGAAGTAGTAGAAAAACTCGCCGCCGTGCACCTCGTCCACCTCCACGTACCTGCAACAATTAAAGCAGAGGTTCATGGCGGTCACAACAAAGTTAAGGTTGAGGGAGCAGCATCCAGACCCTGTTTCTAAGTAGAAGGGCAGGAGGCCTTGGAATCCAGGCAAATGGGTGACCACAGAAGATGACAGAGCAGAGGAAAAGAAGCAAACGAAGATCAGTGAGACAATCAGGAGAGGGCCTTCCATCTCTTCCCTTTCCCTTCTTCCCTTCTCCCTTGTCGTTTGTGCGACTGTTTTAGAGTTTCATACGTGACTAAAAAAGCGACCAAGATGGTACAGCTGTCCTGCCGATTACAGCAAACTTTAGCAGACAAGTCATATACGGAATCAAGCAAATGTGGTGGGATAATAATAATAATAATAATAAATTGATTAACGTCGGAGTTATGGCCATGGACCCGATCGTATAAAAATTTTTCTTCCATCATCAACATAGATGGAAAAGCATTCATAATAAATGATCTAAAAATTTAATATTTAATAATTATATATCTTATTTAAAAGAAAAATTTTATAAATTTTATCATAGTTGAAGATCAAATTATTGATACTTAAGAGATAATTAATCATCTTTCCGCATTGTACCATAACTTAGGGTAAAATAGGGGGAGATAAGGTGACAAAAAGACCACTCGCTTACCCATAGCGCCTCCGTCTATTTATCTCTGGACCAACAAAGAGAAGATAAATCATAGGGTTACTAACTCGGACGTTGTGGTTAGCGCGTGAGAAGGTCGAACATACTAATTTTATCATATTTTGATCTCAGATCTCAAAAGAATAATATCCACGTATTAATCATCCGTCTGTCCCGAATCGAATGGGCGGGAGATAAAATGATCACGATGTTTTTCCAACCTCGGGCGACCGACTCAGCCCTACAAAAATTTTCCACCGACTACCAGGATAAATTAGGAAACGCTTATAATGGACGGTCTAGAAGGAACTATAAGCTGGTGGCGTTTTTTTTGGACAGTTATATATAATTTTTAGAAGTAGATAAATTAAGAAGATTTATTTAATTTTAGTAGAATTATTTTTAGATAGGAACATAGGAGCATAAG
This sequence comes from Boesenbergia rotunda, assembly GCA_024364735.1. Lineage (NCBI taxonomy): Eukaryota > Viridiplantae > Streptophyta > Magnoliopsida > Zingiberales > Zingiberaceae > Boesenbergia > Boesenbergia rotunda. The sequence continues at coordinate 258,163 of JAGFNQ010003344.1, read as the reverse complement.
ACAATTCGAAATGTCCTATAAAAAATATCAATTAGGTTGGGGAATGTTAAATTTGGGATCGGGTCTTATAAAATTTTTTCATCAATCGTGTGAGTAAATTAAAAAATATTCATGATAAAAAGTCTAAAAACCTAATATTTTACCATTACACATCTTATTTAAAGAATTTTTTTTATAAAATTCATTATAGCTAAAAATAAAAATAAAAACAGGTCAGGCCAGATTAAACTTTTACCTTAACAAATCAGGTCGTATAGTAACAAAATAGTCTTATTTTCTGTTTAATTCAGGTAGATGATTTTCTCTTTAATATACTTATTAAATAAATTTAAAGAACAATTATATAAGAATAGTTTTAATTAGTACCACTAAGCAAATCAAGTATGATACATTTTCCGGCAATTTACCAAAGGGCGTACGCAACAATCGGTAATTACCAACGGGCGCACCATGGTTTTATTTTCACCAAAGGGCGCACTCATTATAGTGAACTTCCTCTTATACCCCTCATGTTATCTATTGCCTTTCTCTTTCTCTCTCAGTAATAAATTCTGAGACGACAGCACATGCAACGTGACTTAATTACTGACTTTTATTTTAAAATAATATCTAATGGAATCGGCGCTAAATTAAAAAACGTAAGATAAAAATTAAAAAAATATTTCACTTTAAAAATTTCTCATCCAACGTGATTTAAAAATATAAATAAATAATTTTTATTTTATTAATAGAAATTAATATATTAAATAATATTTAATAAATATATTGATGTATAAAAAGTTTTTGGAAACAAACGGTTGAATTTAAAAATATAAATAAATGATTTTATATTTGATTAATAGAAATTAATATATTAAATAATATTTAATAAATATATTAATGTATACATATTTTTTGAAAAAACTGACCGTGGTAGCTTTCAGGCCCACGCTGGGCCTGAAATATTTTTATTTCAGGCCCACGCTGGGCTTGAAATATTTTTATTTCAGGCCCAGCGTGGGCCTGAAATTTTTTATTTCAGACCCACGTTGGGCCTGAAATCTTTTGATTCAGGCCCGACGTGAATTCAAATTTTTTTTCTATTTAAAAAATATATTAATATATAAAAAAAACCTATCAAAACACTTAATTTTAGATTCAAACGCAGAGCCTGAAGTCATCCCAGGAGGGTTTGAAGTCAAATAACTTCAGATCCTATAAATAATTAATTTAATAAATAATAATTAAATATAAAAAATATTTTTAAAATAAAAAATTTTTAGTGAGGGCCTGAAGTCATCAGTGACTTCAGGCCCTCTATCTGAAAAATTTTCCCTTAGGCCTGAAGTCATCCGACTTCAGGCCTAAGGAGGGCCTGAAGTCTGATGACTTCAGGCCCTCCAACATTAAATATATAAAAATAATAAAAAAAATTTTAAAAAAAAGGTATAATATATAATTACATAATAATAAAATGTTATAGGAGTGGTTTAGGTATATCAGTGAGTTTTGAGCAAAACTCACTGATGGACCTACCATATTTGGAATTCTGAAAACTCTATATCAGTAGACAGGGTTGAGCTAGGAGATGAGATTTTGGGTGCCGAAACCTCTAATCTTGCCGTATCACCAATGCTATAGCAGTGGTTTAGGTATATCAGTGAGTTTTGAGCAAAACTCACTGATAGACCTACCATATTTGGAATTCTGAAAACTCTATATCAGTAGACAGGGTTGAGGTAGGAGATGAGATTTTGGGTGCCGAAACCTCTAATCTTGCAGTATCACCAATGCTATAGGAGTGGTTTAGGTCTATTAGTGAGTTTTGCTCAAAACTCACTGATATACCTAAACCACTCCTATAGCATTGGTGATACAACAAGATTAGAGGTTTCGGCACCCAAAATCTCATCTCCTAGCTCAACCCTGTCTACTGATATAGAGTTTTCAGAATTCCAAATATGGTAGGTCCATCAGTGAGTTTTACTCAAAACTCACTGATATACCTAAACCACTCCTATAGCATTGGTGATACGGCAAGATTAGAGGTTTCGGCACCCAAAATCTCATCTCCTAGCTCAACCCTGTCTACTGATATAGAGTTTTCAGAATTCCAAATATGGTAGGTCCATCAGTGAGTTTTGCTCAAAACTCACTGATATACCTAAACCACTTCTATAGCATTGGTGATACAGCAAGATTAAAGGTTTCGGCACCCAAAATCTCATCTCCTAGCTCAACCCTGTCTACTGATATAGAGTTTCAGAATTCCAAATATGGTAGGTCCATCAGTGAGTTTTGCTCAAAACTCACTGATATACCTAAACCACTCCTATAGCATTGGTGATATAGCAAGATTAGAGGTTTCGGCACCCAAAATCTCATCTCCTAGCTCAACCCTGTCTACTGATATAGAGTTTTCAGAATTCCAAATATGGTAGGTCCATCAGCGAGTTTTGCTCAAAACTCACTGATATACCTAAACCACTTCTATAGCATTGGTGATACAGCAAGATTAGAGGTTTCGGCACCCAAAATCTCATCTCCTAGCTCAACCCTGTCTACTGATATAGAGTTTTCAAAATTCCAAATATGGTAGGTCCATCAGTGAGTTTTGCTCAAAACTCACTGATATACCTAAACCACTCCTATAGCATTGGTGATACAGCAAGATTAGAGGTTTCGGCACCCAAAATCTCATCTTCTAGCTCAACCCTGTCTACTGATAATGAGTTTTCAGAATTCCAAATATGGTAAGTCCATCAGTGAGTTTTGCTCAAAACTCACTGATATACCTAAACCACTCCTATAGCATTGGTGATACAGCAAGATTAGAGGTTTCGGCACCCAAAATCTCATCTCCTAGCTCAACCCTGTCTACTGATATAGAGTTTTTAGAATTCCAAATATGATAGGTCCATCAGTGAGTTTTGCTCAAAACTCACTGATATACCTAAACCACTCCTATAGCATTGGTGATACAGCAAGATTAGAGGTTTCGGCACCCAAAATCTCATCTCCTAGCTCAACCCTGTCTACTGATATAGAGTTTTCAGAATTCCAAATATGGTATGTCCATCAGTGAGTTTTGCTCAAAACTCACTGATATACCTAAACCACTCCTATAGCATTGGTGATACTGCAAGATTAGAGGTTTCGGCACCCAAAATCTCATCTCCTAGCTCAACCCTGTCTACTGATATAGAGTTTTCAGAATTCCAAATATGGTAGGTCCATCAGTGAGTTTTGCTCAAAACTCACTGATATACCTAAACCGCTGCTATAGCATTGGTGATACAGCAAGATTAGAGGTTTCAGCACCCAAAATCTCATCTCCTAGCTCAACCCTGTCTATTGATATAGAGTTTTCAGAATTCCAAATATGGTAGGTCCATCAGTGAGTTTTGCTCAAAACTCACTGATATACCTAAACCACTGCTATAGCATTGGTGATACGGCAAGATTAGAGGTTTCGGCACCCAAAATCTCATCTCCTAGCTCAACCCTGTCTACTGATATAGAGTTTTCAGAATTCCAAATATGGTAGGTCTATCAGTGAGTTTTGCTCAAAACTCACTGATATACCTAAACCACTCCTATAACATTTTATTATTATGTAATTATATATTATACCTTTTTTTTAAAAAAGTTTTTATTATTTTTATATATTTAATGTTGGAGGGCCTGAAGTCGGATGACTTCAGGCCTAAGGGAAAATTTTTCAGATAGAGGGCCTGAAGTCACTGATGACTTCAGGCCCTCACTAAAAATTTTTTATTTTAAAAATATTTTTTATATTTAATTATTATTTATTAAATTAATTATTTATAAGATCTGAAGTTATTTGATTTCAAACCCTCCTGGGATGACTTCAGGCCCTGCGTTTGAATCTAAAATTAAGTGTTTTGATAGGTTTTTTATATATTAATATATTTTTTAAATAGAAAAAAAATTTGAGTTCACGTCGGGCCTGAATCAAAAGATTTCAGGCCCAACGTGGGCCTGAAATAAAAAATTTCAGGCCCACGCTAAGCCTGAAATAAAAATATTTCAGGTATTTCAGGCCCAGCGTGGGCCTGAAAGCTACCACGGTCAGTTTTTTCAAAAAATATGTATACATTAATATATTTATTAAATATTATTTAATATATTAATTTCTATTAATCAAATATAAAATCATTTATTTATATTTTTAAATCCAACAGTTTGTTTTCAAAAACTTTTTATACATAAATATATTTATTAAATATTATTTAATATATTAATTTCTATTAATAAAAATAAAAATTATTTATTTATATTTTTAAATCACGTAGGATGAGAAATTTTTAAAGTGAAATATTTTTTTAATTTTTATCTTACGTTTTTTAATTTAGCGCCGATTCCATTAGATATTATTTTAAAATAAAAGTCAGTAATTAAGTCACGTTGCATGTGCTGACGTCTCAGAATTTATTACTGAGAGAGAAAGAGAAAGGCAATAGATAACATGAGGGGTATAAGAGGAAGTTCACTATAATGAGTGCGCCCTTTGGTGAAAATAAAACCATAGTGCGCCCGTTGATAATTACCGATTGTTGTGTACGCCCTTTGATAAATTGCCGTACATTTTCCCCCACTAGACTATCTAAACCAAGCTTTCTATCATATTATCATTTCACTTCACCTATACTAGATTGGACAAATATCAATAAGTCTAAGTCTTTATCTAATCCTTTTAAATTAAATAGAAAATACACATTCAAAAAACAGTAAATCGATAAATCATGCAATTCAATAAGAAAAGATTAATTTGCTAATGGCTCCCCTAAATGATAACATGATATGATCTATCTAGATAGTGGATTTAATTTTTGGGCTTAATATTTATTTGGTTTGGCTTGATTAAGCAAGTTTGATTTAGAAACTCATGCTTAGACTTGATTTCTAATATTTTAATTCACCAATGATATAATCGATTTGAATTGAGTCTCATTCTTGTTTCTTAGTCTGAATCGATTATATACAACCCTTTGAGTCGCAAATATTATATCAAGGTATTTGGAGTTCAAAGTAAACGGTTCCAGTCATCCTTTACACCCTGTTTGGAAACTTTTAAGTAAGGAATTGGAATTCAATTCCGGTCGGAATTGAATTCCGACCGGAATTGAATTCCAATTCCCATGTTTGGAATGAATAGTAAACAACAGAATTGAATTCCAATTCCAGTGTTTGGAATCAATCGGAATTGAAATCACTTATTATGTTTTTACCATTTTACCCTTAAGCAAAATAAAGATGGAAGCAGGGTTGCATGCAGCAGGGTGAATTAGTCATTTTAAAGTTGGAAGGGAATGGAATTCAATTCCTTTCCCAAATCAGACCCTTTTGGGTCTGATTTATTTTGGGGTGTGTGAAGAGAATTGGAATTCAATTCCTTTCCAATTCCTTCTTAAAATTTGCTACCAAAGAAGGGAATTGAATTGCAATTCCCTTGGGAATTCCAATTCCCTCCTTTCCAAACAGGATGTTAAGGTTTTCAACTCGAGCTTTCAAATTGGAATTTTCTTCCTCAGATAGTTGGACTTTTGAAGTTCCAATTTGAACTTACACTACAACAAAAATCGTCATCAACGGATAAAATTTGTTAGTGTAATCCATTTTAACCATTATAATTGACACTGTTATAAAAAAATGTTAAAAGGAAAACAAATCTTTGACAACCATTGACAACACTTATGCAACGATTTTAAACGGTTGTATTTTAATATCAATGACAATAGTTTCGTAACGATTAAAATTTATTATCTTTGGATGATTTTGTAAAAAAGAAAACTAGATTGAAAAATATTTCGATAAAAATCATTGTCGTTGAATTTTCACAATTGTGTATAACCGTTATATTTATTCAGTGTTCAACAGTTAAAAAATCTAAAGCTATTTAATACAACAAATACACAACAATATATTTACAAAACACAATATTTATTACGAAATATATATATATATATATATATATATATATATATATACTCTGCTACGGATCACACGCTGCGGACTACGTGCGCAACACACCTGATCGATCACGGGACCGCGTGCGCGACACGCCTGATCGGTCGTCGCCCCCGAACAAAACTATAACCCATAGGATGAACGATGAACCCTAAGGGGTAGGATGAACCCGTCGGGATACGATGATCAATCACGGAAAGACTCAGCGAGTCCTTCGATCGTACCGGTGGCCTTCGGTCGCCGCCCCCGAACAAAACTATAACCCAAGAGATGAGCGATGAACCCTAGAGGGTAGGGTGAACCCATCGGGGTACGATGAACTCGTCGAGGTACACTCCCGAGCCCTTCCGTAACCGATCAGGCGTGTCACGCACGCGGTCCACAACGCGCGATCCGCAACAGAACAATCTCATATATATATATATATATATATAAGAATTGTTAGTATTTATTTTTATACATGTCGATCAGCATTTTTGATTAACGAGGTTTTATGTCGATCAGCATTTTTAGTCCAGCAGGTGTTGGCATCAACAAAATTAATTAGTACATAACTATTTGCTACCCATCTTTTACAACTAAGTTATACCAAACTTAGCTGCACCTTCAGAATTCTTGAAAGCTCAAACCTATAAAAACAAAAACAAATAATGACTCATAAATGTTTATGATAAATGAACAGCAAAAGTAATATGTGGATTCCAAATATATTTTACATTTTATGCTTCACACTAAAACAATAAAAGCATCTGTGGATAGAATCTAGTTGATTAAAATAAAATGTCGTGGCACAAGCATTTTTTCTTGTCTTGTATTGTTATCCAGAAAATGATCAGATAAATGACATGAGCAACTACATTTTATGTCGTGGCACGAGTAATATGTGAAAGTTCATTTGCATCTGTTATAATGAATAGATAGAAGCACATATTAACTTTTATAGTCTTATTGAATGCACTTGCATATATTTTCAACAGGTGGCATAAAGAATCAGATAAGTTCATTTACATCTCCAAATTACTTTCAATTAAATGACATGAGTACATGACTTTGGAAATTCAAATATACATAAATGTATATGTTATTCAACCTAGAAAGTTACTATACCAAGAAGAAACTTTTACCTGTCTAAGCACAAAATTTTTTGAATCCTTAACAAACTCGATGAAAAGATAAGGATTGATGCTAAGAGTCACATACCTCACACCCTGAAGGCTCCAACTCTGTGGCTACTGTAAACAATCACAAACACACTGTATCAGCTTACAAAAAGAGAGAGAGAAAGAAGATTACTAAGAAAATTCAACAGATAAAGTTTAAACTAATGAATTACAATGGGAGATTAGATGTTCAAAGGAAAGATGATAGTAACTCAATAATTTTAAACGTGTAAAGTAATATGCTTACAGGAGATCTAAGAAAATCTATCCATGGAACAATAAATATCGTAGGAATTATTTGGCTGACAATAAAATCAAAGTTATTTTTATTAACAAAGAGAGCATTATTGTGGGAAGAAATAAAATAGACACAAGAAAGCCTTAAAAATTTGGGCCTTCATCAATTACTTCTGTTTCAAAAATATCTTTTTTAGCCGACAAAATAGCATTCATATTTCTAAAAAAGAAAAGAAGTGATTACAAGTTAAAATGAATTATCAGATTTACTGCAAGTAGGAACATCATAAACTATGTTAAAATAGCTATTAAGTACTAAAAACTTTTATACTCTTATTCATTAACACATGCACTCCAATAGATACAAACTCAGTAAACGAGATGTCTAGCAATTATCAAAGAGATATACATACTCTTATTGTTTGGGTTGCTATTTAATTTTATTATTATATTATATTATATATTTATTTTTATTTTTATCTTTATTATTATATTATATTATCTTTATTTTATTATTATTATACTATATTTTTATTATATTTATTATATTATATTTTATTACCTTTATTATTATATTTATTATATTATATTGTATTATCTTTATTTTATTTTTATTCTTATATTATATTATATTATATATTTTTTTATTATATTAACATATTTTTATTATATTATATTATATTTATATTATATTACCTTTGTTTGTGATGCTAATTTGTCAATAATATTTATTGTTCTTAACCGCTAAGGTATCTAAAATGCTAATTTGTGATGCTATATTATTCAATATAGTTGCTATATCAAATTTTCTTGAAGATCCTTAGACTAAAGGTCAGTTGAAGATCAGGACAAACACTTACAGTTGCTTCATATCTAGTTGAATTCATAAAAATTTGTCCTTTTAGTTTGCTTATAGAAGAGAATCAGTTGGGATATTACATGAAATTGGTACCTATTTTAGACTTTGGGTTAGGATCAAGTAACCCGATTTGTAACGATTTGGTTATATGTCATAGTTTCTAGGGGATCATAACTCTTTGGTTATAACCATTATTGCAGTAACTAAATTGTTATTGCAGTAACAAATTGTTACAAATTGCAGTAACAATAACATATTTTAGATTTGGGTTATATCCGTTGTCTGCAATAATAAATTTGGTTGATTTTGTTATTGCAGTGTCAGATTAGCTACTGATATCTTAATAGCTAACAAAGATTAATTTCTTCTCTTGCAAGGAGTGCCATAATGGACCTTTGTTTGTTTTATAACCATAACATTGTATTAGCACATGATTAGTATCACAACAAAGACTAGAAATTATGAGTTTGGAGCATCTTATTAGCAACAAATTTTCTTTTGTTCATTCCTTTTTTCTAGGAATTAAAGCTGTGAAAGAGTGTGTGGCATGCCTGGCAAGCTCAAGAGCATATCTTAAAGCTTTATGGGGTTGCAGACGTCCTTTCTTTTGAAGATAGCTCCCTAAGTCGCTCTGATTATGAACATAGATAGAATTGAAACATTAAGATTAAAACCAACATTAATCTTGGTTGGAAAATTTTTAAAAAAAATTGTGCCAAGAGGAAAATCAGCACAAAAACCTTTCAACGTAATGATAAGAAAGATACATCAATCATACATAGATCATGAGGAAATGAATCACAAAAGTATAATAATATATACATAACAAGCATTAGAAACTTACTTTTGGATGATACTCTACGGCAATCATCATAGGTATATTTTGTGTAATAGCTCCTACGAATTGGATAACATTTGGATTCCTAGCCTTTTGCAACAGATTCAATTCATGCTTGAAGGCATTTCTGTATAAGTGCAAGTGACAAACAACTTAGACATCTAAAAATAAAAAATAGAGAAGATCAAGAAATTGGAGTAATCAATTTGTGCAAGGGACGTTCATATAGAGTAGCATGAAACATGGGAGAGAAGTCCCCCAGTGAATCAGAAATGTGAGGCAAATATTTGATGAGGCATCTATACCATCAAAACTTCCAGGTAATATTGAAACAAATCACCCTAGATTAAGACAGTCTAAGAGAAGTTTCACAAAATAGTCATGTTTGAACTTACTATCAGGATCTGAATGGCTATCTTTGTCAAGAATTTTCATAGAAACCTTTGTGCCATTCCACTTGGCAACTTGATAAGTACCCTGACAAAGTGTGTAGAAGAAGTGAACTTCATCCTTTTACTAACTAATATGTGATCTAAAAGAAATACCAAGAATGAAATGAGCAAGTAATCACTTTTAAGAAGAATGTAACTTTAGTACAAATTAATTTGTTTTATATCTTCTAGCTAGAGCCAAGGCAAAAATAAATAAAAAAAAAAAGAGAATGAAACCAACACACACATCAAAAGAAAAATACAAATGTTGCAACTGTTGCCTTCTGATGCAGTCCAAGTACTAAAATCAATTTTTTGCAATATATTGATCCTTTATGGCTCAGGTAAGAGTGACCGAAACCTAGTCGTGGTCTTTTAAACTACTCAGGCCACAATTCCTGAAACACTAAACTAGTTTTATTACTCAAAGACTACTACCAGGAAAAGTGAAAAGACAGAAGCAGGACAAGATTATGGTGGAAAGTGAAAATTGGTAAATAGCACAAATTCATTTTTTTTTTATCTATGCATTAGTTAAAATTTTATTTTTATGTTTAGTTCGATATGCCAGGAGAAAAAGCATAAGAGATACATGTCTTTAAAACCTCTTCACCTCGACGAAATTGTATTTCCCCTGGGTTTCGCTCATACTCCGGAACTTCTCCGGGATTTGACATGGTCATGGGAGTCCTCCTAATCTTCTGAAGAAGTTGCTGAGGAAACTTCAGGAGGTTAGTTACCCAAATGCGATAGATGTCGAGGAACAGAAGAAATACCGGGACTTTGGCTCCTCGAGATTTCAAGACATTGTAGACTTCAACATTACCATAGTACTTGGCATCTACGGTAGCCTACCATGAAACACCAAGTAATCAAACCTAAGTCCAATAGTCTAACAATGGATGTTGAAGAAAAACAAGATTTTTACTGTGTACAAGGTCGTCCTATCGTCCAGATCAATGCTATTCACATCAATGCGTCGACATTGGCTCTCCAACCGAGCAACAACTTAACAACGTCCACATTCCCCTCGCAGGCAACTATGTACAAGGTCGTCCTATCGTCCAGATCAATGCTATTCACATCAACGCCATCCTTCAACAGGTCCTCCACGCCCTTGGCATCCCCTAGCAACGCGAGAAACAATAGCTGCATGGTGGAGTCCAGGTTCTCCGGCACCGCGAGCTCATCCATGGCGGTCAGGCTCCTGCACTCGCGGTGGGGATTGAGCGAGGACTGCCTGCCGAAGCTAAACCTATTGAGTTGCGGGTTGAAGGAGAGGTTGCGCTTGAAGCTGAACTTCCCGCTTCGCATACCGGAGCCGCCTCTAGAGATGCAAAAAAAAGGTGGATCCGCCACCCTAACAAAAATGTAATGGGTAAACTTTTTATAGAGAGAGCTGCCACGAGATGTCGCGCTTGACTTGCCCTGGTGCTTCCGCCTCCATCGGTCCCCGCGCTTCAGATTAAAGCCCTAAAACCCAATCGATTGCACAGAGAAAACAAGAAGGGGCAAATGGAGGCCAAAAAACATCAGGAGGAAGAGTCTGGCTTCAATTGAAAATTGGGGAGGAAGAAGAATGCGCGAGATCGAAGGTTGCAGGGGAAGGAATCAGGAAAAGGTGAGGAAGAAGGAGAGGAAGAGAGCGAATGGAGGAGGAAGCAGGGACCGAGACGCCATCAGCAACCCTAGTTTTTCACGGGACTAGAGAGAGGTACCCAAGTCTAAAGCCAACCCTAGTTTAGATGAAAGGGGGAAAGTGTGAAGGTATTTTGGCGCTTATATTCTGTTTGGAAATTTATATAATTCAATTGCTTATATTCTATTTGGAAATCCATAGTGAATTTCATGATTTGGAAATAATTTAAGTGAAGAACTTGAATTTTTTATGAGAATTGAAATCCAACAAAATTAAGAAATTCAATTTCATTCCAAATAGATATGATTTGGTGTGGAAATTGAATTCAAACAAATAAAAATTCTAAAATAACCTCACATAAATATAATGTTTGATTTCTAATTTATCAATAAAAGGTAAAATAATAAAAACAATCAAATTCATTTAGTTTTAGACTCATTCCAAACAAAGGAATTGAATTCAATTTCCTTGTTTAGTGACTCATTCCAAACATAAGAATTGAATTCAATTCCCGCTGGAATTCAATTCTGGATGGAATTCAATTTTTGATAGAATTCAATTCGATTCCATTGCTTAAAAATTTTCAAACGGGGTGTTAGGGTTTTGGCAAAGAGAGGGAAAATATAAAGAAGAAAACGGGAAGGAACAGAGGCAAAGGAAAATACAACGAAACTATGAAGAATAGAATATGAGTTAATATAAGATAGGATTGTCTTTTACTATATAACAACACAAAATATATGACGATTATTAAACTTGTTGTTGTACTACAAAATAGACAATGGTTTTCAACCATCGTTGTCGTAGCCTCAAAAATAGATAACAGTTTTCAAAAATCAATCTCGTCGACTCTTCAACAATATGGAAAAGACAACGGTTTTAACAAAAACCATTGTTAAATAAGTAAAAAACAATGATTTTTTTCATAAAATCGTTGTCTTTTCCATGTTATTGAAGTCGATTTTTCTTTTAGTGTTATTCAAATGAAATACTTAGGTTAGTTTTCTCCATAAGGGCTTTAACCTCTTTTGGAGTGACTTGACCCAAACATTAAATTTAGTTATCTCTCGAGTCAGATCGTAAATCAAATAGTTCAATTTATTTATTAGTGGAGAGTCTACCTCATTCTTTGGTACGTCTGAAAGGATATGGATCTGTGGCTTCAGATTCGGATCCGGACTCGGTCTCGACCACTTGTTCTTGCGCAGGTAGTACGAAAAAGCTCACTTGAGCTTGTTCTTCCTCATCTGAATCCTCCGATGATAACTCGTCTTACGTAGCTTTCATCGCTTTCTTCCTTCATTGCATCTTGTCTTTATTTAGATTTGGACATTCCACCTCGAAATATCCCCTTACGTTGCATCCATAGCAAATCACTTCGAACCTGGATTTTGTTGTTTAGCCTGATTCACTTTACTTGTTTTTCGACTGGATCACCTTCTTGATCTTGTGCTTAGTAAACCCCTTTTCTTCTTGAATAGTTTCTGAACTAAGTTGACTAGTTCGGAGATGATTTCTTCGTTGTCTTCTGAAGTTGATTGCTCTGCCGTCTTTTGAATCCGATTGATCTTCGAATTAAGGTTCGTTTTGGGATGATTTTGATTTCTTGTTCTTGAATTTTCCTACAAGTAGAGCAACACTTTTCTCGACCAGAGTAGAATTAGTTTGTTCATATAATTCAAATTCAGAAAATAACTTGTCTAACTCTACCTTTAAAAGATCTTGAGAGACCTTGTAATCATTTACCATCGATGCCCACAAGGTATTTTTTGGAAATGCTTTCAATGCATACCTAATTACATCTCAATTCTCGATTGATTGTCTGATCGCGTGGAGTCAGTTAAGGAGGTTCAGGATCTGAGCATGAAGTTGACTTACTGACTTTCCTTCCTACATTTTTATGTTAAACAATTTATTTAAAATTAAATTATGATTGCTTACCTTGGTGTCGAAAATTCTTTTGTGTAGATCGACTAACTGTTGGGATCGGTAGGCCGACAAGAGGGGGATGAATGACCCCTGAAAAATAAGAATAAGATCTTTTGTTCGACTTAAACAAAGATAAAGTTAGTTATCAATAGAACAATAACATAAAACAATTACTAAGCAAAAGAAAAGAGACACTAGATGTTTACTTGGTTACAACTAGGATAGTTGCTAATCCAAGATAATGATAAGCTCAACTCCAAATGTACTCCTTGTGACGGAGAAGTCTTTTACACATTTTGAACTCAGAGAAAGCTCAAGAAGAAATTCGTTATAATTCGATTGATTAAATAAACTAAGGGGGTGCTTGGTAAGCGGGTTTAGAAAGCTTTATGATGCTTGGTATAGGAGAATCGGAATCAAAATATGGTTATAATACCCTTGATTTTATAACCTAACTCCCACTAGGTTATCACTAAACCCATAAACCCCTCAATCAAAACCCATTACCATTCCCATTGCCAAATATATACCAAGCGCCCCCGTTTAGGGGTTTATTTATAGCCCTTGTAGAAGTTTATCGCAATGTTGACGTGGTGTTTCTCGGGCGCCCAAGTGCATATGGGCGTCTGACACGTGGTTAATGCTTATCCACATCGCAACAACCACGAAACAGCTACTCTTTGGATATGTATGGTCACACGGGTGCCCCAGTCATTTCGGGTGCCCGAGAACATGGCCGCCCCCATACACAAGCACCCTAGTTTTGTTGAAGGAATCTATGGTCCATGAGACCATGTGTTTTGATGTTTGGGCAAAGAGTTTAAGTTAGGTTTACCCTTATGTTTAATATGTGTATGTGAGTATGTAAGTTTGCAGGATACACATAGGCTTAGCTGAACGGTTTTGAGTCCGGTGAACGATGGCATGAGGAGACAAGCTATGAGTTTGTATGCATCCGAGGGACCATGGACAAAGCAGGAACGATGAGCCGAGAGAAGCACACTTCGAGGCATACGCGAAGGATGATATGAGGACAAGCCACGGGCTCATATGTACCTGAGGGATGAGAGCCAAAGTTGAAGAAGGCTTGAAGGCAATAGGTCAAAGTTGCAAAAGAAGAGTCGGTTGAGTCGTGAGGTCCGAGTGTGAGAGAATTGTACTTTTGAAGGGAACCCCAAGGTTTAGGGTTAGGGCAGTCGACTGATGCTTGGATCAGTCGACTGGTAGTTAGCATAGAAAGATTAGTCGACTGATCTTCTGTGCAGTCGACTGGTGTCGGTTGGGAATTTGAACGTTGGATTGCAACGTTCGGATTCGGTTGAGACCAGTCGACTGGTATTGGCACCAGTCAACTGGTAACGGCTAGTTCAACTATGAGCTCTATTTAAGGGAGCTCGATTTGGCTAGCTAGGGTTGACGAAATTGGCTTTGGTTAAAGGTCAATTAATAGTCTAAGTGCTCAGATGTGTGTTGCGGGTTATGACGAGGTTTCTCCACCTATAAGGAGCTACACGAGCTAGCCGGAGGCTTTTCGGGGAGTCATCCACCGACGGATTGGGATCATCCACCTTACGAACAGCCGTGGAGTAGAAGCTTTATCTTTGAACTACGTAAATGGTTTGTGTTAATGATTGTTTTTATTTGTAGTTTGTTTTCTACTTGCTCATGCTAACACTTGTATGAAGAAACGACGCATTAGGGGCCACAAGTTATTCACCCCCCCTCTAGCCGATCCATCGATCCCCAACAAGCTTGACTCGGGCACCCGGGTTGACTGGTCAATCACTCGTTGACTAGTCTGCTAGCATTAGGCTTCTGGGTGATCTCAAGCCTTCCAGAGTTGAGCTCACCCGAATCCTTCTCCGACCTTCTCCTCGAGCAAGCTTTCTCCCGGCTTCTCGTCCTTCGAACGTTGCGCGTATCCTTCTCGCTCCACCGACGTACTCTTCCACAGACCTCTGCGTCTCTCAGATGCACCAAGCCCGTCGACTCGCTTCCCGTGTTATCCTTTTCTTCCGTTGCGTCGTCTGCTCTACTTCCTGTGCTCCTAAGCTCCTATACACATAGACACAAGGATCAGATACCAACAAAACCTAACTTGATTCAGTTGACTACATCAAAACTCACCCGGTGTATTTACAATCTTTTCCTTTTTGATATGCATTAACCCAAGTTAAGTTCGGGTTAAACAACATAAAATGACAAATATAAAATGTTGACAATGCAATACAAGAAATTAATTTGCAAATTAAACCTCCCCTTAACTTAATTCTATCTCCTCCCCTTTTAATCACATCAAAATAAAATATTAAGGGTAAAATCAACTTAGAAAAAAAAATTTAACTAGATTCTTTTCAAAAATTTATGTAAGTTGACTAAGTTTTGAAAGAAAATTCAAAATAAATTTTGACAAGGAAAAATAAGTAATGTTAAAGAAAAAAATCATAAAGAATTATCAAGTCATCTTGAAAATTTTTGAGAATATGTCAACATATGGTTAGTCTCCAGTAAATTCAGTTTTTTAAAACTCAAGTTTAAGGTATTTTTAAAATTAAAATTTTGATTTATGATAAAGAATTTCAAAAAAAATATTTTTTAGTTGAAAAATACTCAAATTTTTATACAAGTGAGAAAGTTGATAGATGTGTCTCTGTGAAAATTTTCAAAGTAAAATAAATTTCTTAAGTATAAAAAAATAATGATTATTTCTGAGTTCATAATTTTCGAAATGATAATTTGTAAAATTAGATATTAACCTTAAAAATATCTTTAAAATATTTACAATATTCAAAATGTAACGTAAATATCCCAAAATTCAGATTTTTCAAAAAATATTTTTCTAAGTATTTTTTAAAATTGAAAAATCTATTTTCTAATGAAAATTTGTAAAAATATATTTAATAGTCAACATATTTTGAAAAATTTTTGTGGATATAAAAATGATGTTTATAACAGAAAATTTTAAAACTAATTTTTAGAAATAAATAAATATTAAAAAAATTAAAATGACAAATAAGGCATTAATTAACAATTAAAAAATAGTAATTATTAGTAAAAAATCTAACGATTTTTTTTAAGATCCAAAACAAGTTCCAACCAACAGGATTTATTAAATATTTTGAAGGAATATAATTTTTTCACTTTTACAATATGACCCTTGTAATTTCTCAAATACCAATTAAGTTTTTTAAAATATTAAAATTTTGAATTTCAAAAATAATTTAAATTTCTACCAGTATGGTTATTTTTCAATTTCTCTATTTGAGTCTTCAATTTTTATATTTTCTAATTTTAATTTATCATATATTTCTAAAGGCCATGTAGAGACTAATTTCCTTTTTAACTCTATATTTTTTATTTTTAATTTAAACAACTATCTAGTCATGTTTTTAATTTCAAAATAAAGTTGATCAGGAGGTAGAAGACAAACCTCACTTACCACATCATCTTCGAAGTCGAAAGCCCCCCATTCATCATTGTTTTCTTCTGAAATAGCTCCTCCTTCATTGAGACTCATCTCGGATGAACTTTCATTGTCTTCCGGTAGATAATAGGCTATTAGTGCTAGTCCGACAATCTCCTTGGTGTTGGACTCTTATGAAGATGAAGCGGTGTCCATTGAGGAATCGGATTTTGCTTCCTTCGGTTCTTCGTAGAGTTCTAGAAACTTAGACCAAAGGGCTTTCGTTGATATGTAAGATCAGATCCTTTCGAGTTCCTCAGCTGGTAATACGCTTAAAAGATGGAACTCGACCTTCCCATTTGCCATGAACTCGTTATGTTTTGTAGTCCAGCGGTGTTCTTCGAGTTCTTTTCCGTTATCGTCCTTGGGTACTTCAAAATCAAATTTAATTATTAATAAAATATTGAAATAGGTTTTGAAAAATTCCTCCATGTGCCTTTTCCAAAACGCAAATTCTCCCTCAAACTTCGGTGGGTAGATGTTTGATCCGACCATTGTCTTATTGCTTTAGGTGGCGGTTAGTCTTCCTGAAACGGTTCTCGCTCTGATACCACTTGTTGGGATCGATCTGTTGGATCGAGAGAATACGATAGAGGGGGGGGCGAATATCGTAAAAACGTTTCGGTTTAGAAAAGAGAATGCGTAGCGGAAAGTTAAGACAAAAACACACGGAACACAATTGTTTTTACTTGGTTCGGAGTCGCGGTTGGCTCCTACTCCAAGGCCCACGGTCCTTGACCGTTTACTTCGGGCAATTCTATAATGCGCAAGGTTTTTACAGAGAATTGTACAGTAGTATTGCAGTAAAAGGAATAATTTAACTCTTCGTTACCGACGCCGGTGTGGATCGTACTTCGGTGCGTAGGGTCGTCGTCGGCGCTAGAACCTCGAGATCAGAAGTTTCCGGAGCAGAGCACTTGAGCGAAGAGCGTTGTGGCGTTAGAAAAGTGTGTTTTGAAGCCTTGGGGGTCGAACCCCTTTAATAGTGCACCTGGGGGCGCCCTGGACATTGGGGGCGCCCTCCACGTGCCTCTTGATCCGCAAACCCCTATCCAAAACTCGGTCAGCCCTTATCCCTCCAGGATCGGCTTGGAGTTTGATGGGGGTGCCCTGCTTGACATGTTCAACAGGCTTCTCGGCTGACTTGAATTCGATCGCTTCATTGGCTTGGACCAAGGGCGCCCGGGACCATGAGGGCGCCCGAAACCATAAGGGTGCCTAGCCCAGTAAGCTTTTGAAGCGCTTCTTGCTTAACTTGTTTTGCCTTGACCTTGGGGGCGCCCTGCCCAGCTGCCTGCTCCTCCCCTTTGGGGCGTTCTGAGCTGCAAAAACACATTCCTTCGGTCCTGCATCCAAGGTTAGTGCAAAACAACACAACAGCAAGAGTATTAGATAATTCTTACAGCCGTAGCTGTCTTGGTTTTGACTTCGGGTCTCCCATATGAACCCTAGGCCGAACCAACGCCTACTGTTCCCTCGACGGGGAACGCGTCCTCACCTACTCCTCTCAGGAGAGTTTACCTTTTGCCAACCGACTCCTCCGGTTGGACTTTTACCCAGCAGTCCTTCGCCAGGTGCCTAGCAGCCCTTCGCAGGTCTTCGGTACCAAGCAGTCCTTCGCCAGGTGCCTAGCAGTCCTTTGCCAGGTCTTAGATTTCCAGCAGCCCTTCGCCAGGTGCCTAGCAGTCCTTCGCCAGGACTTCTTTCTGCACACTTAATGAACACATTAGAACACAAATAATACTTAACTTTTGAACCCTTTGCCAATATTAAAACCTAGGTTCGACTTAGGTGCTGCCTGCACCAACAATCTCCCCCTTTTTGATTTATGGCAACCCGGTTCAAAAAGTTAAGTTTAAACCAGGTAAAAATTCCAATTTCATTTCCTCCCCTGGAAGAAATCTCCCCCTAGATTTTTCAAGGGTTCGCGGGGTTTGAAAAAGTTTCTAAGTAAAAAAAAGGGAATTAATTTCTCAATACTTAGAACATTTTTAAAACGAAATGTAAGTTAGAGAACATTTTCCAAAAAAAAAAAAAATTAAGTTGGGCACTTGGAAAATTTGTACTTAGAAAATTTACACTTAGAAGTTTTTTAGTTTTCGTACTTTAGAAAACTCTTCTAAACTTCTTCTGAGGTTTTTAGAAAAACGAATCTCTTTAGTACTTTTGAAAGTTTTCAAGAAAATTTTGAAATGAACCTCAGAAAATTTTCTATTAGTGAAATTTAAAACTAGCTTAAGTAATTTTGAAATTTGACTTAAGTATTTAGAAATAGTTTTGAAAACACTTTAGTAATAGTTTTGAAAACAGCTAGATCAAGTACTTAGAATCAGTTTTGAAAACAGCTTAAGTGATTTTACTTTTTGAAGAAAGGATAAACAAAGTTTTTAAAATTTTGAATTTGAAAAAAATTTTAAACCTTCTCTCCTTTCCAATCTCTCCCCCTTTGCCATATATCAAAACAAATTATAGCAAAAGAAGTAAGCAAAACAATATAGCAAAAGAAGTAAGGTGTTGCACTGAACCAATTCAAGGTATAAATTGAACCAAATCAATTTGAATTATCTCTTTCGGGTCCTGTCTAACCCAATTAGCTACTTACTAACTGTTATAAACAGTAGCTTTCACTAGGGTTAGTCAAGTTAAGTGTTCTGTTCAAGTTAGATTTTCTAAACTTTACACTTAACTTGATTACTGTTTAATTTGTATTTAGTGCCCCAATTACTGCAGATGCACTGACTTAAAGTATCTTGAATTAAGGCAAAGACCTAAGCATGTCAACCCATTCTAGGTTATCAATCAAAAGTACCCTAAGGTGCTTGTGAGATGTTGGCTTCTAGATCTTTAGGTGCATGCAGTTCTAGGGTTAGGGCCTAGGCTAAGTCCATTTTCGAAAAAGCCCTAGTTCTGAAGGGGTAAGTTTTTTTTTTGAAAAAACTAAGTCGAAAAAATTATTTACAAATGCATAAAGAAATAATTTTTCAAAATTAAGTAAGAAAATAAAATAGTTTTAAAAGAAATACAGAAGTAGAGTAAACATATTTTACCAAGCATAATCCTAATTACCTTCTTAGTGAGCTGAACTCAGATTCAGGTAGGGGTTTGGTGAATATGTCTGCTAAGTTAGATTTAGTGTTTACATGCTTAAGGACTATCTCACCCCTGGCTACATGATCTCTTACAAAGTGGTGTTTTATTGTGTCGTTTGTTAATTATGACCCTATTTTGAATGTAGCAAGTCGTACTAATTGCTTCTGCCCAATATTGGTTAGCTAGGTTGAATTCATTGAGCATAGCCCTAGTGGCTTCCTGTAGGGTTCTATTTTTCCTTTCAACTATCCCATTTTGCTAGGGGGTTATAGGACACGAAAATTCGTGTATGTACCCGTTTACCTTACAAAACTCCTCGAATCGTTGATTTTCAAACTCTCCCCCGTGATCACTCCTAAGTCTTCTGATTTTGGTATCATTTTGATTTTCAATTAACTTACAAAAATCACTAAATAGGTTTAGGGTTTCATCTTTGGTCTTTAGAAACCTAACCCAGGAAAACCTAGAGTAATCATCAACAATTACTAAGCAGTACCGGTTTCCGCTTAGTGACTTGGCTCCATGTGAATCAAATAGATCAAGGTGCAAGAGCTCAAGTGTCATTTGAGTTAGATCTGATTGAATTGGTTTGTGATTAGATCTGGTTTGCTTACCTTGATTGCATGATTCACATATTAAGTTTTCATGATTTTTAATTTTAGGTATACCTTTAATTAGGCCAAGTTGGGTGATTTTTGAAATTAATTTCAGATTAGTGTGACCTAATCTTCTATGCCAAAGGTTTGATTCTTCTAACTGAGTTAACATGCATTTAGGTACTAGGGGTAGGTTTATAGTGTAAACATTATTTTTCCACTACTAGAATTTTTGCATTCAACAATACATAATCGACAACGATTTTTTGATAAAGTGTTGTCGTATGTCAATTTAACAACAGTTTTAGTATTAACCATTGTTGTTGTTGGTCTGTATACGTAAAAAGACAACAGTAATAACAAAATGTTGTCGTATGTATACTCAACGACAACAGTTATAAAATAACTGTTGTCTATAGGCGGGATTTACAACAACTGATGTGATAAACTGTTGTCTATTATGACAATAGACAACAATTATATTAAACTGTTGTTGTTGTATTGTTGTGCTGTTTAAGCAACAAACAAAATCAACGGTGGATATCCAACTGCAAAAAAACAACTGCAAAAAATCAACGGTGGAATCCTCATTCTCTTATTTTTCGATCCACGCCCGCCAAACCCCTAATCTTTTCTCTTCCACGCCCGCCAACAACCCAAACCCCCGACCATTTCCGCTTCTCTCACACAAATCCCTCGCAGCCACGAGTCGACGCCACTCCCCCTTCTTCATCGCCCGTGTCCAAGGAAGCCCCGAGAGCGGCGCTTCCTTTCACCCTCGCGAGGTGAGCCCCGACTCCTCTCGCTCTCTTCTTCTTCATCACGCAAGCAAGGAAGCGACGCCTCCTCACTTACCTTTTCTTCTTCCTCGATCACGTGCCCTAGCTACTGACGCCCATGCAAGCAGTACCCTGCGTCAACACCGCATCTTCATCGCTAGCTACGACAGGCGAATTGCTCCTTCCCGGCTGAGTGCCACTGCCAGCGGCCCTCCTAGTGAGTTGAGAT
Source organism: Boesenbergia rotunda (assembly GCA_024364735.1). NCBI lineage: Eukaryota > Viridiplantae > Streptophyta > Magnoliopsida > Zingiberales > Zingiberaceae > Boesenbergia > Boesenbergia rotunda. The sequence goes on along the minus strand of JAGFNQ010003344.1, from coordinate 236,943 downwards.
CGCTATTGATTGTTTTTGGTATCGTGAGTTGGAGCTAACCTAGTCCTCTTCCTAGGGATTTCTGGAAATTAAGGCTCTTGCATGTGGCTGGGTTTCTTCTGATCGAAACAGAAAGGGGCAGAGGAAAGCTTGGTGTGTGGGTTTTCAAGTAAGGCTTGGTTGTGATCTTCATTCTTGGATGTTTCCCTTTGGATTCCCAAACTTGTACGTGAGCTCTATTAGATTCCCAAATTGCATTAGCTAGGTTTAGTTGAACTTTGATCATTTCTTTTATGTAGAACCCAACTAATTCCTTGATAACTTCATTCATTCACTAACTGTTGATGAGTTTGAAACTAAGAACATTGTCCAGTAGAGCATAATTTTCTGCCAACCCTATTAGTAGTTTACAAGTAGATTTATAGCATCTTATGCTCTTTGGTTTGTTGTGTAAGACTTTGCTATTCAGACAAAAATTAACAATTTGTTTGTAGATATATTTTGTAACTTTATTTATTACTCTGTAAGAAATTATATTTAATGTAATGAAAATGTTTAAGGATCTAAATGTTACTATACTAATATAGGCTTTGGATGTACTTCAATAGTAAGATGCAATCCATATGTCAACCTCAAATAATTTCCCTCAGAATAGATCTGATAATGCATATTATTTTAAGATTTTATGGGGCTTTGGATGTACTTCAATAGTAAGATTTTTCCTTTTTCTCCCTTATTTACTTATTTTTGCTCAAATATTGACAGTAGATATTGCATGCTATGAATATGTGATGTTTCTTGTTAGGTGGGTTAAGATTTTATTGTATAATGTTTATTTATTTTGAAGGTAGGTGTTGGCTCATTTCTAGTTGATTAGTACTTGTAACAAGAATGGACAAAGAATGGATGTCAAAGGATAGATTATCACGTGAATATGGTATTGGAGTAGAGTCTTTCTTGCAATTTGCACTGGATAACGCTAACAATTCTAATGCAATACCTTGCCCATGTGCAAGATGTGGTAATATCAAGAAGAAAAATGTTGAAATTATAAGGGCACATTTGTATAGTAATGGTATAGATTTGACATATCATACATGGATATGGCATGGGGAAAGTAGTATGGCAGAGAACTCAATGAATGATAATGATCGAGTAGGGCAAGATGAAGACAATTCTTTTGGTGAGGAGCTTATAGATATGGTGCAGGCTGTTTATGATCGTTATGATCAGAATCCAAGCCATTTCAATAAGCTACTTGAAGATGCCGAGAAATGCCTATATCCTGGATGTACCAAATTCACAAAGTTATCTGCCATTGTGAAATTATTTAACTTGAAGGCAAAATATAGTTGGAGTGATACAAGTTTCACCGATCTACTTATTTTGTTTGGAGAAATGCTTCCAACTGACAACGAATTGCCATTATCTCTATATGACGCAAAAAAAGCTTACGTGCATTAGGGATGAATTATGTGAAAATTCATGCTTGCCCTAATGATTGTATCTTATATCGAAAGAAGTACGAAGACTTTGCCAACTGCCCTACTTGCGGGACATCAAGGTGGAAGTTAAGCAACAAATCCAAGGTAAAAGAAGGAGTTCCTGCAAAGATCCTATGGTATTTCCCACCTATTCCAAGATTTAAAAGAATGTTTAAGAATAAGGCAATATCCAAGGAGTTGACTTGGCATGCCGATAAAAGACTTCGTGATGGATATTTACGTCATCCAGCAGATGCGCCTTCTTGGAAATTAATTGATCGCATGTGGCCAGAATTTTCTGCCGAGCCAAGAAATCTGAGATTGGCTATATCGGCAGACGGGATCAATCCCCATAGTTTGATGAGTTCTGCATATAGTTGTTGGCCAGTTTTAATGATCACATACAATCTTCCACCATGGCTGTGTATGAAGAGAAAATTTGTTATGCTCACCTTGTTGATATCTGGTCCTAGACAACCTGGAAATGATATTGATGTTTACTTAGCACCATTGATTGACGACTTAAAATGCTTATGGGATGAAGGTGTTGAAGCATATGATGCATATCGAGAAGAAAGTTTCTCTCTTAAAGCTGTTCTACTGTGGACAATCAATGATTTTCCTGCATATGGGAATATGTCTGGCTGTGTTGTGAAGGGATATTATGCATGTCCTATTTGTGCAGAAAAAACTTGTGCAAAAAGGTTGAAGCACAGTAGGAAAATGTCATATACAGGTCATAGAAAGTTTCTACCTTTAGATCATCCTTATAGAAGACAAAAGAAAGCATTTAATGGGAAGCAAGAGTTTAACCCACCACCAAATCCATTGAGTGGCCATGAAGTTCTGGAAAGAGTGGAAAGAATTAATTTTCAATTGGGAAAAATAGGTGGAAAGCTACAATCAAAGAAGAATGATGGTGAAATATGTTGGAAAAAGAAATCAATATTCTTTGAACTTGAATATTGGAAGGACCTACATATTCGACATGTTCTTGATGTAATGCACATTGAAAAAAATGTTTGTGAAAGTCTCATCGATACTTTACTTGACATTCCAGGAAAAACAAAGGATGGAGTCGCGGCAAGATTAGACCTTCTAGAAATGAATATAAGGACTGAATTGGCACCAAGGGTTGGGGAGAAAAGAACATTTTTGCCTGCTGCTTGTTACACTCTAAGTAAAGATGAGAAAAGGAGTATTTGCAAATCTTTAGCGGGAATCAAGGTCCCTGAAGGTTACTCATCTAATGTTAAAAACCTTGTCTCGATGACGGATTTGAAACTTGTTGGTCTTAAGTCACATGACTATCACACTTTAATGCAACAATTACTTCCCGTAGCCATTCGTGGTGTCTTGCCAAAACATGTCAGAGATACTATCACTCGGTTGTGTTTCTTCTTCAATATGCTATACAGCAAAGTAATAGACGTTTTAAAGTTGGATAACTTACAAAGAGATATTGTGATGATATTGTGTTTGCTTGAAAAGTATTTCCCCCCTTCATTTTTTGATATAATGATACATTTAACTGTTCATCTTGTGCGGGAGGTCAAATTGTGTGGACCCATTTGGTATAGACATATGTACCCATTCGAAAGATACATGAAGATTTTGAAAGGGTACGTACGCAATCGCAATCGACCGGAAGGGTGCATAGCTGAATGTTATATTGCTGAAGAGGCTGTGGAATTTTGCTCAGAGTATCTATCTAATGTCCACACAATTGGGATACCATCAAGGCAATGTATAGGAGAACGTACTAAGCCTTTATCAGGAGCAGTAGTGCACTCCGCTAGGCATGATGAATTGCAGCAAGCACATCGTTACGTATTGGCGAATGATGATGAGATTGATCCTAATTATATCGAGTAAGAAAACTAACTTATCAGTACTTTCATTATACTTGAATATAATATTGTATTGATTTATTTATTTGAAATCATTCCATTAGGGCACACATGGTGGAGTTGAGAGGAAAATTTCCTCATAAAGCTAGGTCTAAAAGGTGGTTACAAGATGAGCATAACCGAACATTTATTAAATGGTTGCATGATAAGGTACATTCCAAACGTACTATCTATTATCATATATATACAATCTAGGTATCTGTATAATAAAATTTAAATTTTATTATATTTATAAATATAGGTTGAACAGGAGGTTGCGCATTCTACCTGTCAAATATCTGAAAGATTGAAGTGGTTAGCGCGCGGACCAAGCATGAAATTGTTAAAGTATTCTAGTTATTTGATTGATGAGGTTATTTACACTACAAAACAGCGTGATGATGTTCGCATTACTCAAAACTCTGGAGTCAGTTTAGTTGCAAAGACAATGCAAGTGTCTAGTGCAAAGGATAAAAATCCAATTGTGTCAGACATGGTTTTTTATGGAGTCATTGAAGAAATATGGTCACTCGATTATCACAAATTTCAAATTCCAATGTTTAAATGTATTTGGGTCGAGAATAATAATGGTATTAAAGTGGATGATCTTGGTTTCACATTGGTAAACTTAAAAAGAATTGGATTCAAATCAGATTCATTTATCTTGGGAAGTCAAGCAAAGCAAGTATTTTACATTCAAGATCCGGAAGATCCTGTTTGGAGTATTGTACTTGCAACTCCTACTAGAGAGTCATTTGAATATGCAAGAGAGGATGAATTAGAAGACATTGCAATCCACTATCAATCTCTTACCAGAGGGTTACCATCAATGGATGTTGATGGAGTTGATGAAAAGGAACCATCATGCATTTGTGAAGATTGTGAAGGGATTTGGGTCGACAATGTTTAACCAAAAAATAATTTGCTTTTGAAGACGTATTTGTAGACAATGATGTTATATATCTTGTTCAGATTTTATTTGGTTTTGATTACTAGCTTTTAAATCACTGGTTACCTGTAAGAAATCCTATTCAAGTATGAAACTGTTTTCTATTCATTTTTCTGTTGGCGTCACTACTATATAGTTCTTGCTTATGTTGCTCTGGGTTAGCTGCTAAGATTCTTGCTCACTGATGATGGCTTCTGTTCCCTTTTTCTCTCATTATATCTGTATTTTGTCTACAAAAGTTGAAGAGACTAATCTAATTTAATTCTTTCTATAAAATTGAGTGGTATTGAGTGCAATGAGCCTTTAGCTTTTCTAAATTTCTGAACTAAAAGAATCCCCTCCTTTTTCATAGGGAGAGTTACTAAGGTCTTTGGGTGGTGCGAAAGCTTCAACTTCACTTTTGGGAGTTCCACTAGGACACAATTCCTCATGTTACTGGCCCATGTTGATTTGTTAAGATTACAAGATAATATCTGAGTATCCGTGCTTTTACTTTGTTGTAGGTCTAAAATTCTATTGTTGTAAATTTCAATTGCTAATGATAAATAGGATTCAATGACGGCGAAGAACAAACGAAAAGCAATCGTAGCTGCAACCACCAGCAATCAGGTAAGTTATATATTTTCATTAGATATTAGAGAAGCTCTCATTGCAATTGTTCTAAATCTATATTGATAATGATAGGCTTCAATGACAAATAAGGGAAAAGGAAAAATCATCTCTACATCCACTGAGCAAATGGTGGACTCTACAGAAACAGTAACAACAAGAATATCTAGAGGACGTACAAGTCTAGATAAGCTTGCTAGACATAGAGTGCAAGGAATTAGAAAGCCGGTGAGATTTACTAAACTTGGACTACCAGTAGGGAAGGCTGCGAGTGAGATGCAGAGTTACATCGGTTTGCTTGCAAGAGAGAAGGTGAAGATTACATACAAGACTTGGAGGCTAGTACCAAATGAAATTAAAGAATTAATATGGGAATCTGTTAAAGTACGTGAGTAGGTTTGGTCAAGTGTTACTATTCATTTTGTTATCTTAGGTGAATTTTTTTACTGCATTTCCAACTTTGTGTTTTATAGTTGACATACGAAGTTCCCCCAACTTGGAAGAAGGGTTGTTTGAGTTCAGCCAGTAATAAATGGCGTCAGTACAAATCACATCTCACTCAAACATTCATTTCGAACAAGCTAGACAAGCCCGATGAATTGAATGAACCGCCTAGTGGTTATGGGATTTCAAAAGAAGATTGGATGGCTTTTGTCCTTACGCGCATATCCGTCGACTTCATTGTAAGTTTATTTTTTTGTTCTTTCAGAAATAAGTAGACAATAAGGTAATTAATGATTTAGTAAATTTTACTATATCGAATGTTTCACTTGACTAGAATCTAAGTGCTGTCCAGAAGGAGAAACGAAAGAAGAACATTTACCCTCATCGCCTATCTCGTAAAGGATATGCACGATTTGCAGAAGAAATAGTAAGTACTATTCACTGTTCGATAATGTTGATGCATTTGCATGTTTATAGTCTAGTTCAACCATGGATGAGAGGAAGTCCTACGTAACTGAAACCAGTCTTGAGGTTGTAAAGAATTGAGAGCTTTAGTAGTCCTAACAATAAGTATTTTGCAATCAATAAGACGATATTATGATTGTGACTTTTTTTAGGACAATCGGTGGTTTCTTCCAAATTGAAAAGCAATCATTAAACTGTTCTAGCAATGAAAGTAGATGTACTGAACCTATTTTGTGACTGAAAGCTCTTTTCGTGTGACTCTTTCTGTACATGATCTATTGCCTGTATGTTCAATAGAAAAAATATTCCTTTCATGGTTTGTGTTATTTCTTACTCTTCAACAGTTTTGATAACCATTCTATTTTTCCATAAATCTTTCTTTTGTTCTTATTCTTAGGCAAATGACTTATGTGAAGATGAAGAAATCAATCGTGCTATTATCTGGAAGAAAGGAAGGGTTAACAAAGAAGGAAAATTCGATGGTGAAGAGTTGAATGAAACAGTCGACAAGATTGTGAGATATTATACATAAAACTCAATTATTGTATTTCAATTAAATGCTTCAAAGTATATTATTGTTTTCATTTGGATGACAAGATGAATACATTCAACAAAAGCGTGAGGGTAAACTAGAAATAGTAGGCCCAACATCAGATATTCTTACCAAAGCACTGAATACGGAAGAACATGGGGGACGTGTGAGGGCTGTTGGAGGGCATATAACTCCAACATTATTCTTTAATGTTGATAAAAGATGGAAGACCAAGATGAGTATGCAACATAGAGAGTTGATGGAGGCGAAACAATTAATTCAAGACCAAGATGCACGCATTAAACATCTGGAATCAATTGTCTTAAAAAAAGGTGCATTGGGCAGTGAAATTGATGACAAAGGAAGTTGCTCGGTCAAGTGCGCTCCTAAAATTGACCAAGATTCGAACCTGTTTCTGATGAGTTTAAACCTGTTTGTCAAGAGGTCGAACCAATTTGTGAAGAGCTCGATGATGTTGAACTGCAGATTGTGGAAAAAGTAGTTGCTCTACAGGTATATAAGTCATTGTGGTTATAAATATTACTGAAATATAGAGTTAGTGCTATCCAATGACGTGACTATTTTTTGTTTAGGGTAAACCTGTTATTTTGACATTGGATTCGAGCAATGAAATTGCTGCACATGGAACTGTTGTTGAGCTTGAAGGAGGTAATCAATTAATCCATGGCCTTCCAATGCCTAAGGATTGTATGCGAGTGTCCGTTGATGTGGCAATGCAAAAATCAGCACGTTTGCCCTTTCCGATTCCTAATGAATGTGAAACTGTTGGTGATGCTATTGGAACACATGTAGCTTGGCCAATCCACTTGATAAAGCTACAACCCGAGGTACATCTAATTAAGCTAATATTTCAATGTAAATATTCGTTAAATTATTTAGTATTGCGCCATCTAACAAGCTTATAATTACAATCTTTAGAAGCGTCAAATGAAGAAACCTACCCGTGCAGAGAAAAACCAGAAAGTTTCATCACGTGTGCCAAAATCGTTGCACATGTTATATTGTTATGCTAAGCATGGTATTGATAATGGAAAGATCTTGTCAATTGTTTTAGATCATGAGATATTTCAAGATGATTATGAACTGAATTTGCATATTGAGGACATCACTGCATTGTATCACTTGGAGCCAATTTCTGGAAATTGTGTGGTTATTTACATATTGTAAGTTGTTGATTTACCTTCAACATTCTTTGTTCTTTTATTAATTTACTATAGAAGCACTTACTGATTTTCTTGTAATTCATATGGTAGGCATCTTTATAAAAACTTGGTGAAACAAAACAAGATTGAGAAATTCAGGTTTGTAAATCCGCATAGCATCCCATGCTTTAAAAAAATCACAGTGGACAAATTAGTTAAAACTGAGCGGTTGAACCAAAGGGCAAGTATTTTAGCTGAAAGGCTAGGTGGTGCATCACTTAATCAGTTGGTTTTGGTGCCAAGTTGTAACAAGTAATGGACTTCCTGAATATATTTTTTCAATTGCCATTTTTATTTGAATTGAGAATGCACTAATTTTGTGTACTTCTGTGTAGTTTCCATTGGACTCTCACTCTCATTAATCCTCATAAGGAGATTGTTTACTTATTGGATTCCCTAGGTCCTCGCATTCGTGATAACGATTGGAAATATGTTGTGGAAATGTGAGTTTATATATGTTTTTTGTTAGTATGCATCTAAATTAGTCTTAAAACAATAGTTTATCAACTACTGTACCTAATGTATAATTGAAGGGCAATAAAATTGTTTAATTCGTTCCAAGGAAGAAAAGGAAGAAAACAAGTACAGTGGGAAGTGATTAAGGTATATGTACTTCTATTTAAATCAAAAAAATTTATTGTGTATAATATTGGTATTTTAAGCATTAAAAATATGAATTATCTTTGCCTTAGGTTCCTAGGCAACCGGATGCCAAACAATGTGGATATTATGTGATGAGATTTATGAAGCAAATTACTGAAGAAGTTACATCAATCGAGGGGGATGCATTCCGAACGATAGTAATAATTTCTTTATTATCTCAAATATTTAAAGTTATCTAGTTATAAATTTTTTCAAGTTGTTATGTTTTATTCTGTACAATCATATAATGTGTTTTTGTTCATAGTTTGCAAAAGCAGAGTACTCCCAAGATGAAATTGATGAAGTGCGCTCCGCGATAGCTAATTGTATACATGATTATATTTGATAATAGGTATGTAAATGTTAGTTACTAAGGTTTAAACTTTTCCTGGTAAATGTTAGTTACTAAGCTTTCGGGTGATATTCCCCTGAATCAAATAATATACATCAACAATATTTTTTTTAGAGATGTTGTAACCTGGTGAATGATTCTAGATTGTCAATTGTACTAACCAACACTGTTATTATAACCCTTAGACAGCTGAGACAAATTAGAGGTTTGGAATAATTATTACCAAGGTCATAAACTAGAGGTTTCACAGACTAGCAATGCCATGTCGGGGGCCCTAAATGTTCTACAGATAACTCACTCTTTTGGAGATATGATACTTTTCTCAAGAGCATCTGAACTTGGAAAGGTAAAAAATAAATTGTCAGTTGTAAGAGCATCTGATACTTGGAAGAGCATCTGATACTTGGAAGAGCATCTGATACTTTTCTAGATTGTCAGTTGTACTAATCATTCATCCAATAGAAATTCCTTCAATACATTTTTTTTCAATATATTTTGGAGCTTTAGCAGTTCTGCCTAACATCCTTTCGCAAATTTCACTAACAGTGTTAACATTACAAAGGTATATTTATGCTTTCTTCATTCAAGACTATGAAAACGTGTGGTCTTAAGTGCATTCCTTGTTTGCCATGTTCACTAACAGATCTTCTGTTAAAATCTCTCTTGCTTGTTTTATGATCTTAGCAAGGGAAGATTTTTCCTACATTTTTCTGCAACCTTTGCACTTCTGTCTATTACACATCATCTTTTTTGGCTGGTATTATGAATTCCTTCTCTGACAGTGGACATTAGTTCTAATTCCAAATTTATGCCGTCTTCTCTCTGCTTTGGCACATCTCAATATTACTTTCTGTGATTGTCAATCCATCTCATATTATCTTGAACAAATATGGTTACGAGTTATTTGTTTCATAACTTCATTGTATCATGCATATCATCTTCATCCTCTAAGCCACAACTGTTATGTTGCAAACAATTCTTGTTTCTGACACTTATAGTTGTATAATTAAATAAGTTGAGTCAGTTGGATTAGTTGTATATGTAGAGCAATATTTTGGAAAATTCTATAGAACATGGAGTTTTTATCAACATTCTCGTATAGTGTTGTCACCTTATCAAGCATATCACATAGCTAATCTATTAATAGTTGAGACCTTTTAGCTTATTCTTATACCTCTTTGATTATATGTATAATCACCATTGTTTTCCTGAATTTTTAATTTGATTGGATTGAGTTGAAACTCAGGTTCTTTTTCTGGAACAGTTCGCACTAACTAGCTTCTGCTCCTTGGAGTCTTTGTTATAAACTACAAAAAAATCAAAATTTTGTTTGTATTTTTATTTGAAGCGCAAAACAAACTTATTCCCTTGTCTGCTTTTTGTGATGTGAATAGGAAAAAACATTACAATTTCTAATCTCTCTAGAAATTTACAATTAGCCATATTCTGTTGCCTGCTCTATAGTTATTTGTTATTCTTTCTTTTTCATCATGAATGCAAACTTCAAGGATAGTAGTGCTAAGTTTCTTTTTCATCATTGCAAGATGGCGGGGAATTCAAGTTGCTGTCAAGAAGTTCAGCGATGAAGTAATGGCCGATGAAGATAAATTGTGGGTTGGTTCTATATTTCATCATAATCTGTGTCTGCAATCTTTAATCTCTACTCTGTATTGATTTTTTTTCATATATCAATTAGAGTTTCTTTATACACCTTGCAGAAGGGCATTCAGAGATGGGCTTGCATTACTTCAATTAATACGACATCCAAATGTTGTCCAGTTCTTAGGTGCTGTTACTCAGAGTAGTCCAATGATGATTGTTACAGAATATTTTGAAAGGTTTTTGGACAGAATTATGAACTCTTGTAATTTGGGTATACTTTAGTGGTTTCAACTGTAGACAGGTTTTTGGACAAAAGATACTTTTGTGGTTCCGTCTGTACAAAGCTTGTGGTGGATCTTTATTGTAAATATGTTGATGATGTTTGATATATATAATTTTTGTTTCGAGGTTAAATTATTGCCTTTTAATTGAAAATATAATGGAAATATCTTTGTTGTCAAATTGGTATGAAACTGTTGTGGAACAGTGCAAACGCACAACAGATTTTTTTAAAGCTAAACTGTTGTTGTAGATACGACAACACAGTGATAAAACTGTTGTCGAATATAATAAAAGACAACGGTGAATATGGCATACGACAACGGTGATAAACTGTTGTTATTGATATACGACAACGGTTATTAAAACTATTGTCAAATATAATAAAAGACAACGGTGAATATGGCATACGACAACGGTTATTAAAACTGTTGTCAAATATAATAAAAGACAACGGTGAATATGGCATACGACAATGGTGATAAACTGTTGTTATTGATATACGACAACGGTTATAAAAACTATTGTCGAATATAATAAAATACAACAGTGAAAAACTGTTGTGAAAATGTTGTCGAATGTGACATACGACAACAGTGGAAAACTGTTGTCAAACTGTTGTCGAATGTGATATACGACAACAGTGATTCACTGTTGTCATAGACCCCCCCCCTTTAACAACATGGCCTTTAACAACAGTGGTATTTGGCCTACGACAACAGTGATTCACTATTGTTAAATACATTTTTTCTAGTAGGGTTCCTATAGCTCTTAAGCATGATTTCTAAGTCTTGCAAGTTTCTAATCAGGCAGTTAGAGTTGGTAAAGATAACTACATAACCAGTATCACACAATTGGCTTATGCTAAGCAAGTTAAATTTAAAATTTTCAACCAAAAGAACCTTTTTAATAACAAAGTCAGATTAAAGTTCAATGTTACCTGACCCAATCACCTTGAGTGTAACATTGTTGTCAAATGCTATTGAACCTAGGTTCTTGAACTTGAGTTTGGTGAATTTCAATTTATCCCCAGTCATGTGTCTGGAGCACCCGCTATCCAACATCCATTGGTCCAAATCTTTATGTTCCTACACATAAAGAGTTTTGTTGATTTGGATCCAATTAGAATTAAGGATAGCCTAAATTGATTTGCACAGTCTAGTCTATCTCACCCAGTCTAGAGTTATCAATCACATTAGCCTTAAGGGGTTTTGTGAGACAGGTTTTAATAGACAGAATTATTTTGAAAAATCATGATTTATTTTAAAAAAATTGAATTAATTTTGAAAGTAATTTGTTTTGAATTTATTTTGAAAAGGAGTGTTTGAATCTACAATTAACTGAAAATTTGTGTTAGATTCGAATTTGACAAAGAATAATTTGAATTCCAAAAATTGGCTTCCAAGTCTTGGCGAGGCACTAGGCCTTCTTTGGCCGTAGCCTTATTGGATCATCAACCCTTTCCTTAACAAAGCCTTTTAATGAAATTTCATTTTCAAAATTACTTTTTGAAAAATTCTGGTCTAACTAGTTTGGATCTTGGATCGGTAGCTTCGGCTAGTTTTACCAGTCTAAAGAGACCAAGTAGAGTATACTTGACCTTATTAGAAGAGACTTCCCTAACGTACTATCATCTCACCGCTACCCAATACTAGGTTGTTCAAATTTCAGTTAATTGGTTCAGTCCTTACTCTAACCAATCCTAAGTCTAAGCATGATAAATTGCAGAAAATAAATAAACAAGCAATCATGCAATTTTACAATAAGAAAAAGAATTTATTTGACTATAAAAATTATTTTTAAATTGGCTCCCCCTGGACTAAAGCCACGATAATGGTTCGTCAAGATGTGAATCTTGTCCTTGGGGATCCAATATTGATTTGACCCAGTTTGGTTGTTCAGACACAGTTTGGGTACGCATGCTGAGTTTTAGGTCTAGACTGATTCAGTATAGCATAGTATGATCTTTGTCTAGACTTGGCTCGATAGCCTAACCCGGATCGATTTAGAACCGACTTCTGTTTTCCAAGGATCATGTCAAGACCCTTGGAACCAGAAGTGAATCGTTCTAAGGCTGCTCTAAGGTCCTTGACTTGAGTTTTCAAGAAGGAGTTCTCTTTTTCAAGTTTTTCAACTTGAGTAGAGGTTCCTTCTTGAACCTTCTCATTTAAGGATCTAGAGTCAACTCCCTCTTTCAGGAGTTTTACTTCCTGTCGGAGAGATTTGACTCGGATTTTAGCTTTCACCAAGTCTCGAGAAAGATAGGCAATTAATTCGGTTAATTGATTTCTAGAAAACCCAGTTACAGTGATTTCGCCATCCTCTGAAAATGTGAGCTTTCCGTCTTCTGGCTCCGATTCTGATTCAGTTTCGATTTCTTCCGAGGCCGTCAGAGCGAGCAGGTTTGATTGTGGGGCCTCTTCTTCTTCTTCGGACGAAGATTCATCCCACGTTGCCTGAAGGGCCTTCTTCTTTCTTGCCTTCTTCGTTTCCTTCAGATTGGGGCATTCCGTCTTGTAGTGACCCTTCTTTTTGCATTCGTAACAGGTCACATTTGGTTTGGACTTTTCATTTGAAGGATCAGCTGGTTCTTCCTTTCTTCGGCTGGCTTTCCTTCTGTTAGTCTGGTTTTTTAGTTCCTTGTAGTAATCCTGGGCTAGTTGAACCAACTTAGGTCGATTTCCTTCGCTGTCTTGTGAGTCTGAGTCTGAATCAGACTCAGGTGCAGGTTGAGGCTTTTTATTGGTCATTTTTCCAGTTTTACCTGCAAAAAAAGCGATGCCTTTCTCGGCCAGGGTGCAGTTAGTCTGCTCATGCAATTCTAGTTCAGAAAACAACTCATCTAATTTAATTTTAGATAAATCCCTTGAAACTTTGTACGCATCTACCATAGATGCCCACAAAGTGTTTCTCGGGAAAGCGTTAAGAGCATACCTGATCAGGTCATGATTTTCTACCTTGTGACCGATTGTGTGTAGACCGTTCATTAGCTCCTGAATTCTGGCGTGGAGCTGAGCTGTAGATTCGCTGTCGTTCATCTTGATTGTATACAGCTTGTTCAGTAGTAGGTCCCTCTTGCTGATTCGGGTGTCGGAGGTTCCTTCGTGCAACTCAATTACCTTACCCCAGAGTTTCTTTGCACTATTGAATGAACCCACCCGGTTCAGCTCTTCTTTGGTTAGGCCGCATTGGAGTGTTTGGGTTGCTTTAGCATCAGCTTCAATTTTTCTTTTTAGGGCGGTATCCCATTCGGTGTAGGATTGTGGCACTCCGTCTGCATTTTTAGGGATTTCCAGACCAGACTGGATTATTATCCACATGTCCACCTGAGTTTTCAGGTGGACCTCCATCCGACTCTTCCAGTAGGAGAAATCCTCCCCACTGAAGAGTGGTGGTTTGGCGGTATTGAAGCCCTCTTGCATGGCCATTTAGAATTTTATTGAAAAGAGAGAGAAGAAAAAAAATACATCCCAAGACTTGGTCTTGGATTAGCAGTGCGGGAAGAAAAAAAAATTTATCGAGTGGTGTTGCACCAAACTCGATTAACGATAAAAATTCGATCGAAAAAAATAAAAAAAAAATTCTTTCGCAAAAATCCGAAAAACTCTCAAATTGGTGGTTGCACCAAATTTGAGCTTCCCCGCTCTGATGCCACTTGTTGGATCGAGAGAATACGATAGAGGGGGGGTGAATATCGTAAAAATATTTCGGATTAGAAAAGAGAATGCGTAGCGGAAAGTTAAGACAAAAACACACGGAACACAATTGTTTTTACTTGGTTCGGAGTCGCGGTCGGCTCCTACTCCAAGGCCCACGGTCCTTGACCGTTTACTTCGGACAATTCTATAATGCGCAAGGTTTTTACATAGAATTGTACAGTAGTATTGCAGTAAAAGGAATAATTTAACTCTTCGTTACCGACGCCCGGTGTGGATCGTACTTCGGTGTGTAGGGCCATCGTCGGCGCTAGAACCTCGAGATCAGAAGTTTCCGGAGCAGAGCGCTTGAGCGAAGAGCGTTGTGGCGTTAGAAAAGTGTGTTTTGAAGCCTTGGGGGTCGAACCCCTTTTATAGTGCACCTGGGGGTGCCCTGGACGTTGGGGGCGCCCTCCACGTGCCTCTTGATCCGCAAACCCCTATCCGGAACTCGATCAGCCCTTTTCCCTCCAGGATCGAGCTCGGAGTTTGACGGGGGCGCCTGGGACACAGGGGGTGCCCTGCTTGACTTGTTCAACAGGCTTCTCGGCTGACTTGAATTCGATCGCTTCGTTGGCTTGGACCCAGGGCGCCCGAGGCATCCAGGGCGCCGAGGCATCCAGGGCGCCCGAGACCATGAGGGCGCCCGGAACCATAAGGGTGCCTGACCCAGTAAGCTTTTGAAACGCTTCTTGCTTAACTTGTTTTGCCTTGACCTTGGGGGCGCCCGGGACACTTGGGGCGCCCTGCCCAGCTGCCTGCCCCTCCCATTTGGGGCGTTCTGAGCTGCAAAAACACATTCTTTCGGTCCTGCATCCAAGGTTAGTCCAAAACAACACAACAGCAAGAGTATTAGATAATTCTTACAGCCGTAGCTGTCTTGGTTCTGACTTCGGGTCTCCCATATGGAACCCTAGGTCGAACCGACGCCTACTGTTCCCTCGACGGGGAACGTGTCCTCACCTACTCCTCTCAGAAGAGTTTACCTTTTGCCAACCGGCTCCTCCGATTGGACTTTTGCCCAGCAGTCCTTCGCCAGGTGCCTAGCTGCCCTTCGCCAGGTCTTCGGTGCCAAGCAGTCCTTCGCCATGTGCCTAGCAGTCCTTTGCCAGGTCTTAGATTCCCAGCAACCCTTCGCCAGGTCTTAGATTCCCAGCAGCCCTTCGCCAGGTGCCCAGCAACCCTTCGCCAGGACTTCTTTCTGCACACTTAATGAACACATTAGAACACAAATAATACTTAACTTTTGAACCTTTGCCAATACCAAAACCTAAGTTCGACTTAGGTGTTGCCTGCACCAACACGATCAACCGGTAAGAGGGGGTGAATTATCCTTGAAAAATAAGAATAGGATCTTTTGATCGAGTTAAAGAAATATAAGGTTAGTTATCAAGAGAATAATATCATAAAACAATTACTAAGCAAAAGAAAAGAGACGCTAAATGTTTACCTGGTTGCAACCAGGATGATTGCTAATCCAAGACAATGATAAGCCCAACTCCAAATATACTCCTTATAGCGGAGAACCCTCTTACACAATTTGAACTCAGAGAAAAATAGAGAAAGCTCAAGAAGAAATTGGTTACAATTCAATTGATTAAATGAACTAGGTTCAGGAGTTTATTTATAGCCCTTATAGAAGTTTATCGCACTACTGACGTGGTGCTTCTCCGACGCCCAAGTGTATACGGGCGCCTGACACCTAGTCAATGCTTATCCACATCACAACGGTCGCGAAACGGTTAGTCTTTGAATATGTATGGTCACATGGGTGCCCGAGTCATTTCGGGCACCCGGGAACACGAGCGCCCGAGTTTGACTCGGGTGCCCGGGTTGACTAGTCAACTGCTCATTGACCAGACTTCCAGTGTTGGGCTTCTAGGTGATCTCAGGCCTTCTGGAGTTGGGCTCACCCGAACCCTTCTTCGGCCTTCTCCTCGAGTAGACTTTCTTCTGACTTCTCATCCCTCAGATGTTACGCGCATCCTTCTCACTCCATCGGCGTACTCTTCCACAGACCTCCTCATCCCTCAGATACACCAAGTCCGTCGACTCTCTTCCTGTGTCTTCTTTCTCATCATTGCCTTTTCCGCTCAACTTCCTATGCTCCTGAGCTCCAACACACTTAGACACATGGATCAGATACTAACAGGACCTAACTTGACTCGGTTGACCACATCAAAACTCACCTGGGTTACTTACACTAACTTATCCCACAAGTCATTCATGTTGATAAAGGGGTTGACATGGTTAAGTTCTTCTTTGGTTAGGTTTCAATAGAGGGTTTGAGTTGTTTTAGCATTGGCCTTAATCTTCTTCTTCATTGGTTGATCCCATTTGTTGCAGGGTTATAGGACTCCTTCACTGTTTTTGGGGATAGTGAATCCAATTTTGATCATTATCCACATCCACCTTGGTCTTTAGGTGGTACTCCATCCTGCCCTTCCAGTAGTTGAAGTCTTTGCCTAAGAAAAGAGATGGATAGGCTCTATTATAGCCTTCTTGATGGGTCATCAAAACAAATCTTGAACAAGAAAAACAAACGAGAAAAAATATACCAAGACTTGGTCTTAGATTAGTAGTGCGGGAGGAAAAATAAAAAAATAAAAACAAAAATAAATTGTTCAAATAGTGGTTGCACCAATTTAGAGCGCCTCCGCTTTGATACTAATTTTAGGATTGTAAAAGTGCTAGCGGGGGAGTGAATAACACATTTCACTTTTTCACTTTTATGAAAATACACGGTAGAATAAATAACTATAACATAGAAATAATAATTTTTTTACTTAATTCACAACCCAGTGGCTTTAGTCCAAGGCTCATAGCCGTTGACTGCTTTCGATAGGCAATTCACTAAAAGTCTTCTCCTCCTAACAACGATTTGAAGGCAAAGGTGCAGATCGAACTGAGACGCAAGAACCAAGCTAAGGCGCCTCAGTTGTAACCTGAGGCACCTCAAGTTAGAACTGAGGCATCTGAGATCGAAAAGTTATTAGCAGTTATCGTTGCGCCATGGTAAATTCTTATCTACTGAGACGCCTCAAGTCCACGTCAGCACAATGGTAATATCAATTTTTGGGCTATAAATAGCCCCTAGAGCTAGAAAGAACACACAACTTGTAATCATTTTTCTAGTCTTTTTGTGAACTTTCCAAGATTGTAAGAGGCTTCTCTGCCTATAGCGAAGAAGATTTTCTAGTGCGCTATCATTGCCTTAGATTAGCAACCACTCTGATTACAACCAAGTAAACTTTTCTTGCATAGTCTCTTACTATTTTTATGCTATTACTTCCTATAAACTGAGTAAACTAACTTCTATCTTTGCTAAGAAAAAGCAAAAGATCTAGTGTTTAATTTGCAGGGATATTCACCCCCCCTCCCCCTCCCTTCTAGCCAACCTGCATGAGATCTACAATTGGTATAAGAGCCCAACCACTTCAGGAGAACTAACTGCCGCCTAAACCAACAAGACGATGGCTGGACCGACAATCCACCCAGCAAAGTTTGAGGGAGAGTTCACGATATGGAAACGTCGAATGAAGGACTTTTTCAAAACTAACTTCGATTTATTATTAATAATGAAAAATGATTTTACAACACCTGAAGATAAAGAAGAACATCTCTGGATGAAAAAGGAACAAGCCGACTTCATAGCCAATGAAAAAGCAGAGTTCCATCTGCTAACTATGTTATCGGCTCAGGAAGTTAATAGGATCGACAATTACACATCAACAAAAGAACTCTGAGAGAAGCGCCCGGAGCTTCACGAAGTTACATCGGAGGATAAGCTAGAAAGACGAGACATCCTCTGAAACCAGCTGACAAACCTCTGGATGAAAGAAGGAGAAATAGTGACCCAACTTCACACGAAGATCAAGGTGTTGATCACCGAGCTCACCAACCTTAGTGAATCGGTAATGAATCGAGACACAGTCCATTATGCACTCAATATCTTCCCTAGAACCTAAGAGTGGAC
The DNA here is from genome assembly GCA_024364735.1 of Boesenbergia rotunda. Classification (NCBI taxonomy): domain Eukaryota; kingdom Viridiplantae; phylum Streptophyta; class Magnoliopsida; order Zingiberales; family Zingiberaceae; genus Boesenbergia; species Boesenbergia rotunda. The sequence continues at coordinate 218,823 of JAGFNQ010003344.1, read as the reverse complement.
GTCAGTAGTAGACGTCTACTATATATCTAAAGACCTAGAGATAAGTACCTTAGAAGATCTATTTTCCACATTTGAACTATATAAGTCTCGATGTACAGGGTCTAGAAAAGAAAAAATGGATAATATTGCCCTAAACACGAGGGAGATCGAACTAGATACGAAATCTTCAAATAATGAAGCAGAAACAATATATATGATAAGAAAATTGAGCAAATACTTTAAGTCTAACAAATTTAATTAAGCGCGGGGCAAGAAACACTCTTCAAGGAAAAGACAAATTAGATGTTACCACTGTGACGAAGAATGTCACATCAAGGATCACTGCCCGAAATTGAAAAACAAAAAGGAGAAAGAAAACAAGTTCAAGCAAAAAAAAACTTGAAAGCAACATGGGGTGACTCATCATCAGAAGAATCTGAGATCGAGACCTACGTCGAACTTGAACTTATGGCAAATCATCAAGAAGAGGACGATGAAGCAATCACCTCCGACATGAGCATCGATGAAGGGGAAGCATCCAGTTTCAAACATAACGATATAGTAAGAAGGAGCAATGATTGACAACGTGAAACTCAACGTGAATGACGTGACATTTTTCGTGTACATGTTCGATTGTCGTTTGGACACCGCCGATGGCCTCCGGTCGCTGCCTCAAACCAAACTATACTCTGGGGGCACGATGAACCCGTCGAGAATCGCTGCAATTGAAGTGACACGTCATTCACGTTGAAATTTCATATTGTCTTTTATTTTTCATAAGTGAGGTATACAACCTTCCTCCTGACAAACTGTATTCTGGTATAAGGTCCATGCTAAGAACTTTGTGTAAATTTAGATTCAAAAATGTAGAATTGAAAAAGAAGTTAGCCCTTGCATGTCCTATAGAACTATATGATCAATTAAGAAATCAAAATGCAAAACTAAAAACACAGATAGAGAAATTTGAAAAAGATTTTACATGCTCAAATTTTTTTTCTCTTAAAAGGAATATTAGATACCACGAAAGACTTAAGTGGTATTTAAGGAATCATAGAGGCTAAATCACAAAAGTACCCAAAAATTCTATTCCAACTACATTTTCGATAAATCTAATAGGTAGAAACTTATATTGGGTTCCAAAATCTTATCCTATTGAAATTATTTGCATGCTATAATTTAGATTATTTTCTAAAATTGAATAAATTATTTTTAAAATTTCATTTACTTGAAAAATCTTTCAAAAGCATGTCTGACTATATTTAAATTGCTTAAAATTTTTTTTGTAATATATCATCATTTTATCTACCTGCAGAATTTTTTTAAATTTTTTTCTATGAAACGAATTTTTGTGAATTTCCTTACTCGACTTTTTAATTTTAAAAATATGTAGAAAACTATTTTTTGAAAAGTCTGATTTTTTGGGAAGTGAACCGTACATTTTGACCGTTGAAAAAAATTTTCAAGATTTTTTTAAAGAAAAAAATCTATTTTTAAAAATTTTTAAATTCTGTGATAAAAATTATTTTTTATTACTTAAAAAATTTGTTTTATTCTATGACAATGTTGGATTTATGCATTTGACACTATAACAAAAATTTTGAAAATTTTTTATATTTAGTTAATTTTTTATGAATTTTTAATCAAAAATTATATTTTTATTTTATAAATACTTACAAAATTATTTCTGATAATTTCAATTTTTCAAGATGTATATATTTTGAAGGTTCAGAACAATTATTAAAAGAGTAATGATTGGGACAGTGAATTTGGGACAGTGAATGGGACAGTGAATGACGTACAATTAATGTGTACACATCCGATCGTCGATCGGACACCACCGATGGCCTCTGATTATCGTCCTGAATCAAACTATACATTCGGAGGACGGTGAACTCGTCAGGATCGCCGGCGACGGTGAACCTATTGAAATCGACGGTCAATGATGCGAGATCGCAATTGCGGCGATCCCCGACGGGTTCACCGTGCCCCCCAAGGTATAGTTTGGTTCGGGACGGCGACCGAAGGCCGCCGGTAGTGTCCGATCGATGATCAGACGTGTACACAATAATTGCCACGTCATTCACTGTCCCAAATTCACTGTCTCTATCATTACTCTTATTTAAATTTTCTAAAGTTGAAATCTAATTTTGAGAATAATTTTCTAAGATTATCAATTTTTACAATGAAAATTATTTTTTTAGCCTTTTTTTTATGTGATCAAAGGAGAGTTATTAGGATTAAGATAAGGGGAAGATCAATTTGAAATTTAATTGCATTATTTCTTATACTTAATTACATATTTTATTTTATTGCTTAAATAATATTATTCTTTTTTCTTGTTGTATTTATCCTAACTTAACTTGGATTGATGCACATCAAAAAGGGAGAGATTGTAAGTACCTGAGATAGTTTTGATGTAATCAACCAAATTAAGTTAGGTCCTGATTGGTTTGATTCTTGTGTCTAAGTGTATATGAGCTTAGTATAAAAAGTTGAGCGGAAGATGCAGTAGTTAAGAAAGATGACATGGGAAGAGAGCCGACAGGCTTGGTGCATCCGAGGGACGCAAAGAAGGAAGAATATACCGATGGACGAGAAGGGTGTGAACAACGTCCAAGAGACGAGAAGTCGGGGAGGAAGCATGTTTGAAGCAAAAGGTTAGGGTCGGGTTCGAGTGAGCCTAACTCTAGCTGGTTAAAAAATCACCCAAGCGGAAGAAAGACGAAAATGTCAACACCACTATTAACTTTAACCAGATGGTCACATGAGGTGCCTCCGCCACAATTGAGGAAATAAGTTCGGCACAAGAACTGAACTGAGACGCCTCAAGTCTAAAATGAGGCGCCTCAAGTCTAAAATGAGGCGCCTCAGTTCAGGTATGAACTAAGGCGGCTCAGATTGAAAAATTATACATTTGCGCCGTGGGTAAATTCTTATCCAACTGAGGCACCTCAGGTCCACGTCAGCATAACGGTAACATTAGTTTTTGGACTATAAATAGTCACTAGAGCTAGAAAGAATACACAACAACTTATAATCATTTTCCTAATCTTTTTGTGAGCTTACCAAAATTGTAAGAGGTTTCTCTGCCTACAACCAAAGAGATTTTTCTAATGCGTTGTTATTGCCTTGGATTAGCAATCACCTTGATTGTAACCAAATAAATTCATCCTGTCTAGTCTCTTTCTAATAAACAAACTACATAAACTAGCTTTTATCTTCGTTAAGAAAGAGCAAAAAATTTAGTGTTTAATTTTTAAGGCTATTCATCTATCCCTCTAACTGTCCTGCACGGGACCTACATATAAGTGACTTGGTTAAAGAAAACGTATAAAGTTTCGAAATCTTAATGCATATGGACTTAGAATCTGACTGCAAATGAACTCTTGTTTTTTTTTAAATCTAGATATCTAATTTACTATTCGAATAATATGAGAGGTGACTAACTTGATTCTATAAAAAATTTTCTTAAACCATCGAGATAAATCAAAACTCATAGATGAATCCTGATAGATAACACAACGTCACAAATAATTTGAACTACTCAGATGTAATATATTATGAATGAGATTTAAACTCTTGTTATCTAGGAAGTTCGTCCAACCGTTTACCATCGCGCCCTTGCTCCGGGGAGCACCAACAAATGAATTCTTCAACAATGTAAAGTTACAACAAATGAAGATCTAAAAGATGATGAATTATGAGAGATTATATTTAAAGTATAATCACATATTCAATCTTATTCCCGTTTATCATCGATATCAATGGGGTCACATTGAGGTGTTCCAGGGAAGGTTTGCATGTTGTTCATGAGGCTAAAGTCCTGAAGGAGGATATTGAACTTTGCGCAAATATTGGCTAAATAAATTATATTTAAATATTATTCTAATTTGGACAGAATGATAAGTTGCATAAAATATAGCAAAAATAATCTGAACAAGATAATAAAGCATGAAATTCTTTAAATGCCAACAGCCTTCAGAGATTAAAGGGAAAAAAACACTGTAAAGAAGAAAATGCATTCTCATTTTGATGTTATTGCAATCGTCTTTCCTGTAACCGCTCGGTCGGGGGAAAAAATCTGGTAAAATGTTTTCCTAGCTTGTCAAAAACCACCCCATCTCATGAACTTCTTTACCTCGTCGTACAAAACCAATATGGCAGCTGCTCCTGTACTCCTAAACATGTTGGATACGGCACCGCGATAGAATGATGTTAGACCCTCGAGCTTATAAATCTTCCTCCAACAATCCAAAGTGCTATTATACATCGGTTTCTCTAGCCCAGATTGCATCATCATCCGTCGACGAACAGTATCTAGTGGATACGATGTCAAGCTGGCTAGTGTCGTGACAACTTGAGCAGCTATCCAACGCTTCCACAAGGGCGAGTCATATGAAAGAACAAGATCTTTAGCAGTATCGAATCCGCCAAAATATAAGCCGCGATGAATGATCATTCCGTGGATCGATGCAGGTAGGCCTCGGTAGATGCCTCGAATGCCGTCTTTCTTGTATACGGTTTGCACGAAATGGCTGATACCTCTGAATTGGCGTGCTTCAGCCAGGCCAATGTCTGCTGCTAGGCGGGTATGGGCTATGTCCAGTGGGTAGATGATCACTAAAGTTGTGCAACCCGCTGCAGCCCCTGCCATGAAGTTGGCAGCTGCAACAGACCACTGCTCAGTTTTTCCTCTGCTCAATATGGTCCTATAGAGATCCTGTGAGAATAATGCAGAGAAAACCTTTAGCTCATTCATGTAACAATTAGCAAGGAACAAGATAACTAATCAATACAGTACAAAATGGCGATAACAAAAACAATCGAGCATCTGGAAAGAATTTTATTCACAGGTATATGGACACAGTTTAACAATATGGGAATAGAATTTAAAAGAGATCAGAAAGCAGAGAACTGTTAAGGCTACTTGTGTTCTTCGTACAAACTAGGTGCTGAGTAATTAGCAACAAAAAACTTTCTTGCTAGATCAGTGAGAACCGCAAAAGAAGTGCTTCTCAAATACTTGGTGATCCTAAGACAATGTACATCAGTGGAATTTTACATTGACAAACAGAAACTGTATGGATAACTTCAGATGCCGGAAGGGTTACAAGGTTATAAGTGATAACATTATTCACTTAGTTAAAGGAATGATGAAATGCTGACCAATCTAACTTTGGTACAGCGGGTAACAATGGCTGCGAGAAGTATATCCACATGTATAGATTAGCATCCTGGATATTATATTACTTTTGGAACAAACTAGATTCATAATTTTTTTATCATTGGTTTGCATTGGAGACCAATCCAAACCTCACAACTAGTTCATAGGCGTAGAAAAAAAAAATAAAAAGCAGCTTCCAACAACTAGTTCTTCTTAAGCACTTAAGCTGCTTCTCCAATATTTCATAACATTTTCAATGATCTATTCTTCAGCCCTATAATCAATTGAAAGAGTGAAGTTATATCTTCCCATTGACAAGCCTTAGTCAAGGGGAAAACCTCGTGCCTTGACTACCATTTCACAAAAACAATTTTCCTCAAGCATTGCTAGATGAGGTAAACTAGTTGTGCCTCAACCTCATCTAGCAAGCAATGCAAACGCGGATGCGACAAAAGAAGAATCAGAATACAATATCATATGGATTTTGTTTAGAAACTAATTTACTACATAATCCAGAGGATATGATGCCCTAATGCTTACATTAAACATTTAACAAACACTAAGTGAAGCTGTTCCAGCTATACAATTCATTTTGTTTTCAGGAATGATTATTTTCTAAGGATGGCATACAAGATAGCGTGAATTCTTCCATGGAAACAAATAAAATTGTTCTCAAGAAGGAACGTGTGCCTCTAGTAGGCATAGCTGCATATGTAAGGTAGCAATTGGTCAGCCAACAAACAACAAAGTATAGGTGGATGTACCTAAATAAGAAATTGCAATATCAAATGGTTTTTGTGAAGAAAGTAATTTGTTATATTCAATAAGACAGAGGATATTATGCCCTGATCATTAAATTAAAGATTTAACAAACATCAAGTAAAGTTGTTCCGGTAAATAGTGAGCGTACACTTTCAAACAGTCTATTTACCACCCTTGGCCTGAAGAACAATGGATGCTCAGATGAGTTCTACAGGTGACTAGCAATTCCAGGTCATACTAATTTGGAATACGGCTAACAGTTTGCTAAAAGTTTAAATACCTTTCCTTCAATCTTTCATTTGTTTTTCCCTTAACGCCACCAGTTAACCTATTTCAACAGCAACAAGTTATCCCCTAATGCCCCAAATACTGCTTCCAGTTTAGAAGTGACAAAATCAATCTAAGCATACCATTAGCATCGATTCGAAGAAGGACGCAAGGTTTAGACGCGAATACCTTGAGGGAGAAATTGAGAGCGACAGAGGGGTAGTATCGGATGACGCTGGTGCCATTTCCACGCCACAACGAGAGCATTCCCTCCTCGCGAACGGTGCGGGCGATGCAATCGATCATACCCCGGAAGCGGCGGCCACGGCCAAGGAGCGCAGCGTTGCTCTCCTGCGTCTGGAGCAGCAGCTTGGCCCGCTCGATCGGCGCCACCACGGTATGAACCGCGCCTCCCATCACCGCCCCTGCGATCATGTCCCGCTGGAATTCCCATATCCGCCCCTTCGACCGCCCTCCGCCGCCGCCGACACTAGCAAGGGAACTACTCGTCAATTCCATCAATAGACACCACTTCTCCCCATTCTCTCCTCTATCTCTCTCTCTCTCTCTCCCTCCCTTGCACACCGATCACGTCAGCCGGCGAAGGTTTTCCTTCGACACTCCGTTCTCTCTCACAGAAGACTGCCCTTCCTCTTCCAGCTTCCAGTTGAGTCTATATACGGTGTGCAAAAACACGTGTAACTCACGTGACCTTCACGGAACCTACCCCGCGAGGCCGTGAAAATTGGTATTTGTTGGAAATGTAAACGAAAATGGATGTAAAATAGGTCAATCAATAATGTGAAATCGGTGGGATCAAATTGATTATCTCATATTTAATTAAGTCAAAAGTCTATATTTGAGGTTTATCATTTTTATTGAGATGATATGAATAGCCCCGTGTTTGATCCGACGGTAAGAATTTTATTTGTGAAGTAATTAGGATTTAATTTTCAAGTATATTATGGTGTTGAATTATCAGTGAAATTGGAGCCATGGTAATGGTCTATTTTCTAAATTTCTTTGATGGATGAAATATTGTTAGATATTGGGTCTTAAAAAGATTAAATATGATTTTATAAAAAAAATCAAGTATCAACAATCGATGAAAATCAAAATTGACTTCAAAAATGAAATCTATATTTCACATAAATGAATCTAGACTATTAATTTGCTCAAAATTAATTACAGGTGAATAAGAAATTAATGATTTAAAGTCAGTCCAAAATTAACATAGAATGAAGTAGATTTGGAATAGTCACACATCTATAAATTCCAAGGAGGTTTGCTTCCTTATATATGTTGCTGTATTAATAGAGTTAAAAAAGAAAAATACAAGTATTCTCTTCTTACAGGCACGCAATGAACTCTTTATTGGCGCACTTTACGACCATTGACACGTGGTAGTGCCTACATGGCACCCGGGTGACGTGTCATGTAACGTAGCAGTGCCTATGTATCATTCATGTAGGTAGAGAGAGATGATTGGACTGCTGATTGGGCGAACGAATGACAACTATTGGATCGAAGAAGGGTGCTGGATCGCAAGTGATGCGATATGGAGCGTTGATCGCGAAGAGTCACAATCTGACCATTGTTAATGAGACTTGATCCGACGCGTCAGATCGAATCTGGTAGCTGAGATCAAAAGGGGATCTAAAGGGTTACAACCATCCAAATTTGACGGCTAAAATCAAAAGGTTATCTTAAGGATTACAACCCTCCAGATCGAACGACCCAAATAATTCCCAAAGTTCATTCATTCAATCCCTGGATGCTAGAATCATTCATTCAATCATCCAAAGTTCAAAAAGCATACATCTCATTTTCTGCATCCAAAGTTCAAAAAGCCTACGAGAAGGTTAGCTGGTCTCGAAATTTGAAGTGCTGCTATTTAGAGACATCATTGTTCTATCTTGGGAAATGAATTGCTGCTATCCGTTAGCACCTGTAACGGAGCAATATCATTTTACGGAGATAATGTCGAACACTAGTCTCGACGATCTTATATCAGTTTGCATCTGCCCTGGCAGCAACTCAACCGACCCACAATCGTAAAACGATATCATGCAAACTGATATAGCCTTGATCAACGACGTTTATAGAAACAGATAGACTATAAATGACATCTCTTATGTCAATGACACCAAAGGGATATTAAATGAATGGAATTGGGATATAGATGGAATATAATAAAATAGAACCACTTTAAGGTTCCCTATGAAATGAGACATGGAACGGAGCCGCTACGAAGAAGTTCCGGGAGTTACGAAGGAAGCTTCAGACTCATATTGTTCATGGGTTGAGAACGGGAGTTGCATGCTATGAGGTCGATCCGACTATTGTCCCACAGAGAAGTCGGAGAAGTTCAACGGAGCCGACTTCAAACGATGGCAGTAGAAGATGTTTTATCTGACAACGCTAAACCTCGTATGGTTTGTGCGTGAAGACCCACCAGCCACTACGGAAGGTGATTCCAACAGTAAGATTGCATACAATGCATAGTCGCGAGGAGATTCGTGTGTCACAACTACATTCTCAACACATTAGACAACATGCTATATAATGTGTATAGTCCAATGAAGATGGCAAAATCTCTGTAGGAATCACTAGAAAAGAAATACAAAACCAAAATCGCCAGATTGAAGAAATTCATCATTGACCGATTTTTGGATTTCAAGATGGTGGATTCCAAGAGTGTGACATCTCAAGTCCAAGACATGCAACTGATACTACATGATCAAGATGTCGAAGGCATGAAGTTGAACGAGTCATTCAAAGTAGCTGCGGTAATCGAGAAACCCCCTCCGTCGTGGAAGGATTTTAAAAATTACCTCAAGCATAAGCAAAAGGAGATGGGGCTTGAAGACCTAATCCTGAGGCTACGAATAGAGGAGGATAATCGAAAGTTATCGGACTCCAGAGGAACAAAGCGGGTTGTCGACGAGATGTCCAACCTGATTGAGCCGAACGTCAAGAAGCCAAAGCAATCCAAAAAGAAGACTCAAGACAAGAAATTCAAGGGCTCATGCTACAACTATAGAAAGTCATGACACATGTCCAAGAATTGTAGACGCCCGAAAAAATCAACCAAGAGTCAGAAGGATGTTATGAACCATGTAGCAACTTCTAATGACATCCTTCCCGATCTTTCAGAACTAGATCTCACTGTGGTCGTATTTGAAGCCAACACGGTGGTGGACAACTCGAAGCAGTGGTGGATCGATACTAGAGCAACACGTCACATCTATTCTGATTAGACGATGTTCTCCAAGTATACTCCGATAAGTGGAAGAAAGCTCTATATGGGCAATTCCACTACATCACCGAGTGTCGGACTCGGGAAAGTTATTCTAAAGATGGCGTCCAGGAAGGAGTTAACACTCATTAATGTGCTCCACGTTCCCAACATCAGGAAGAACCTAGTTTCTGGATTTGCACTTGTCAAGGCCGGCTTTAGACTAGTATTTCAGTCAAACAACTTTGTTCTTACGAAGAATAGTGTCTTCGTAGGTAAGGGATACTTAGAATAGAGTTTGTTTAAAATGGTTATAATGACTGTACATCGTGAATTTAATGGTAATAAAATAAAATCTTCCAACTACATTGTTAAGTGTTTTAATTTATAGCATGATCGACTTGAACATGTCAATAATAATACTCTGAAACGTCTTGTCAAATTAAATTTATTATCAAACGTCAATGTTGATGAAACACACAAATGTGAAGTGTGTGTGGAAGCAAAGATTACGACACTACCTTTTTATTTGATTGAAAGGTCAACAACTCCTCTAGAATTGATACTTAGTGATCTATATGACCTAAAGTTCGTGCAAATTAAAGGAGGTAAAAAGTATTTTATTACTTTTATCGATGACTACACGAAGTTCTATTATGTTTTTCTTTTAAGAAGTAAAGATGAAGGCTTAGAGGCTTTCAGAACCTATAAAACAGAAGTTGCGAATCAACTTGATAAATAAATTAAAATAATTCATAGCGATAGAGATGGAGAATATGGTACACCATTTGATGAGTTTTGTTCAGAATCTGGCATTATTCATCAGACAACGATGTCATACTTGCCTCAATCAAATGGTGTTGCCAAATTTAAAAATCGGATACTAAAGGAAATGATGAATGTCTTGTTGATAAATTCAAGATTACCCTAGAACTTGTGGGGGGAAACTATATTATCGGCAAATCACATTCTCAATAAAATCTCTCAGAAGAAAAACGATAAAACACCATATGAATTATAGAAAAGCCGCGAGCCATCATACAAATACTTGAAAGTGTAAGGGTGCTTGGCAAAGGTCGAAGTACCTAAGCCAAAGCATGTAAAGATCAGACCTAAAACGTTTGATGTGATTTGTCGGATATGCTCATAATAGTAGTGTATATCGTTTTATAGTTCACAAGTCAGACATTCCAGATATTCACGTGGGAACAATCATAGAATCTCATAATACAATATTCTTTGAAAATGTATTCCCAAATAAGAAGGAAAACGTTCAAAGTGATTGCAATGGAAGTTCTAATGAAAAAGACGTTTCTGAACTTAGTTGTCATAAAAAGACTATTAACGATCAAAGCACAGAACCACGTCAGAGCAAATGGGCTAGAGTGGAGAAATCGTTCAGGCCAAACTTCATGACTTTTATGTCAGAAATGGACCCAAGAATATTGAGCTAAGCTCTCTCTAGTCCCGACACCCTATTATAGAAAAAGACTGTTAATAATGAAATCGAGCCCATCATGAATAATCATACTTGGGAATTAGTGAATCTTCCTTTTGGTACTAAACCATTACGTTGTAAGTGGATACTCAAATGCAAGTATAAAGCTGATAAATCGATTGACAAGTATTAAGCCAGACTTGTAGCCAAAGGGTTCAAGTCAAAGGAAGGTCTTGACTACTTCGATACCTACTCACTTGTGACAAGGATTACGTCCATACGAGTGTTGATAGCCATCGCAGTACTGTATGACCTTGAAATATATCAAATGGATGTTAAGACTATGTTCTTAAATAGTGAGTTGGAAGAAGAAATCTATATGGAGCAACTTGAGGGGTTCGTAGCTCCAGGAAAAGAGGAAAAGGTGTGCCGACTTGTTAAGTCGTTATAGGGACTTAAATAAGTGCCTAAACAATGGCAAGAAAAATTTAACAAAATATGTTGTCAAACGAATTCAAAATAAATAAATGTGACAAATGTATTGATGTCAAAACCACACATGCAGGTCATGTAATCATCTGTTTATACGTAGACGACATGGTTATAATGGGCAATAATCATGAGTTCAAGGATAATGTTGACCAACAATTTCGATATGAAAGATATGGGTCGAGCAGATGTTATATTGGGAATTAAAATTTTCAGAACATTTGATGGGATAGTTCTGACACAATCCCATTTTGTAGAGTCGGTATTGAAAAGTTCAATACGTATAATCTCTCTATAGTGAAAACACCTATAGATCTACGTCAACACTTAACGAAAAACCATAGTGAGCCCATATCACAATTGGAATATTCTTGGATAATAGGCAGCTTAATGTATCTCACAAACTACACACGTCCGGATATTGTCTGTACAGTCAACAAGCTGAGTCATTTTACGAGTAATCCAAACAACATCCATTGGAAAGTACTGATGCGAGTTCTTAGATATTTAAAATATACTATGAACTACGGATTACATTACGAAAGATATCCCATTGTCTTAGAGGGATATTGTGATGCTAATTGGATATTAGATACAAAAGAGTTCAAATCCACTAGTGGATATGTATTCACGATCGGTGGGGGAGCGGTATCTTAGAAGTCCACTAAGCAAATGTGCATTACTCGGTCAACTATGAAATCCAAGTTTATAGCACTAGACAAAGCAACTGAAGAAGCTGAATGGATGTGGAACTTCTTAGAAGATATTCCGAGCTGGATGAAACTGTGCCCATCGTACTTATACACTGTGATAGTTAATCAACAATTGGAAGGGCACAAAGTAGTATGTATAATGGTATGTCACGACCTATGCGTCATATACACAATACCATTAGGTAGTTGATCTCGAATGGAGTGATTGCAATCGAGTATATTAAGTCCAAAGATAAAGATAATTTGGCAAATCCTCTTATGAAGGGGTTAAGTCGAGATCAAGTATACTGCTAATCGAGAGAAATGAGATTAAAAATCTACAATTGAAATGACTGTAACGGTAACCCAACCTTGTTACTGGAGATCCCAAGATCTTGGTTCAATGAGACAACGAAGTTACAGAGTTGTGTTACAACAGACGAGATAAATTATTTCTATCCCAATCTTAAGATGAACATGTGTTGTCCTACCACATATAGTAAGGTTAAACTTATGTTTTTAATGATTTCTATACCTTTATAAGGTGGAGTATGGTAAGATACTTTTGATAGAAGTGTCACCTATGTGAGTGTGAAGACAGACCACTTCAATGAAACACTCATGAATCTAAGATGGTGTCCATGGCCAAAACGGAACCAACCATAAGAACCAAAAGTAGGTGAGATAAATCCCTGTGTGGGTGTTATTATCTTAGTATACACAAACAGCTGAGCAGTTTAAGACATCACGTTCATTGCGCAACCTAGTATGTTCGATAGCATTCCACTACAGAATATTCAAAGCCACCAGCTACCTCTCCCGATGCTTTGACTTGTCGATTAGACTCTTCTAAATGTGTCAGCATGCATACATGCATTAATTTCCATTCATGTGGGAGATTGTTGGATATTGGATCTTAAAAAGATCAAATACAGTTTTGCAAGGAAAAATTGGAGTATCATCAATCGATGAAATTCAGAATTGACTTCAAAAACGAAATCTATGTTTTGCGTAAATGAATCTAGACTATTAATTTACTCAAAACCGATTACAGGTAAATAAGAAATTAATTGTTTAAAATCAGCCCAAAATTAACATAGAAGGAAATATATACTCCTAGGGTTCACCTTCCCAAATGAGTTATAGTGTTCAATCATAATTTTTTTTAAAAAAAGACTTAAGGTGTCTCTCATTATATGGTATTAAAATTGTTATTTTTAAAATTTAAAATTAAAAAAAATGTTAAATATCCAACTTTAAAATTATAAAAGTCATTTTAAAATTTTAATATTGGAATTGTTAGTTTAATATTAAATTTGGGACTTGAAAGGTACGCGCCCCTAATAGCCTCTTGGCCGAGCATTTATTTGCATAGTTGATGCAGCAACAAATTTGAATGGTTGAATCATTTAAAAAATAAAATAAAATGCATGAAGTAAATAAGAAAAAAAAGGGATAAACTGTCAGTAAATTAAAAATTATATTAATTTGAAGATAATTAAAATGTAAGACTATGACTACTAAAAACAAATATGAAAATAATATTTTAAATAAAAAATGATAAGAAATTATAATTAATTTTTATTTATTATCTTAATAGATTCTCGAATTGACCAAAAAATATGTTACTTTAATATTTACCGGAAATAACATATGCATATGGGACGCGAACCCTGGAACGCTGGGCTTCTAGACCGCTCACTGCGAGCACTTCCTAATTTACCCTGGCGGCCGGTGGAAAACTTTTGTGAGGCCGGGCCAATCGTCCGAGGTTGGAAAAACCTCATTAATCATTTTTTTAATAGTTTCCAAAAGATGTATGTAATCATGTATTCTTTTTCATGTCAAATTTAACTTTTTCTCCTCTTTCTTCTTTTTCATTCTCTCTTTTCTTTCCTTTCTCTTTACGCATGCACGCATAAATATTTAAGGGTCTCATATGGAATCACATCAGGCCTAACGAATATAGGATTTTTTTTTTTATCGTTTCTTCCTTGTTATATTTTAACACTCCAAAGAAATCGAAATAAACAATAGATAGCATATTTAAATTCCTTGTAATCTCAAAAATCCATAAGACTTGAAATAAATGCAATCGGAACTCTCCTTAAACAATAGATGAGCCCATTTGCATGACCATGACCTCGACCACTACCACTATCGCAACCATGGTTGTGACTACGAGCACGACTACTGCCCCAACCACGACCATGGGCTTGTGGCATTGCCTATAATATCAAATGAAATTTTCAATAATAAAATATAATCAAGATAATTAAGTTGGTTAAGGACCTTTAAATCCTATAGCTCAAAGATACAACTTCACTTGCATAAAAATTTCATTGCTCAAGAATCATAGAATTAGAAAACACAAATCCAAAAAATAAAAACCCAAAACCCACAAACAGAAAATGCAAATAGGCTCTGATACCAATAAATTGTCACACCATGTGGGTATAGTTCCTGGTACCCCACACAGTGACAATATAATACAAGAAACCCTAAGAATCATCTAATTAAATAATTGGAAAATTCATCAACTATATATATGTAGCATATGCTTCATAGACAACAAAACTATATAGATAACATGACATATGAATCAAAATGTAAATACAATAAAACAAAAGTAATACAAATCAGGAATCAGCATGTCTAGATCTGTAAGCAACAATAATATCAAAAGGATCCCTGTGCCTGTAAAATAGAAGGCTAAGGAATACAAACAATAAGCTAAATGACTAAGTAGGTAATCAGAAAATATGTGCATGAATTTAATCTTGTATAAGAAGTCAAAGAAGAAGAAGAAGAGTAAATCATAATTTCTTATTTTAACTTTTAATCATTCTTTCAGTTCTCTAATATATATAAATGTACATTTATAATCATCTATATGTTATCATGGATTAAGATAAATTCTAAAGTTTTACCGATATATAGGTCATTAATTGTATAATAACAACATTAATAAATATCATAAATCTTATATATATAGAGTGAGAGAGCTGATACATCAACTAAAAAGTGAACAACTGAAGCTAATATCATCAGAGTATAGTAATATCACACATATAGGCTAAAAGCCTCCTCAGAGTAATATTGTCACATATGTCATCTATGAATCTCTCTCTTTCCACTGGTGTAAAGCAAATCTCTCTCTCCCTTCCTCTCATCTATTAATTTAATTATACAACTCAATTTTTTAAAATTTAACTACTAAAATCAGAACCAAAATTTGACATCAAATTTACCTTCTCCAAACTATACTATTTCATGTAGTTGTAAATTCATAGAAATCCAAATAATCTAGGTTCATCGGTGAATTTTGATCAAAATCCATTGATCGACCTAAAAAACTTTAATCGTACTCATTTTAAGTCCTGTGAATTTATGAAGTACTTAGGAGTTCAAATGTATCCTTCTTTACTATTTTTGGACTTTCCTAATAGTGTCAAGGAGATAAAAAATCTTTAACTATAACGCTTGGGTCTGGTCTCCTAGAGACCAGGACCATGTTGGACCTGATCTAAAAGTAGACCGGGACTAAGTTGAGCCTAGTTTGGGGAGACCAGACCTAACTTAGTCCTTGTCTGCTCTCAAATCAGGCTTAATGTGGTCCTGGTCTTCAGGAGACTAGGCCCAACTATTCTAGTTGAAAGTTAGCATAATACTAGGGTACCTTGGGAGCCCGAAATAAATTATGGAAGACACCTTTAGACTCCTTACAACCTCAGAAACTTACAGGACCTAAAATAGATACAATCTATGCTCTCTAGGTTGATTAATGGGTTTTGAC
Source organism: Boesenbergia rotunda (assembly GCA_024364735.1). Taxonomy (NCBI): domain Eukaryota; kingdom Viridiplantae; phylum Streptophyta; class Magnoliopsida; order Zingiberales; family Zingiberaceae; genus Boesenbergia; species Boesenbergia rotunda. Next base: position 202,998 of record JAGFNQ010003344.1, on the reverse strand, counting down.
CGAAACTTACTAATGAACATATGCTACTCGAATTTCTACAGACTTGCACCATCTGATAGTGTCGAGTACGAGGAAGGTAGATATGATGCCAAACCTTAGTTCTGATGAAGAAACATTGTAGGCCTGGTATGGGGAGACTAACCTCAATTGTAAGTATCCTGAATTAATTTTGATGTGATCAACTGAGTTTAGTTAAGTTCTATTATGTTTGATATTTATGTCTAAGTGTATAGGAACTTAAGAGTACAAGAAGTCGAGAGGAAGACGTAGCAAGCAAGAAGGATGGCAAGGGAAGCGAATGACGGACTTGGTGCCAAGGAATGAGACATTGTGGAAGAGTATACTGGTAGACTAAAGGGACGTATGTGACATCTGAGGGACGAGAAGCCTGGGAGAAAGACTGCTAGAGGAGAAGATCGAAGTTGGGTTCAGATAAGCTCAACTTCGGACGACCGAAGCATCACCCATGCTCCGACCGACTAAATTCCAGACGTCCGGACCCGGTTCAGGAACCCGAAGTCTAGGCGCCCATAATGGCCGCCACGTCAACGAGCCATTTGTCGAAGATGATAGGCTTGGAGTCCATGTTAACACAATCCAGGTGCCCGGATCGCTTCCAGGTACCCGAATCGCCAAAAGTCATCTAGACACTCATTGTCGAGTGGATTACTGTTGGCCAGATACCTAGACCGCCTCTAGGCGCCCGAAACTCGCCACGTCAGCAAATGGCTAGTTCGTCTAGCAGCCTATAAAAGGATATCTTGAGCTCGAAATTAAAATCACACGCTTTTCTCTAATCTTCTGTATTCACTGTTCTTGTACTCAATTGCTATAAGAGGCTACTCCGCCTTCAACATAAGAGAAATTCTAGTGAAGCTTTCACTGTCTTAGATTAGCAACCACTCAGGTCGCAAACCAAGTAAAATCCTTATACCACTTCTTTAATTTTATGTTTATTGCTTTTATTATATAACTAATAGTATGACATTACTAGAGTTAGAACCAAGAGATGGAGTTTATATTTGCAAGTCTATTCACCTCCTCTAGCCGGCCTAACACAATCCTACAATTGGTATCAAATCAAGGTCGATTTAGAAGGACTAACATCCTACTAAAGCTGTTAGTATTAGCCCTAGAGTCAATTATGTGATGATTGACTAGGGAAATTTTTTTTATCATATCTTATTAATAAAAGCATAGTTTTGATTATCATATTTACTTCATGATTGTGCCAAAAGAGTAAGTATAATAATATCCTTGGGTAGTAGGTTCTAATCTATATTATATTAATTAATTAAATTGATAGTGAGATGATATAGAGAACACTGCTCTTAACTATTCCTAGTCATGTATTAATATTCAAGGACAATATTAATGCGTTGAGACTAGTATGTAGGTCAATTGATGGCTTAATCTCACAAGTCATAGATATAGGATATCAAGTTGACACATGGATATATATTAGAGAATATATACTAAAGTGACTCATCATAAGAAAGTTTCATGGATCGTTATATGAGTGTCATAAATTTTCTCATTGTGACTATTGGTATGAATAATCCTTAGACCTGAAGTCACTACGGTTTTCTACATAAGGAGTTATGTAGGTTGGTATTGTTAAACGTCACCCATAACAGGCTGGACTATAAAGACGATCACTGGGTATGTAACAAATTATGCGAAGGGATATAAGTGATGTAGATGAGATTATCCCTCCCATATTACGGGAGTGATATCTGTGGGCCCCTTAATCGAGTAGGACTACTAAAATGCATGACTATGCTTAAATGAGCCAATATGAAATATTGAACTCATTTGCTTGAGTGAGTGCTTGGGGATCAAGAATCACAAAGATTGATTAGAGGATGACAGTCTATGTCTTACTAATCAATCTAGATATCGAGGAAAGAATGACAAAGTCATACATTATAATAGACACAGAAAGATTATGTCAGATCTCGACATTCTCGTTACTTGGGTAGCAATGATGTATTGCTAAATGCTGCTCATTGTTTATGTATCTAAAGTGGTTTAGATATATTACCAATGTTATTAGAATCGATTGGGTCACACACAAAGGACATGATGTCTCGGAGATAAGATGATTTTAGTTTGACTAAAATATAATCTAAAATTAGATTAATTGAGTTAGACTCAAATGAATCTAATTAGATTATAGGATTGAGTCTAATCTGAGTTAGACTCATTTAGATTTGACTCAACCACTTAAAAGGGATTAGTATTCATTAAAAGGGTTTAATGAACATTATTAAAGAGAAAGACCAAGAGAATAAAAATCTTTGTATTCATTGGATGAATATAAAAGGTTAAAAGAATATCAAGAGACTTTGGTATTCATTGAGATTAATGGACAATAATAGGTTGAGAAGACCAAAAGCCAAAGACCTTTTGTATTCTAAATCTTGACTATAAAAGAGTCATTTTGGTGGAATAAAAAGTGTGTCTGTCTCCCTCTTCCTTCCTCCTTAGCCGAAACTCCCTAGTGGAGATTTTTGGTCCTCTTGTCTTATGAAACATCCCAAATTGCTAACATAACTAAGATGGTTCTTCTCCGAGACTTAGATCGTGTTCGTGTGAATACTACTAGATGCACAGACATTCTGAACGTGTAAGAGATCCGATGAACTAAAGGACTAGTGGGATATTCGAAGGGCACGCATCAAAGGTATAACCCTTTAGATAGAAACTTTCTTACAAGTTTTTCACATGGATCACTCGAGGGATCCTATTTTCCACTGCGTGTATGTGATATTTTCGCATAGAGATACCTACAAAAGTCATAAGACTATGACCGGATCTAGTATCTGTTAGGATCGATTCCTGTACGCTAGAGGGGGGGTGAATAGCGTTTCTCGGATCTTTCTTGTACCTGCGTTGTTAGTTGCACAGCGGAAATAATAATAAACGAACAAACAACGCTAACAATACTGGTTTACTTGGTATCCACCCCAGCCAGGTGACTAATCCAAGAATCCGTCGGTGGATCACTCCCCGGATAACCTCCGGCTAGCCCTCGTCGCTCCTTGTAGGTGGAGAAACCTCGCCACAACACCAAGGACACTTCCTGAGTATACAAGACTACTAACTTGCCCTACCCAAGCAAGTTTCGTCAAGAAGAATGGTAGGAAACGAGCCCCTTAAAATAGGGCTCGAATCTGAAACAGCCGCTTACCAGTCGACTGCCCTTGGGGCAGTCGACTGGTTCCACTCAGATTTGACTGTTACAGTACAACGTTCAAATCTTGCCAGCCTGTTCCAGCCTATACCAGTCGACTGCCCCTGGGCCAGTCGACTGGTACACACCTAAGCCTAGGGTTTCACTCCTGAGTACAAGTCGCTCCGCACTCAAACCCTCCCAGCTTATCCCCTGAGTACAAACATACATACTTAGACCCTTACCACTCAGTTGACTCTTCACCAACAGCCTTTACTGTTGCCTTCACGCCCTCTTCATCTTCGGCCCTCGTCCCTCAGATGCGCACGCAAGCCTCCAGCTTGCCTCCATGCCACTCTTCACGTACGCCTCGAAGTACGCGTCCCTCGGCTCATCATCCCTGCTATCCAATGGTCCCTCAGATGCGCACACAAGCCTCCAGCTTGCCTCCATGCCATCCTTCACCTGAAGACGTCAACTGAGTCCACGTGTACATGTATACCTTCATACTCATGTACACATGTGAGAACAACACAAATCCTAACTTAACCATATTGCCCACTCATCAAAATATCATGATCCTCCAGATCATCTCAGGGCCGATTGCCCCAACAGTATCTACCTACCAAAGTTTACGGAGAGTTCGCGCTATGGAAGAGAAAAAAGGAGGTACATTTTAAAACAGACTTTAATATTTTACTAACAATTAAATATGATTTTAAAATACCTAAGTATAAGAATGGAACAAAAAAGGAAGATGATTTCTGGAACAAGATGTAGTAGACCAAGTTCATGGCAAATGATGAGGCTGAGTTTCACCTTTGAGTGTGCTACCACCTCAAGAAGTCAATCAGATCGGAACCAACAACTTAGTAAAAGAACTATGACAGATGTTCCTAGAGCTACACGAAGGTACTTCTAAAGCAAAACTATCCAAGAGAGATCTTCTAAGAAACCAACTCAGCAACCTACGACTCGAAGAAGGAGAAACGGTCGCTCAACTACATGCCAAGCTTAAGGAGATGATAATCAAAATCAACAACCTCGGAGAAACAGTAACCAATCGATACTCCTTGAGATATGCTCTTAATGCCATCCCGAGGACCCCGGACTGGACATCAATCATCGATTCCTACTATATCTCTAAGGATTTTGATGCAAGTACTTTAGAGAGCTTATTTTCTACCTTAGAATTATATGAAACCCGGTGTGCATGATTGAGAAAAGGAAAGGAGTATACAAGTAAGAACATAGAGTTGAAAGCCCAGAAAGATGAATTTGACTCAGATACATCCCTTGACGAGGACGAAAAAACGTATATAGTAAGAAAATTTTCAGTTTTTTAAATCTAAAGAAACAAGCAACAAAGCTACTTAGTAAGAAAAGGAAGATTTGGTGCTACAACTGTTAAGAAGAAAGACATATCAAGGATAATTGCCCGAGATTAAAGAATAAAGAAAAAGCGGCTTTTTACCAAAGGACGTACCCAAGAATTGGTATTTACCAAAAGGCGTACCATGGTTTCATTTTCACCAAAGGGCGCACTGATTTTAGTGAACTTTCTCTTATACCCCTCCCGCTAATTACTGCCTTTCTCTTTCTCTCTCAGTAACAAATTCCGAGATGTCTGCACAGGCTTTTTCAGACTTTTTATTTTAAAATAATATAATATGGAATCGGCGCTAAAAAACATAAGGAAAAAAATCGAAAAAATATTTCAGTTAAAAAATATCTCATCCAACATGATTTAAAAATATAAATAGATGATTTTTTATATTTGATTAATATATATTAATATATTAAATAATATTTAATAAAATATATTAATATATAAAAAAACAATTCTGTTTTGATTTCAGGCGGCGTGGGCCTGAAATCTTAACATTTCAGGCCCACGCTGGGCCTGGAATTTTTTATTTCAGGCCCACACTGGGTGCGATTTTACCCTGCGTTGAATATGAAATTACGTGTTTTAATAGGTCCTGCATCGGTTTGAAATCATGTGTTATGATAGGTTTTTTTACGTAAGTCTGAAACGTAAAGAAACATCTCTTTATATTTCTGAAATCACAATAAAAATCGCTGAGAAAGACATAAAAATTACGCTGTTTATATTAATTTAGATTAATCTAAATTTAGATTAATTTAGATTAATCCAAAAATTATCCGATCATTTAATTGTCATATAATTTAAATTATAAAAAGATCCAAATATTATTTATTATATTAATTTAGATTAATAATCAAATATAAAAAATTATCTCTTTATATTTTTGAAATCATGTTGAAAGAGATGTTTCTTTTAACTATGGCTAAGATGCAGTCATATTTATATATCTTTGTGTACCAACTGATACGGTTAGAGAACATAACTGAAAACTATTGGTACTAAGTATGTACATTAGAAATAACATCTACTAAGTAAATTCTAAATAGAGATATTAAGTATGGAGAAATCCAAGTATCCTAGGTTCATCAGTGAGTTTTCACCGAAACCCACTGATTCATCATAGAAAACTCCTATTGCAACAAAATTTATAATTATTAGAAGTTTGGACACCAAAAATACTATCTCCTAGCTTAACTCTAACTATTGATATTGGATTTTGAGAAATCCAAATATCCTAGGTCCATCAGTGGGTTTTGGTGAAAACCCACTGATTGACCTAAAAATCTCCTATTGCAACATAATTTATAATCATTAGAAGTTTGGACACCAAAAATATCATCTCCTAGCTCAACTCTAACTATTGATATTGGATTTTGAGAAATCCAAATATCCTAGGTCCATCAGTGGGTTTTGGTGAAAACCCACTGATTGACCTAAAAATCTCCTATTGCAACATAATTTATAATCATTAGAAGTTTGGACACCAAAAATACCATCTCCTAGCTCAACTCTAACTATTGATATTGGATTTTGAGAAATCCAAATATCCTAGGTCCATCAGTGGGTTTTGGTGAAAACCCACTGATTGACATAAAAATCTCCTATTGCAACATAATTTATAATCATTAGAAGTTTGGACATCAAAAATACCATCTACTAGCTCAACTCTAACTAGAACTATTGATATTTTTATTTAATTTATTTACATTTATCCAAGATGTGTTCGGACCCTCCTTGGGCCTGGAGGGCCTGAACACATCTGTGTTCAGACCCCCCTAGTGTGACTTCAGACCCTGCGTTTTAATCTGAAATTACGTGTTTTGATAGGTTTTTTTATATATTAATATATTTTTAAAATTGAAAAAAAAATTTGAGTCCACGTCGGGCCTGAATCAAAAGATTTCAGACCCCACGTGGGCCTGAAATAAAAAATTTCAGGCCCACGCTTCTTGAAATCAAAACAGAATTATTTTTTTATATATTAATATATTTATTAAATATTATTTAATATATTAATTTATATTAATCAAATATAAAAAACATCTATTTATATTTTTAAATCATGTTGGATGAGATATTTTTTAACTGAAATATTTTTTCGATTTTTTTCCTTATATTTTTTAGCGCCGATTCCATATTATATTATTTTAAAATAAAAAGTCTGAAAAAGCCTGTGCAGACATCTCGGAATTTGTTACTGAGAGATAAAGAGAAAGACAGTAATTAGCGGGAGGGGTATAAGAGGAAGTTCACTAAAATCAGTGCGCCCTTTGGTGAAAATGAAATCATGGTACGTCTTTTGGTAAATATCAATTCTTGTATATGCCCTTTGGTAAAAAGCCGAATAAAAAGACAAGGAGAAAGAATCTAGACGGAATAAGCACAAGAACCTCAAAGCGAATATCTAAATTTAAAATTTTTTGAAAATAATTTTTTTTTGACTAAATTAATTTTTCTGTTATATTTTACATATTCAAAAAAATTAGTTAAGTATTTTTTCTTGAGAAATCTTTTTTTTACTTTATCTTAAAAAATAATGATTTTTTATGAAAATAATTATTTTGAAAAAAAGAATTTTTTTGTGAATTTTTTCTCTTCCAATGAATAAAAAAAAATCTTTCTTAATTATGACAAACTTTTTTGGCATGTTTCAACAAGTACGAGGGTTACATATTTTTTTGAAATTTTCTTTAATTTTGTTTATCCTTAACTCAATTTTTTTATGTGATAGCAGGAAGAGAATTATGAACGTTAAGTTAATGGGAAAGTTTTTATTACAAATTTTTGCTTGTAATTATTGTAAAATTCTTTTTTATGTACTTGATTGTAAAAATCTTTTTTATTGTTTTTTATAAACGAACTTTATTACTTATTGGTTATCCTAATTTAACTTGGATTAGTAGATATCAAAATGGAGGAGATTATAAACACCTTATATTAATTTTGATGTGGTCAATGTTAGATCGATGCGGCTTGCTAGAGGGGGAGTGAATAGCAATTTCTTGGTTCGTTCTTCCTACAAGGTTAGTTGTGCAAGCGGAATATACTAAAATAAAACTAAACAATGCTAACAAACCTATTTACGTGGTTCAGTGATGAAGCTCCTACTCCACGACAGCCCGTGAGGTGGACGATCCCTCGATCCTTCGGCAGATCACTCCCCGGATGGCCTCCGGCTAGCTCGCATAGCTCCTTGTGGGTGAAGAAACCTCGCCACAACCTTGAGTACACCTCTGAGCTCTAGAGACTACTAACAAGCTTTAACCAAGCTTGTTTCGTCAAGAGTTCTCAGCTCAACCCGAGTTCTCTTAAATAAAACTCAACACTGAAACCCTCACCACCAGTCGACTGGTCATTTACTAGTCGACTGGTCCCACTCAACTAGCTAGCCGACGGCTCTCTCAACGGCTAATTTTTGAGCTTACCAGTCAACTGCTCCTAGGGCAGTCGACTGGTCTCGGGTCAAAAACCTTCTGTGAGTTTCTGTGCTTGTTGGCAGTCGACTGCTCAGCTTACAAACACACTCCTACTCACTCCAAAGACCCTCCTCCACGTGTGCCTTCAAGTCCACTCCTTTGGCTTGCCCCTTGAAGTCCTCTTCCACCGGCTTTTGTCCCTCGGATGCGCACGCAAGTCCTTGACTTGCCTCCATGCCACCCTTCACGTGTGCCCTTTGAAGTCCACTTACCGGCTTGCCCTTGGACTCCTCTTCCCTCGGCTCTTGTCCCTTCATGACTCAGCTGACTCTTCACTAGCAGCCTTGACTGTTGCCTTCGTGCCCTCTACATCTTTGGCTCCCGCCCCGCGGATGCACACAAGCCTCCAGCTTGTCTTCATGCAATCCTTCACGCATGCCTCGAAGTCTGCGTTCCTCGGCTCATCATCCCTGCTATACCAAGGTCCCTCGAGTGCACACAAGCCTCCAGCTTGTCTCCATGCCACCCTTCACCATACCAAAGCCGTCCAACCAAGTCAATATGTGTAACCTGCACATCATGCACACTCAAATACACATATTAAATCACAAGGGTAAACCTAACTTAAACCCTTTGCCCAAACATCAAAACACATGGTCACTCCGGACCATATATTGCCTCAACAATCTCCCCTTTTTTGATGTTTGGAAATACATTGAAGTTAGGGAAAATAAACAGTAATAAATAGCAATAACAATGCTAAACAAACATTTGGACTTACGTTGTCAAGGCTCCACCTTGGACTTACACCACCAATGCATATACAATGCAAACAATCATGGATCCTATCCCAAGGCATCCCACACCTAACCTTCCAAGTTAGGATTTTTTACCAAAAATGGGCTTTTTAAAGCTTCTCCAAAGCTCCCCCTACATTAGACTTACAAAGACTTTTTAAGAACCTTTTCAAGGTTCCCCTTACGCCAAGAATGAAGGAACCACAACCATGCTCCCCCTTTATCTAAGCTCCCCCTAAACCTAGGGTTTCTTGCAAAGGTGTGTTTGGTTTCCCAAATTAAACCCAACACTTCTCCCCGTTTGCCTAACATCAAAAAGACCCCAACAATATCCCAATCATTGGATCTTTTAACCCCTAATGATCATAAACAACATGTACTAACCCCCCATACACTTGTTTTACGTCATTTGGACACCATTCCAGCTGCTGAAACTTAATTCAGCCCTGACCAGTCGACTGCCCCCTTTGGCAGTCGACTGATACTCTGAAAATCAGAATTTCAGCTTTTCTGGCCAAATTCAAAAATGCGCCAGAAATTTCACAAATCTCCAAAAATTTTCAAATTTTGTGGAGAGGTTTGTGGTACCCATACCTACTTGGAAAAAATACATTCAAAAATGTATCTATCACCATTCCCAAGTTTGATATAAAACCCAAAACTAGCAAAAAGGTTCACTCAAACCTTGCCCAAAAGTCCTAGTTTTAGTTTCCCCTTGATGTTACTGCCCATACCAACCCACAATGCATCCCTAGCATTGATTTATATGGAATTTACACATCAAAAACCAATCTTCATGCTATATGACCCCAATGTCATATTTCTATGCATGAAACACATAATCCATGTGCCAAAACCTAAGAATTGAGACTCAAGTCCATCCTCAATTCTTTTGGCACATCCTATGGTCCATCTAGACCTCTAGGAGCAACCCTCCCAAGATCCATTCACCATATATCCCAAAGGCTCCTAGAGCTCCCCCTTGAGCTCTTAGCCTTAGCCACCTCCCTAGGTGACTCAACAAACACTAGATCACACCGGTGTTCCCTCGGTGACTCTTGGCCTACAAACTTTACCTTCATAACCCTAAACATCTTGTCTTTGGTTAAGTTATTCTATTTGCCTTTAAATGATACCCCCTTACCATTTTTGGACTTCTCCTTCTTGTCATAATCATATGCTACCCTAGTATACTTCTTTCCATTGGCATTGGAGACCTTAGATCGATATCCTAACCCCGATCTACCATTGTTGGGTTTTAGGCCACCCAACATCATATCCAAACCTTTAGATTCAACCGTGAATCTATCTAGGGTTTTCTCTAACCTATCAAGCTTTTCCTTTAAAGCTTGATTTTCTTTTTCTAGGCTTCTAACCCTGGAATCCATACGTCCACCTTGGACATTGCTAGACCTACCCACCTTTCTAGGCATATGTCTCCCCTTCTTGGGATTTTTGCCTTGATCTTTAAGTCTAGAGGTCTTGAATTTTTCATGATGCATGACCTTCCTAGGGTTTTGATCTACCTTGTTAACCATATTCCTATCATGATACTTAAATCCATAATTATGCACAAGTAAGCATTTTTCATTATTTCTAGCATATATGGATGAATAATTGACACTATTTTTAACATTCATGGAGGAACTTAAATTTGAATTACATTTTAACTTAAGGTTAGGAATTACCTCCCTTACCCTTGGAGCTCCCCCTTGATGTGATCTTCTCTTCTTCTCCTCTTTCTCCCATCTTCTCAAGTGCTCCATTTTCTTGAGCTTTCCACTCCTTGGGCACTTCGTGTGGTAGTGTCCTAGCTCACCACATGTAAAGTATCTAATTTTCTTCCTTTTCTCTTGGGCTTCTCCATTCCTACAACCTATGTTAGATTTAAAATCAATTGAAATGGGTTTAGGTTTTACCTCCTTTTTCTTACCCTTTGGACACTTGTACTTGTAGTGTCTCTTTTCATTGCACCCAAAGAAAATAATGTGGTCTTTGGTCCTTGCTTTGGTGGAGGTTGGAGCTTCTTCTTGCTCCGGTATTGACGAGGGTCTCTCCTCCCCCTCTATCCTTGAAGTGGAGACCTCTTCCTCTTCTTTCGATAACGTGGATGATCTCTCACTCTCTTCTTCCTCCTCTTGGTCTATTAGGCTCACTTCCTCTAATTGAACTCGTGTAGGGTTTTCATGGAATTCTTCTATCTTTTTCCATAGCTCATGTGCATTTTGATATTTTCCTATAGCACTAATTACATTGTTAGGCAAAATATTAAGTAAAATTGCAATTACCTTTTCATTTGCCTTTGATTGATTTTGTTGCTCTTGATTCCAATATCTTGGCCAGAGCTTCTTCCCATGCTTATCTCTAGGAATTTCAAATGGTTCTTCAAGCGCAATCCTAAGGTCCCACTCCATTCTGAACCATGTCTTTATTCGCATCCTCCAATAATCAAAATCTCCATGATCGTAGGGAGGTAGAGTGTAGATGTCATCCCCCAACTTATCTTCCATTGTTCTTCTCCTCTTGCTTGTGCTCCTTTGGCGGTTATTCCAATAAGAGCGGTCCTTCGCACTGATACCACTTGTTAGATCGATGCGGCTTGCTAGAGGGGGGGGGGGTGAATAGCAATTTCTCGGTTCATTATTCCTACAAGATTAGTTGCGCAAGCGGAATATACTAAAATAAAACTAAACAATGCTAACAAACCTATTTACGTGGTTCGGAGATGAAGCTCCTACTCCACGACAGTCTGTGAGGTGGACGATCCCTCGATCCTTCGGAGGATCACTCTCCGGATGCCCTCCGGCTAGCTCGCATAGCTCCTTGTGGTGGAGAAACCTCGCCACAACCTTGAGTACACCTCTGAGCTCTAGAGACTACCAACAAACTTTAACCAAGCTTGTTTCGTCAAGAGTTCTCAGCTCAACCCGAGTTCTCTTAAATAGAACTCAACACTGAAACCCTCGCCACCAGTCAACTGGTCATTTACCAGTCGACTGGTTCCACTCAACTAGCCAGCCAACGACTCTCTCAACGGCTAGTTTTTGAGCTTACCAGTCGACTGCTCCCAGGGCAGTCGACTAGTCTCGCGTCAGAAACCTTCTGTGAGTTTCTGTGCTTGCTGGCAGTCGACTGTTATATTCCCAGTCGACTGCTCAGCTTACAAACACACTCCTACTCACTCCGAAGACCCTCCTCCACATGTGCCTTCATGTCCACTCCTTTGTCTTTCCCCTTGAAGTCCTCTTCCACCGGCTATCGTCCCTCGGATGCCCATGCAAGTCCTTGACTTGCCTCCATGCCACCCTTCACGTGTGCCCTTTGAAGTCCACTTACCGGCTTGCCCTTGGAGTCCTCTTCCCTCGGCTCTTGTCCCTTCATGACTCAGCTGACTCTTCACCAGCAGCCTTGATTGTTGCCTTCGCGCCCTCTTCATCTTCAACTCCCATCCCTCGGATACACACAAGCCTCCAGCTTGTCTCCATGCAATCCTTCACGCATACCTCGAAGTCCGCGCTCCTCGGCTCGTCATCCCTACTATACCAAGGTCTCTCGGGTGCACATACGCCTCCAGCTTATCTCCATGCCACCCTTCACCGTACCGAAGCCGTCCAGCTAAGTCAATATGCGTAACCTATTGGAGCAATCGGCCCTAAGATGGTCCGGAGTGACCATGGGTTTTGATGTTTGGGCAAAGGGTTTAAGTTAGGTTTACCCTTGTATTTGATATGCGTATGTTGAGTGTGCAGGTTGTACAGGTTACGCATATGGACTTGACTGGACGACCTCGGTACGGTGAAGGATGGCATGGAGGCAAGCTGGAGGCTTGCGTGCGCATCTGAGGGACTTTGGACAGCAGGGACGATGAGCTGATGGGCACAGACTTCGAGGCATGCATGAAGGATGGCATGGAGGCAAGCTGGAGGCTTGCGTGCATCCGAGGGACGGGAGCCGAAGATGAAGAGGGCGCGAAGGCAACAGTCGAGGCTACTGAAGAGGAGTCAGTCGAGTCATGAGGGTACGAGTGCTGTGTGATTGTACTCGGGAAATCCTAGGGTTTGAGTGTGGAGTGGAATGTACTCAGGAAGGGTGACCTTAGGTGGGTGAGTAGACCAGTCGACTGGCCTGGGGGCAGTCGACTGATGGAACTCACAGAAAGGTGTCAGCCTGGGACCAGTCGACTGCCCTGAGGGCAGTCGACTGGTAGGTGGCTGGTGAGCTGGCAAATTCGAACGTTGGGAGTGTCAACGGTCGAATTTGGCTGGCACCAGTCGACTGCCCTTGGGGCAGTCGACTGGTAGCGAGAAATCAACCCCGAGTCCTATTTAAAGAGGACGTCGTGGTGGTTGAGTTTCTTGACGAAACCTGCTTGGGAAAAGCCGGTTAGTAGTCTACTGTGTTCACAAAGCGTCCAAGGTGTTGTGGTGAGGTTTCTCCACCCACAAGGAGCGACACGTGATAGCCGGAGGTTATCCGGGGAGTGATCCACCGACGGATTGTTGGATTAGTCACCCGGCCGGGGTGGATACCAACTAAATACGGTTTGTTAGCGTTTGTTCTTTGTTGTTGGTTTTATTATCTTGTATTTCCGCTGTGCAAACTAACAACGTAGGTTGAAAGAATCAAAGAAACGCTATTCACCCCCTCTAGCGTACCGTACACGATCTTACATAACCTGCACATCATGCACACTCAAATACACATATTAAATCACAAAGATAAACATAACTTAAACTCTTTGCCCAAACATCAAAATACATGGTCACTCCGAATCATAGATTGCCTTAACAATCAATTGAGTCAAGTTAAATCCTATTGTGTTTGATCCTCTTGTCTAAGTATGCAGGAACTTAGGAGCACAAGAAGTCGAGCGAATGACACAGTAAGCAAGAAGGTTGATACGGGAAGCATGCCGACGAGCTTGGTGCATCCGAGGAATGGAGGCTATGGAAGAGTACACTGGTGAACGAGAATGGCGTACATGATGTCCAAGGGAAGAGAAGCCGGGAAGGAAGACTTCTCGAGGAGAAGGTCAGAGTTGGGTTCGAGTGTGCTTAACTTCGGACGACTGAAGCATCACCCATGCACCGACCGATCAAATGGTCAACTTGGACCATTCCAGTAGCCAGGACCTAGTCTAGGTGCTCGAATTCTAAGCGCCCAGACCTAGTCTAAGTGCTTGAATTCTAGACTTCCAGAGTCCAGGCACCTGAAATGTGTAGAAATGCATCGAGCCAACTAAAGGAGGGTGATTCTCCCTAAAATGTATAATACAATCTCTTACTTTCGAACATAGCAAGAATACACTATTAATTGAATATAAATAACATGCAAAAGGATAAGTCAAAAGGGACTCCAAATGTACTTGGTTTGCAACCTAGGTAGATACTAATCCAAGATGTTGAAAGCTCCAGTAAATGACTCATTTGAAGTAGGTGGAGTAGCCTAGTGCAAGCAATTCAAAGTACAGACATTTAGCACAGAATTAGAAAGAGAATATAATGATTGATCCATAATTCTGTGCTAAAGGGATCTATTTATAGAGCTTTGGAAAGCTTATCCATTGTTGATGTGGCATATCCTGAGTGCTTGTGTTCATTGCGGTCGCTTGAGGCTCGGTCAAACTTGATCCAATTCGCTACAATTGAATTGTTGATAAGGCAACCCTCCCAGGTGCCTGAAGTTTGAGCGTCGGGACAACCCCAGAAGCCTAGTTCCCAGTCAACCTTTGGTTGACCATTTTTTGGTGCTTTAGGTGATTCTTCAGTTGTCCGGAGTTGAGCTTACTCGAACCCAACTCTGACCTCCTCCTCGAACTGTCTTCCTCCCTGGCTTCTCGTCCCTCAGACTTCGTGTATAACCTTTTCATCTACCGGTGTGCTCTTCCGTAGTCTTTTCATCTCTCAAATATACCGAGCCCTTCAGCTCCCTTCCTATGTCATCCTTCTCATCTGTTGCGTCTTCTGACCAACTTCTTGTGATTTTAAGCTCCTGCACACTTAGACACAAGGATCAAACCAACATGACCTAACATGACTCGGTTGACCACATTAAAATTATCCCGGGATACATACAATCTCTCCTTTTTTAAAGTGTATTAACCAGAGTTAAGTTAGGGAAATACAAACGGAAAAAATAGACAATAATAAATTTTGCAATTAAGTACAAAAAATATTACAATCAAATCACCCCCTTAACTCAATTCTTCTTTTCTTCTTCTTTGATCACATAAAAAAAAATAGTTAAGGATAAGCTTAAAATTTTGAAAGATAAAACCCTTTTAAAAAGAATGAAAAAATTCATGTGAAAAACAGTTTATTTTTCTCAAAAAAATAATCATTTTGATGATGAAAATAAAAAGAGATTTTTTTTGTCAAAATTAGTGACATCTAATCAAAATTCTTTCAAAAGTTAGTTTCGTGAAAAAAATCTATTAAAAAATTTAAATTTAAAAACTCAGTTTTAGATAGAAAATTTATATAAAATTATCTTTTTATCCAAAAATTTTATAATTGTTTATAAACAAGTTAAAATATAATATCTGATCATACAAAAATGTTTAAGATAAAATACTTTTTAATTAAGTGTTTAAAAATATATTCTTAAAGATGAAAAAAATTAGAAATGAAATACTTAAAAATTGAATTTTTACTTAAAAATTTTGATATTTTTTTAGAAAAGTCAAAATCTAATGGCTAACTTCTGAAAAATTTGGTTTTTTCAAAAATCATCTTTGATGTATTTTTAAAATTAAAATTTTAACTTTCGATAAAAAATTTATAAAAATTCATTTAATGATAAAAAAATCTCAAACATTTTCTGTGGATAGATATAAATGGTATCTATCATAAAAAAAATTTAAAAATAAATTTACTTCACCAAAAAAATTTTGAAAAAAAATCATGTCGACAAAAAAATTAATTTCTAGCATGCATAGAAGAATATTTTAACAATTCAAGGTAGATTTAAGAATCCAAAATAAGTTTCTACCTATAGGATTTATCAAATATTTAGGTGGAATATAATTTTTTAATACTTTTGCAAATTGCCCCATATGATTCCTCATATACCAATTTAGTTCTCAATGAAAATTTCTATAATTTGAATTTGAAAATTATTTGAGCGTGTAAATTACTTTTCTAACATTTCTATTTTCTCTTTTAATTTTTTATTTTCAGTAAACCTTGTCAATGTGCTCTAATGGACATGCTGTAGGATCGTAGAGGATAGAGAGGGGGGGGTGAATCTCGTTTGATCAAAAATTATTTCTTTTCTTGTATACATAAAACAAAAACAAAGTAAGTAAAAGTAAAACAGTAAAAAAAGAGACTCATTTCTTTTTTACTTGGTTCAGAGCCTTTGACGACTCCCACTCTAAGGCCCGCAATCCTCAATCGCTCTTGATGGGTAATCCACTATAATCCTTTCTCCAAAAATCATTCGGAGAAAGTGATATCGTACAGAAAGTAAGGGGAAATAGTAACAACCTACCAATCCCCTTTTGAGATATGAGTACAAGTACAATAATAAGAATTATACCGATAAGAAATAGAAGATCGTAAGCGCAATGAGTCGGTGGGCTTTTCGACGTTGGAGTGGTAGATCTGAAGTAGTTCATCAACGTAGAAAGCCGGAATGAGGCTAGTAGAAGTAATGCACAGAAGGTTGGTCTCGAGCTCCTTATATAGGCCTCTATCCGTCGACTAAAAAACCGTTTAGTCGATGGATAGGATTGATCGACTAACCCTCTGTTCAGTCAATGGTAGTCTGCGCCCTTTCTCTTTTGATTTGCTCTACTATATGCTTGACTGTCACAACATTTAATGTGATCCGTCGACCTAACCCCTGATGGGTCGACAGATAAAGATCTTCCATATGCGTGCCCATGCCATGTCATACATGGATCTATTGACTGATCCCTTGATCCATCGATGGATAACTCTTGAATCATACTGAATCTGGCTTTGCGACTGTCTGCTCAAGCTTGATCAGTCGACAAATCCGGTAGTCAACTAAGTTTGACTTCCTGCACATGAGTGTTAGCATAGAAATAATGTATAAAATAATTAACCATGCAAAATAGAGATTAGCATAGATAAAGGAATGCATGAGTAATCAACAGTAGCAACTGTCCTAATCTTAACTTAGAAACCTTCATAGGTTTTTCAAGTTAGATCAGCGTCTAAGGCTATCCCGTAGGGACACAACCTCACAGCTCTCTCCTCTAGAAACTAATCTCACTCACCTGCTAGATATCTGGTCTCCTAGACCTATCTAGACTTCAGCTTGGCATCAGATCGGCTCGCTAGGGCTTCTACTTGCACTGTATTGGATCCTCCAGACCTATCGAGACTTCCTGCCAAATGTCCACCCATTTGGACTTCCTGCTTGGTTTCCACTATCTACCAAGACTTCCTGCCTAGTATCGGGTCTTCCAGACCTACTAGGACTTCACTGAGATAATCTTCTTGCACACTAGATCAACTCATCAGATAACAACAAGATTTAACTGTGAACCTTTGCTAACATCAAAATATAGGTTCAACTGTGGTGCACTATGCACTAACAATCTCCCCATTTTTGATGTTTGACAACTTGATTCACAGTTAAATTAAAACAGTATATATATAAAGAAATAAATAACCCCCCTCAAACAAACCTCCCCTTTATGTGATATCTCTCCCCTTTGACTAACATCAAAAATAAGGGGTTGGAAAAGGGTTGTATTAAAAGTTATTTCAAAAGGTGAAAAATTTAAGTTTTTAAACTTAGATTTATGATTATTAACATTTAACTTAGATTTAAAATCGCATTGAAATAGTTGTGATTTGAAGACTAGTTCAATTTAAAAGTCTTAAGCTTTAAGTTAAAGTTTAATGTTCAAAATTATGGTTAAAAGTAGTTTAAATTTTTACATAAAGAATTAAAGTCAAAAATTAGATTTGAAGAATTAATAAGGTTTAAGGTGAAACTAATTTAAGTTAAAATTTTAGTCAAAAATAGTTTATGTTAAAAAGTTAGTTAAGTGTTTAGAAAATAATAAGGCCTTTTGGTTGAAAAGTTAATATTTTTAAAATTAGGTTAAAATTTGAAGTTTGAAAAGTATATTTTAAGTTTTAGGATTTTAATTTTTCAAACCAATTTAAGTTTATAGGTTCAAAAGTTACTTTAAGTTTGAAAATAGTATCTTAAGTTGTAAGATTAGCTTTGATATTGTAAACTAGTTTTTAAATCTTAGAATTTTGCTTAAGTTTTAAATTTTAAGTTAAAAATATTAGTTTTAAAATTTAAGTTAAAAATATTTTATGTTTGAAATTAAATAATTTGAAAATTTTAGTATAAGTTTGAAATTTATTTAAGTATAAAATTAAGAGTTGAAATTTAGTTTAAGCATAAAATTTGCTCCCCTTAAGTTGATATTTTCTTTTAAAAGGTTGCCCTAATGACTAAACATGGGAAAAAAATCTAGAAAAATTCTTCATATGAAATCCAACTTTAGTGCTTGGTTGAATATCAAAAGATATCAACTTGTGTGATTAAAAGTTGGTCAAGTTGATAGTTGGTTTATACTTATTCAACTTAATCAATTTGAGTTTAATGTCTATGATTTATAGTGATGCATTGACATAAGCATTTGAAATCTAGACTAATTCCTAAGTATCTAATCCATTTCTAGGTTGAATCAAACTCAAGCAAGGGATCTTAATGTGCTTGTGAGATGCTAGTTACCTAAGACTATAGATGCATGCAAACTATAGTAAAGTCTAGGCTAGTTCCATTCTAAGGTTTGAAAAATCCTAAGTTTTTGAAATTTGCAAAAAGATAGAGAAAATTTTGAAAACTAGAATTTTGAAAAACAGTTACATAAAAAGGGACCTATTCTAACAAGCATGTTTAAGAAAATGAATCTAGTACCATATCGAACTAAACATATAAAGATAAGGCATAAAGCCAAAGTCTTGAGCACATGCCGCTCAGCAAATCTAAAAGTCATACAGCATAAAAAGTCATCATATAGTCAATACAAGCCATGTAAAGTCAGGCATCAGGGTTAGGAGGTGAGATATGAGAGGAGCGAAAATAGTCAAATATAGAGTGCTGCTCTGCCTCTATGTGATCCAACCTAGTGGTCATATCCTGACGAAGACTAGTGAGCTATCCATGAAAGGTGCTATCTTGATCCTGAATCATAGTCTATAGTGCATCAAAATGACTAAACATGTCCTCTCAGAAATGGCTGTAGGGATCGCTAGTCGATGGAGGGGCTGAGAAAGAAGCTCCAGGAGCTGAATCAAAGAGTGGAGTAAAGTAACAATCTCTTGACTTATCACCATAGGAGGTATTGTGGCCGACGATTTTTCTTTGTGTCCTATATCTCTGATTGGGGGTATGTAGCATGGATGACCTTGCTTGTAAGCAAGCCCCTCGGAGGTAGCCTTAATCCCAACCAGAGACAGTTGTCTAATGCCTACCATGTCAAAATTAGATATTTCTATCAAGTCACCCCTGCCAACACCTATCCCTAGAAAGGCTATGAATGCTATCAAGATATAGCAGTGGACCATGTATACCTTAAGTGAGATATATATTGTATCCTGAGTAGTAGATAATGGATCTAAAAGCCCAGTAGCCTAGGTCAAGGTCTAGTTGATGTTTCAGTGCATACGTCAGGAATAGGTGAACAGGTCATAACTTGGCTAGGTCATGTGATCCCATGGGTCGAATGCACGAGATGACCAACTTATACATTGTATTGTCTCTTGGACTTAAGTAGACTGCTAACATCTTCTTTGGGTGTGGGACCTTGATTACTTAGTTTGGTCTCCCAGAGGTGCTCTAATATTATACTAACTTTCAGCTAAAATGCTTGGAGACTAGGCTTAAATGTTCTAGCTAAAGACTTATTTTCTCCTTGAAACTATGAGGGAAGACCGAAAATAATAGAGGAGAGCACATTCAGACTCCTTGGTACTTTAGAAACTCACAGGACTTGGAATGGAAACAATTGAAGCTCTCTAAGTTGATTAATGGGTTTTCATCGAAATCTACATATGAACCTAGACTATTTAAATTTTTGTGAATTTGCAACCAGAAAGAGTAATGTTTAGAGAAGATAGATTTGATATCAAATCTTGATTCTGATTTTAGTAGTTAAATTAAAAATAAGTAAGTTCGAGTGGTATAAATCGACAAGTGAGAGAAAGGGAGAG
Source organism: Boesenbergia rotunda (assembly GCA_024364735.1). Classification (NCBI taxonomy): domain Eukaryota; kingdom Viridiplantae; phylum Streptophyta; class Magnoliopsida; order Zingiberales; family Zingiberaceae; genus Boesenbergia; species Boesenbergia rotunda. Next base: position 183,010 of record JAGFNQ010003344.1, on the reverse strand, counting down.
AGAGATTTGCTTTTCATGAGTGGAGAGAGAGTGAGGGAGAGAGAGGTTGAGGTTGTATGCATCCAAATCACATAAATAATTTTTATATTTAATCTTTTGAATGTTGCTTGGATACTTTGGAAGTAGAATTGATTCAAATTAGGTTAGGTTTGGATTGGTTTGGTTTGAGTTTAGTTTAAGTTAGGTTTGTTTAGTTTGAGGTTGGTTTAATTAAGGTTTGGTTTAGTTTGAGTTTGGCTTAAGTTAGGGTTGGTTTAGTTTGAGTTTGAGTTTGATTTGGTTTGATTTTGGTTTCATCTCACCCGGAGGGTTTTCAAATAAGTAATTCTATGATTTTGTGAGATAAATTATTACTTAATTGTCATGATTAGTCTTAACTTGTGTTTGATTTAAGTTTAGTTTTGGATCACCCAAGCAAGCGCCCTTGAGTAAGCTCCCAAGTAATAGTGAGTCACAATGGACGTCCTGGACAGAGCTTCCCAACTATTCTCACCCAGATGACTTAGTACTAAACATAGACCCTTAACAAGTTAGGGCTAACCCTGAGTTAACTAATCCTAAGTACCCATATGGGACAGTTGGGTTAGTGAGATGACAACTAGTTTATCGTCTCCTATTTGAAATTTAAGTTTGTTACTGATCCTTAGGTACAAAGTATTGGTTTAATCCTACTTACTTTATTAAGGAAGCTTTCAAAACCCATACTTGGACTTGGTTACTATGATTTTGATTGATCAATGAAAGATAAGACTTATTGGTTGACTTGGGTTTAAATCCGAGTCCAGACTTATTGTATGTTGCCCTTTGGGACCCAACATCATGTTTAGATACTTGGTGCCCAGGTTGAACTTATCCAACATTGTCTTGAGGCCCTCAACTTGGTCTTTCAAGAAAGAATTTTCTTCAAGTTTTGCAACTAGAGTTGAAGTTCCTTCCTGAACTTGATCAGTTAAGGGGTTCAAGCTAGCTTGCTCCTTAAGGTGGAAACCTCCTCAAGGAATGAGCTAATCTGATCCTCGGACTTAGTCAATTTATTAAATAAATATTTAACTAGTTTACGTAATTGAAAATTCAAAACTAAATTTACCTCAAGTTCTTTGTACTCTGGCTCTGATTCGGGTTTGGACTCGAGCTTGGATCTTGCCATTAGTGCTAGGTGGCTTGAATGCTTTGGTTTGTCTAAATCTGACTTGTCTGATGACAACTTATTCCAAGTCACTTTGAGGGCCTTCCTTCTTCTAGACTTGGGTTTCTCCTCCTTTAGGCTTGGGTACTCATGCTTGTAGTGACCTTTCTTGTTGTGCCCAAAGTATATAATATCTGATCTTGATGTGGTTGATATACTTAGTGCTTTTGTTGGGTACTTCTTGGTTTTTCTCTTAGCAAACATTCTTCTTCGTTGGGTCTGACTCAGACTCGGACTCGATCTTTGATTTTGATTTGACCTTAGCCTTTTTACTTTATCCTGCATACAAACCAATACCTTTCTCAACCGGACCTAGGTTAGTTTGCTCATGTAATTCAAATACATAAAAAAGTTCATCTAATTTTATAATAGAAAGATCATTCAAAACTTTATAGGCATCTACCATAGATTCCCATAAGGCATTTCGAGGGAAAGAGTTTAAGGAATATCTGATTACATCTCTGTTTTCAAGATGGTGACTAATTAGGTGTAATCCATAGATGATGTCATTTATTCTTGCATGAAGTTGGGTGACACTTTCTCCGGGTGACATTATAATATTAAATAATTGATTTAAAAGTAAATCTCGTTTTGTTACCTTTGAGTCATCTATTTCTTCGTGTAGCTTGACTAGTAAGTCCCAAAGTTCTTTAGCATTGTTGAATGGTCTAACTCAGTTGAGCTTTTCCTTCGTTAGCTGGCATTAAAGCATGTTCATGGCTTTGTAGTCGGTTTGGGCTTGTATTTTCATATCCGGTGTCCATTTCTCCATATCTATGATTTCACCATCTTCGGTTGGAGAGGTGTAGCCCCTTTTGATGCTTATCCAAAGGTTGATGTCGGCTTTTAGGAAGCACCCCATGTTAGGACCAAAAGGAATTTAGATATCTCCATAATAGTATGATATTGTCTACTTTGGGCCAAAGCTCTCATAATTTTGCTCTTGGGCTCTACCCAAAAGGTCTCATACCAATAGAGATATTGTTTGTATAAGCCTATGATCATTCAATGTGGGACTATGTTTGTAATCTTGCAACCCCAACAATCCCCCTCTCAAACAAAGGACCACAAGCCCCCTCAAGCGAAAAGGCTTTCCATTTGATGTATGATCCTCAACCCATCAGGACTTTCTGCCCCTCAGTCCACCTGAACTACTATGACTTCACCGTCTAGCCCTAACTAGGACTTCTCTGCCTGATGTTTGGTCATCTTGATCAAGACATGAGAGTTGACATTTCCTTTGTTCAAGTCTTAACCCACATGGTTAGATCTGGATCATGACTCTAGCTCGTGCTTCTTCCGGTGGTTAGTCAGGTGATGAGCGACCTGACTCTGATACCAATTGTTAGGACCAAAAGAAGATATCTCTACAATGGTATGATATTGTCCACTTTGGGCCTAAGCCCTCATAGTTTTGCTCTTGGGCTCTACCCAAAAGGTCTCATACTAATAGAGATATCTTTCCCTTATAAGCTTATGGTCTTTCCTATGTGTTTTCAATTTGGAACTATGTTTACAACCTTGCAACCCCAACACTCTGTGCATTTCTTCCAGTAGCTAAAGTCATCACCATTGAATAATGGGGGTCGGACAGTGTTGTACCCTTCCAAATGGGAGTTCACCATACTAGCAATACACAAAATAAAAACACAAGAGTTTCCAAGACTTTTGTCTTGGGATTAGCAACGCTTTAAGAATTAAAAGAAAGCTAAGAAGGAAAGAAAAGCTTAGAAAGATCATTAGATCTTTTTAGAGTGACCTTGCTCTGATACCAATTGTAGGATCGTAGAAGATAGAGAGAGGGGGTGAATCTCGTTCGATCGAAAATTCTTTCTTTCTAGTATATGAAAAACAAAAACATAGTAAGTAAAGGTAAAACAACGAAAAAAGGGACTCAACAACATAAAAGAAAGGCCCGCAGTACTCGATTGTGGCGATGAGCAATCCACTATAATCCTTTCTCCGAAAATCGTTCAGAGAAAGTTATATTGTACAGAATGTAAGGGGAATTAATAACAACCTTCTAATCCCCTTTTGAGATATGAGTACAAGTACAATAATAAGAATTATAACGATAAGAAATAGAAGATCGTAAGCGCAATTAGTCAGTGAGCTTTCCGACATCGGAGCGGTAGATTTGAAGTAGTATGTCAACGCAGAAAGCCGAAATGAGGGGAGTAGAAGTAATGCATAGAAGGCTGGTCTCAAGCTCCTTATATAGGCCTCTATCTGTCGACTGAAAAATTGTTCAATCGACGGATAGGATCGATCAACTGATCCTGTGTTCTGTCGACAAAAGTCAGCGCCCTTCCTCTTTTGCTCTGCTCAACTGTGCTCAACTATTGCAACATTTAATGCAATCTGTTAACCTAACCCTTGATGGGCCGACAGATAAAGATCTTCCATATACGTGCCTATGTCATGCTATATATGGATCCGTAGACTGATTCCTTGATATATTGATGGATAACTCTAGAATCATACTGAATCTGGCTTCGTTGCTATCTGCTCAAGCTTGATCAGTCGGTTGATCTAGTGATCAGTCAACTAATCCGACAATCAATTACCCAATTGTGTTTGACTTCCTGCACAAGAGTGTTAGTACAACAATAATGTATAAAATAATTAACCATGTAAAACAAAGATTAGCACAGATAAAGGAATGTATGAGTAATCGACAGTCACAACTGTCCTGATCTCAAGTTAGAAACTTTTGTAGGTTTCTCTAGTTGGATCAGTGCCTAAGGCTATCCTAGAGGGGCACGACCTCACAACTCTCTCCTCCAGATGCCTACCTCACTCACTTGCCAGACATCGGGTTTCCCAGACTTGTCTAGACTTCAGCTTGGCATCGGATCGACTCGCCAGGGCTTCCACTTGCTCGGTATTGGGTCCTCCAGACCTACCGAGACTTTCTGCCAGATGTCCACCCATCTAGACTTCTTGCTTGATTTCCACTATCTGCCAAGTCTTCCTGCCTAGTATCGGGTCCTCTAGACCTACTAGGGCTTAACTGAGATAATCTTCCTACACACTAGATCAACATATCAGATAACAACAAGACTTAACTATGAACCTTTGCTAACATCAAAACATAGTTCAACTATGGTGCACCCTGCACCAACACATGCATTGGCTAAGTTCAATTTTAACTCAATGTTATCCTTTTTTAAATTTATGTATTTGGTTCATAATTTGCATAGCAATCTACTTAACATCTGGCTAGCATCCTAAAGTTAATTAGGAGGGAGGTTATGTACCTCACTTACCGTGTCGGATTCGTAATCTGACACTACCCCTTCATCGATGCTCTCGATGCTCATTTCAAACGAGCTTTCATTATCTTCTCCTTGATTACTTGCCATTAGCGCAAGGCCACATACTCCTCTATCTCAGACTTTGAGGATGATGACTCGCTACATATCACTTTAAGGTTATTTTGTTCGTTCTATCTTGATCTTTCTTTTTCTTTCTCCTTGTGTTTTAGCTTCGAGCAGTTATTCTTGATGTGCCTTTCTTTTTGACAGTTGTAGCATCGAACCTTTCTTTTCCTTCGAAGTACCTTCATTGCCTGTGACTTATTAAGATTGTTAGTTTTAAGAAACTATGAAAATTTCCTTACTAAATATGCTTTTTGGTCTTCGTAGAGCGATGTGTTTGAATCTGATTTATCTTTTTGGACTTTCAACGCTAAGTTGTTACTTGAATATTCTTTTTCATTATTTAGTCTTGCACAATGGGTTTCATGTAATTCCAAAGTAGAAAATAAACTTTCTAAAGTACTTACCTCAAGGTCCTTAGAAATGTAGTAGGAGTCGATGATTGAACTCTAGTCTGGGGTCCTTGGGAAGGCATTAAGAACATATCTTAACGAGTCTCGATTGGTTATCTTTTCTCTGAGGTTGGTAAGTTGAGCAATCAATTCTTTGACTTTTGCATGTAGTTGAGTAACTTTCTCCTCTTCTTCAAGCCAGAGGTTGATAAGTTGATTTCTGAGGAGATCTCTCTTTATTAGCTTTGCTTCTGAGGTGCCTTCGTGAAGTTCTAGAAACTTTTCCTAAAGTACTTTAACAGAGTCATAGGCACCAATCCAGTTGATTGTTGTGGTGGTGATAACTAGCATTTTGACAGATAAATTTTGTGCAATTAGTAAGGAAATTTGAGGCTTTGGGGTGTATTTGTTTATGAAATGATGCATAATTATGAATAAGATGTATTTTCATTGGTTAATTAACTTTCCTGCATTTCATACTCATATTTCATTCTATTGAACTTTTGGGACAGCTTGTGAATCATCGATCAAAAGCGGCACATCCGGGTGAAGATGGATCCATAAAGAACGACATCAGACTCAAATTTCATTCTGTTGAAGGCCTGATTGGTCACCAGACCAATCAGGGAAGCCTGATTGGTCACCAGACCAATCAGGGAAGCCTGATTGGTCACCAGACCAATCAGGGAAGGCCTGATCGGTCCCCAGCCCGATCAGGAGCAGATGGCACAGAGGAATTCAGAATTTTAGCTACTGATCACATCCTGATCGGTCCCCAGACCGATCAGGGAGGCTTTTGATCGGTCCCCAGACCGATCAGGGAGCATCCAGACCGATCTAGAGCCATTCAGTCCGATCAGTAGCTGTCCAGATGCGATCGGATGCGCGGGTCATCACAACCCTCCACTTGAATCTGGCAACGACAATTGATGGAGTCTCCTTGCAAGTGATCTTAGCCACTCATCAAGGGAAATCAAGGGTGGAAAAGAGAGGTAAAAAAGGAAGCAAGGGCAGCCAAGGGAGGGGATCACGCGATCACACAAGGCCGCAACCTTCTTCCACCCGGATGCCTCTTCCCTCACCAAGGTCGGCGGTTCCTTCCTCCACCTCACTGCCGCCGGCCGAAGCTTCTTCTCCACCTCCACTTCTCCTTCTTCTTCACTCCACATCCGCAAACCCTAGGGGCAGCCACTACTTCATCAGATTGGGCAGCCACTCCTTCATCAGATGCGGCAGCAGTTCTTTTCATTCCTTCACAGTTTTCCCTTCACAGTTTTTTTCCTACGCAACATCTTTTTCTTCCCAACAGGTAGCAGCAGTTCTTCACAACCGATTCTTCCAGCTTTCATCAGATTTGGGTTGATTGGTTTCATGTATTTGGTTGTTATATGTTGATTGTTGGATTTTCTATTGTGATTGATTATTGAATGCTTGTATTGAATTGTTCTCCCATGTTTTAGAATTGCACACACTCATGTCATTTGGAAGAATGCTTAGAAGTTGTTTGACAAAATGCTTCAATAGTTAGATTTAATTTCAAGTATTTTGTTTTGCTCAATTCTCGCTTGTTCTGTCTCTTTTAATTGCTTTGAGCTCTTGTTTTTATTTGGATGTAATTAGGTTTGATTAGTTTAGGTTTTGTTAATTGCTTTACTTTATGTTGTTTTTCATCCTTGCAAGTATAGTTTAGATTAAATTAGATTTCTTTACTCGCATTATCTTTCATTAATTAGGATTAGATTTCATACTTGCTTTGCCATTTCTTTTCGTAGTCTTAGCGTTCAATTCTAAACCCCAGTTTAAGATCCAAAAAATCCAAAAGCAATATCTTGGAATCCTGAGATTATTAACCTATCATTACATTCCTTGAGAGAGACGACTCGAGTTACTCTATACTACATTACTTTAGAGGAGTTCGATATTTTAATTGTATTTGAAACCGTAACGCGACTAAAACGGTTATCAAATTTGGCGTCGTTGTCGGGGAGTGTAGTGGTGTTTGATAATTTTAGATTTGATTCTATTCTTATTTGCTTTATCCTTTTATACACGGGTGCTACCATTTTGTTTGTTTTGTGACAGGACTGCAGGTTCAAAATGTCTTCAAATAAACAGTTAGAGATCAAATTTTTGATGGAGTTAAAAGATTTGTTAAGCTGAAGGAGTGCCAACAAAGGACAAACGCTTATCCATCTACTTACCAGCAGCCGTGTCAACAATTTCAGCAACCTTTTCAAGATTTTCAGCATTCTATTCAGATTTTCAACTACCAGATTATCAATTTCAGCAAGGGCAGCCATAATCTCAGCCTTTTCAAGAATTTCAGCAGCCCTATTCAGATTTTCAGCATGATTTTCAACCATTTCAGCAGCCACAACAGCAGTTTCAGCAGAGTTTCCAAGATTTCCAACAACCATTCAATTATGATCAGCAAGGATGGCCACATTCACAGCAAGTTTATATGCTACCCTTCCAGAATTTTCAGCAAGATTTTCCATCTTCACAGCCCCAGAATGTTCAACCTTTCAACCAACACTTTCAGCAAGTAGATCAGCAATTCCAGAGTCACATTCTTCAGCAACCTCCACCAAGTTGTCAAACTGATTTTCAACAACCTCAACAGTCTGATAGGTATAACTCGTTTTCTAATTTCTACGATTCTAATTGGGGGGATCAGTTATATTTCAAGTATGAGGATACACAAAGTCAATTTACTGAGTCATATCCAGCACATCAGAACCTACAGACATTCCAGGATGATCCTATGTCTTCATGGTTACATCCGGTTCAACAACAAAATTCGGAGTTCCCACTCACTTTGGAGCCACTTCTCACTCATTTTCAACAACAAGAGAGAAATTTTCAGCAGTTAGAGCTCAGATTCAGCAACAAGAGAGGAATTTTCAGCAGCTTAGCGCTCATCTTAGCGCTCAGCTTAGCGCTCCCATTTCAGTAGCTTCAGGAAGACTATGGATAGTTTCAGAGTCCAGTCAGAACATAGAGCAACCAATTGGACAGATATCCTCCACCATTAGTCAGATGCAGATTGCAGGAACCAGGATCGATGTTCAGAGAGGATATTCTAGTTCAGATGAGGCAGAGGAGGTGTTAGCTACAGGGGAGGCTGAAGATTTAAGACTGTATTTGACTCATTTTTTGTTGCAGATGATTCTATAGGTGTAGGGGATTGCACTAAGCCCCAGGGACCACCTATATTGATTGAGATGCCTTCAGAGGATAGGTTTGAGAGTGTAGGGGATTGCACTGAGCCTCAGGGACCACTCATACCTACTGGGCAGTCATTATCTATAGAGGCAGTGGAGGAGATTGATAGTAAAGCTTGTGACAGCCTTGAATTTGATTCTGAAGCTCTACAGGACCCTTCTAGCGTTTTATTTTGTGATCCATCTAGTCTTTTATTTTGTGATGATATAGTTGTTGTCGATCCTAACTTTTCTAATACGGTTGTTGTAGATATGTTGATGAAGCATGTGTTGGAAATGATTCTATAGGTGTAGGGGATTGCATTGAGCCCCAGGGATCACCTACATTGAGTGACATATCAGAAGATTCAGAGGATAAGTATGGAAGTGTAGGGACTTGCATGGTGGAAGCAAGAACCCAAAAATCACCTTCCTTAGTTGAATGCCCACCAGAACTTGAGGAGAAGCCTTTGCATGACCAGGAGGAGGCTATGGATACATCTAATCTTGTAGAACCTCCAGGTATTTTTTCAGCAAGACCAGGTAAGTGTTTCTCCTAATTGTTGTGAAAAAATCATGGATGTACCCAGTGTTGACTTTGTTGGCTGTGGTGAAATTTTTGATACATTTATTGGCTGTGATGCATGTCCTGATACATTCCTTGTAGAGGATAATTTTGCAGAAAAACTCATGGAGGTACCTAAAGTTGATTTCATTGGAGGTGATGCATTTATTAATACACCTTATCTAGAGAATGATTATGAAAGATTTACAGAGGTACCCAAAGTTGATTTTATTGGTTGTGATTCATTTCTGGATACATTTTATGTAGAGGTGGTTTGTATTTCATGTCTTCCTTACCCTGCATGTGTGCGAGGAGTATTTTCTATTCATGGTTTTGCAGGGTCTCGTAGGATTCTCAAGTGGGTGCTACAACTAAATAGACTCCAACCTCCTGGAAGGACTTCCAAAAAGCATCAAGAGGGAGGAGTTGCTCTTACCTTGACTTGTGACACTTCACCTCTTAAGTGGACTTTGTACCTGAATCGTCTCCGACCACCGGAACACACATATGTAAAGTCGAAGTGTGGGGGAGCAGTGCACTATGACATAGATCACATAAAGAGTGCTCTCTCGACCAACCAGACCCTACCACTACCTGGATGGATGCTACTCCTGAACCGACTTCAGCCGCCAGGAATAAAGGGGAGTTTGTTTCTTTTCTTTCCTTTTCTTATTTTTCTTTATGTTTATACTTGCATGTTTGTTTACTTTAATACTTTGCATTCATACTTTGCTTCTTCATTCTGCATTTTGTTTGGTCTTGAATAAACTTTATTTGATTTTTAGTTGTATCTCCCTACATGTTCCTTTATTGTGCTTTGAGAATTATAAAAGATGGTTAAGTCTGACTATTGAGTTTTGGTTTCCTTGGTATGCTTGGGGATATTAATTACATTTAGTCATTTGTTGTGGTGATAGACTCTATCTTGTTGGATTAAGCATGACATTTTATTGTTCACCTAGTGAGGATATTGTCATGCCTATCCTTAATCCTCTTATGTGTGATAACATTTGTGATACTTGACACTCTAGAACTTGCTTGGATTCTTTTTGAAATTACATTAGCATAAGCTTACATGAATATGATGGAGGCAAACTTTCTTGTTGATTTCTTAGTTTTCCCTCTACTTTGCTATTGTTACTAGTGAGCATTTCACTTATTGCTTTCATGTCTCATTGTCTTTCCTTTCTCAATCTTCTCATTGTCATTACATTCTCACTGTCATATCTTCATTAGCTTATTCTTCCCTTGAGCATGAGAGCATAGGGTGATTGCATTATGAGTACATTTTTATTTATCTATTATCAGCCTCTATTATTATGAGTTTTAGATGTTATCATGCTTTGCTACATTGTCTGAGGCAAGTTTTAAGTATGGGGGAAGACAAGTGTGTATGGACGAATGCTTGTTGAAAAAAAAATCTCTCTGTGAAAAGAAAAAAAAGAGAGAAATGAAAGAAAAAGAAGTGAAAAAAAAAGAAAAATGAAAGAAAAAGAAGTGAGAAAAAAATTGAAAGAAAAAGAAGTGAAAAAAATAGAAAAGAAAAAAATGAAAAAAAAATTATTAAAGAGAGTGAAAAATGAAAAAAAAAATTCAAGCATTTAGGGATTTTGTTAGTTATGAATAGGAAGGAATATTTTCTTGATGCATATTTTTGATATTATTGTTGAGAGAAATTCAAGAGTTATTTTGTTAATACAGTGCATTTTTTAGAAATATTTTAAGTGGTGTTGTGTTATTGCATTGAGAATGTGCAAGGAGAATTTTGAGTGTTGGGTGTTGGATTTAGTTTTTATTTTGAATATTTTTGATGTATACTCATGTTAATTACCCCAATGCTCTCATATTCTCTGTGATCTTCCTTGCTATCTATCCTTCTTGTCCTCTTGTTGGCATGTGGTTACATCATTGACAAGTCCTCTTGATTTGTGTACTTATGCTATAGTAGTGGAGAAGTAGAAAATAAGCAAGCATATGGTAGTGCAATGTCATGAATACTTTGAGAGAACTCCACTTTCATATTTGTTATTTTTGTAAGCATCAGTGCATATATCTATCTTGTGAGGTTTTTGTCATGCTTAATTTATTCAAGTTGATGAAATTACCATGTCTTTTGACTTATGTGAGATTTGGAACCATAAATACATTGATTTTTGAGACTTGATGATCCTAAGTAACCCTCTTTTATTATTTTTAAAGTATCGATAGGGGATGTAATGTTTGGGAGATATTTCGTTTCCTTTTAGTTTTGTTTACTTGCTCGAGACGTGCAAGAATTAAGTTTGGGGGTGTAATAACTAGCATTTTGACGGATAAATTTTGTGCAATTAGTAAGGAAATTTGAGGCTTTGAGGTGTATTTGTTTATGAAATGATGCATAATTATGAATAGGATGTATTTTCATTGGTTAATTAATTTTCCTGCATTTTCACACTCATATTTCATTCTATTGAACTTTTGGGATAGCTTGTGCATCATCGGATCAAAAGGGCACATCCGGGGCGAAGATGGATCCATAAAGAACGACATCAGACTCAAAATTTCATTCTGTTGAAGGCCTGATTGGTCACCAGACCAATCAGGGGATGGCCTGATTGGTCACCAGACCAATCAGGGGAAGGCCTGATTGGTCACCAGACCAATCAGGGAAGGCCTGATCAGTCCAGTGACCGATCAGGGAGCAGATGGCACAGAGGAATTCAGAATTTTAGCTACTGATCACATCCTGATCGGTCGCCAGACCGATCAGGGAGGGAGGCTTCTAATCAGTCCCCAGACCGATCAGGGAGCATCCAGACCGATCCAGAGCCATTCAGTCCGATCAGTAGCTGTCCAGATGCGATCGGATGCGCGGGTCATCACAACCCTCCACTTGAATCTGGCAACGACGATTGATGGAGTCTCCTTGCAAGTGATCTCAGCCACTCATCAAGGGAAATCAAGGGNTTTCCACCGCCAAGGCCGGCGGCATACTCACCATCTCGCCGTCGCCGGCCGGTCATCTCCTCCACCTTCCATCTCTCTTCATCACCCTCTCAGCCACCCTTACCGCCGACCAGCAGTTCTCCATGACAGCCGACGGCCATCTCCTTCTCCAACATTTTCTCAGTTGACCATTGCAAGTTCCGGACAACAACTTCCAGATCCGAACAGCAGTTTTCCCTCTTCCTTTGATGTATTGATTTGAACATTTGATCCAGTTGAATGTTGGTTTTAATTGTTGATGCTTGTATTGAATTGTTCTCCCATGTTTTAGAATTGCACACACTCATATCATTTGGAAGAATGCTTAGAAGTTGTTTGACAAAATGCTTCAATAGTTAGGTTTAATTTCAAGTATTTTGTTTTGCTCAATTCTCGCTTGTTCTGTCTCTTCTAATTACTTTGAGCTCTTGTTTTTATTTGGATGTAATTAGGTTTGATTAGTCTAGGTTTTGTTAATTACTTTACTTTATGTTGCTTTTAATCCTTGCAAGTATAGTTTAGATCAAATTAGATTTCCTTACCTGTATTGTCTTTCATTAATTAGAATTAGACTTCATATTTACTTTGCTCTTTCTTTTCGTAGTCTTAGCGTTCAAATCTAAACCCCAGTTTAAGATCCAAAAATCCAAAAGCAATAATTTGGAATCCTAAGATTATTAACCTATCATTACATTCTTGAGAGAGACGACTCGAGTTACTCTATGCTACATTAGTTTAGAGGAGTTCGATACTTTAATTGTATTTGAAACCGTAACACGACTAAATCTGGTTATCAAATTTGGCGCCGTTGCCGGGGAGTGTAGTGGTGTTTGATAATTTTAGGATTTGATTCTATTCTTATTTGCTTTATCCTTTTGTACACGGGTGCTGCCATTTTATTTGTTTTGTGACAGGACTGCATGTTCAAAATGTCTTCAAATAAACAGTTAGAGATCAAATTTTTGATGGAGTTAAAAGGTTTGTTTATGCTGAAGGAGTGCCAACAAAGGACAAACGCTTATCCATCTACTTACCAGCAGCCGTGTCAACAATTTCAGCAGCCTTTTCAAGATTTTCAGCAGTCCTATTCAGATTTTCAGCAAACAGATTATCAATTTCAGCAAAGGCAGCCACAATCTCAGCCATTTCAAGAATTTCAGCAGCCCTATTCAGATTTTCAGCAAAGCCAACATTTCAATCAACCACCACAGCAATTTCAACCACTATTTCAGAATTTTCAGCAAGGGTACAATCCAAATTTTCACCAAGATTTTCAACCATTTCAGCAGCCACAACAGCAGTTTCAGTAGAATTTCCAAGATTTCCAATAACCATTCAATTATGATCAGCAAGGATGGCCACATTCACAGCAAATTTATCAGTCACCATTCCAGAATTTTCAACAAGATTTTCCATCTTCACAGGCCCAGACTTTTCAACCTGTCAACCAACACTTTCAGCAATTTCAGAGTCATAATTTTCAGCAACCTCCACCAAGTTGTCAAACTGATTTTCAACAACTTCAGCAGTCCAATTACTCATTTGATCAACCCCAACTATTTGATTTTCAGAATTTACAGCCTGCTCATGATTTTCAGCAACCTTGTGCTATATTTCAAGACCAACCAGAGTTTCCACTCACTTTGGAGCCACTTCTCACTCAATTACAACAACATCAAGAGAGGAGTCTTCAGCAGTTGAGCACTCAGATTAGCACTCAGATTAGCGCTCAGCTTCAGCAGTAATTTGGGAAGGATTTTCCGCAATGTAACGCTCCATTTCAGCAGTATCAGGAAGACTATGGACAGTTTCAGAGTAGGACTGATGCTTCCAGTCAGAACATAGAGCAACCAATTGAACAGATATCCTCCACCATTAGTCAGATGCAGACTGCAGGGACCAAGATCGATGTTCAGAGAGGATATTCTAGTTCAGATGAGGCAGTGGAGGAGATTGATAATATTATTGATGATGCATGCGTTGTAGAAGATTTTACAGGTGTAGGGGATTGCACTGAGCCCCAGGGACTACCAACATTGATTGATGCATTAGAAGATTCAGAGGATCAGTATGAAAGTGTAGGGACTTGCATGATGGAAGCAAGAACCCAAGAATCACCTTCCTTAGTTGAATATCCACCAGAACCTGAGATTGAAGTGGAGCCTTTGCATGACCAGGAGGAAGCAACAGTCACATCTACTCTTGTAGAACCTCCAGGTATTCTTCAGCAAGACCAGGTAAGTGTTTCTCCTAATTGTTGTGAAAAATTCATGGATGTATCCAGTGTTGACTTTGTTGGATGTGGTGAAATTTTTGATACATTTATTGGCTGTGATGCATGTCTTGATACATACGGTATAGAAATTAATTGTGAAAAATTCAAAGAGATATCTAAAATTGATTTTATTGGATGTGATGGAATTCCTGATACATTCCATGTAGAGGATGATTTTGCAGAAAAACTCATGGAGGTACCTAAAGTTGATTTCATTGGAGGTGATGCATTTATTGATACACCTTATGTAGAGAATGATTATGGAAGATTCATAGAGGTACCCAAAGTCGTTGATTTTATTGGTTGTGATTCATTTCTGGATACATTTTATGTTGAGATTGTTTGTATTTCATGTCTTCCTTACCCTGCATGTGTGCGGGAAGTATTTTCTATTCATGGTTTTGCAGGGTCTCGTAGGATTCTAGAGTGGGTGCTCCATCTAAACAGACTCCAACCTCCCGGAAGGACTTCCAACAAGCATCAAGAGGGAGGAGTAGATCTTACTTTAACTCATAGCACTCCACCTCTAAAATGGATATTGTACCGAAATCGTCTCCGGCCACCTGAATATTTTTCTGTGAAGTTCAAGTGTGGGGGAGCAATGCACTATGACATAGATCACATGAAGAATGCTCTCTCGACTACCCAAACCCTACCATTACCTGAGTGGATGTTACTCCTTAACCGACTCCAGCCGTCAGGAATAAAGGGGAGTTTATTCCTTTTCTTTTCTTATTTTTCTTTATGTTTATACTTGCATGTTTGTTTGTTTTTATACTTTGCATTCACACTTTGCTTTCCTCATTCTGCATTTTGTTTGGTCTTGAATAAACTTTGCTTAATTACCAGTTGTATCTCCCTACATGTTCCTTTATTATGCTTTGAGAATCATAAAAGATGGTTAAGTCTGACTATTGAGTTTTGGTTTCCTTGGTATGTTTGGGGATATTAATTGCATTTCGTCATTTGTTGTGGTGATGGACTCTATCTTGTTAGATTAAGCATGACATTTTATTGTTCACCTAGTGAGGATATTGTCATTCCTATTCTTAATCCTCTTATGTGTGATAGCATTTGTGATACTTGACACTCTAGAACTTGCTTTGATTCTTTTTGAAATTACATTAGCATAAGCTTACATGAATATGATGGAGGCAAACTTTTTTGTTGATCTTTTAGTTTTCCCTCTACTTTGCTATTGTTACTAGTGAGCATTTCACCTATTGCTTTCATGTTTCATTGTCTTTCCTTTCTCAGATCTTCTCATTGTCATTACATTCTCACTGTCATATCTTTATTAGTTTATTCTTTCCTTGAGCATGAGAGCATAGGGTGATTGCATGATGAGTACATTTTTATTTGTCTATTATCAGCCTCTATTATTGTGAGTTTTAGATGTTATCATGCTTTGTTACATTGTCTGAGGTAAGTTTTAAGTGTGGGGGGAAAACAAGTGTATATTGACGAATGCTTGTGAAAAAAAAATTCTCTCTACTTAAGAAAAAAAAAGAAAAAAAAAGAGAAAAAAACAATAAAGATGAAAAAAATCTCTCTGTGAAAAAAAAAGAAGAGAGAAATGAGAAAAAAAAAGAAGTGAAAAAAAAGGGAAAAGAAAAGAATGAAAAATGGGAAAAAAAAATTCTCAAGCATTCGGGATTTTGTTAGTGAGAAACATAAGAGTTAAGTTGTTAATATATACATGCATTTTGAGAGATATTGTGAGTAGTTGTGTATGACATTGAGAATGTGCAAGGAAAATTTTGAGTGTTGGATGTTTGATTGAGTTTTTATTTTGGCATATTGTTTGATTGTATACATCATATTAATTACCCCAATGCTCTCATATTCTTTGTGATCTTCTTTATTATCTACCTTTCTTATTCTCTTGTTAGCACATGGTTTCATCATTATTCATTGAAAAGTCCTCTTGATTTGTGTACTTATACTATAGTAGTGGAGAAGTAAAAAATAAGCAAGCATATGGTAGTGCAATGTCATGAATGCTTTGAGAGAACTCCACTTTCATATTTGTTATTTTTGTGAGCATCAGTGCATATATCCATCTTGCGAGGTTTCTGTCATGCTTAGTTTATTCAAGTTGATGAAATTACCATGTCTTTCGACTTATGTGAGATTTGAAACCATAAATACATGGATTCTTGAGACTTGATGATCGTAAGTAACCTTCTTTTATTATTTTCAAGTATCGTTAGGGGATGTAATGTTTGGGAGATATTTTGTTTTCTTTTAATTTTGTTTGCTTGCTCGAGACGTGCAAGAATTAAGTGTGGGGTGTGATAACTAGCAATTTGATCGATAAATTTTATGTCATTAGTGGGGAAATTTGGGGCTCTAGGGTGTATTTGTTTATGAAATGATGCATAATTATTAATAGGATGTATTTTCATTGGTTAATTAATTTTCCTGTATTTTTGCACTCATATTTCATTCTATTGGATTTTTGGACAGCTTGTGCATCATTGAATCAAAAGGGGGCACATCCGGGGCGAAGATGGATTCATAAAGAACGACATCAGACTCCAATTTCATTCTGTTGAAGGCCTGATTGGTCACCAGACCAATCAGGGAAGGCCTGATCGGTCCCCAGACCGATCAGGAGCAGATGGCACAGAGGAATTCAGAATTTTAGCTACTGATCACATCCTGATCGGTCCCCAGACCGATCAGGGAGACTTCTGATCGGTCCCCAGACCGATCAGGAAGCATCCAGACCGATCCAAAGCCATTCAGTCCGATCTGTAGCTGTCCGGAGCGGTCGGAAGAACTGGTATATCACAACCCTCCACTCGGATCTAGCACGGAAATGGAGGGAGATCTCTTGCAAGTAATCTCGGCCACTCATCAAGGGAAATCAAGGGTGGAAAAGAGAGGTAGAAAAGGAAGCAAGGGCAGCCAAGGGAAGGTATCACGCCATCACACAAGGCCGCAACCTTCTTCCACCCCGACGCCTTTTCCACCACCAAGGCCGGCGGCATACTCACCATCTCGCCGTCGCCGGCCGGTCATCTCCTCCACCTTCCATCTCTCTTCATCACCCTCTCAGCTACCCTTACCGCCGACCAGCAGTTCTCCATGACAGCCAACGGCCATCTCCTTCTCCAACATTTTCTCAGTTGACCATTGCAAGTTCCGGACAACAACTTCCAGATCCGAACAACAGTTTTCCCTCTCCCTTTGATGTATTGATTTGAACATTTGATCCAGTTGAATGTTGGTTTTAATTGTTGATGCTTGTATTGAATTGTTCTTCCATGTTTTAGAATTGCACGCACTCATGTCATTTGGAAGAATGCTTAGAAGTTGTTTGACAAAATGCTTCAATAGTTAGGTTTAATTTCAAGTATTTTGTTTTGCTCAATTCTCGCTTGTTCTGTCTCTTCTAATTGCTTTGAGCTCTTGTTTTTATTTGGATGTAATTAGGTTTGATTAGTCTAGGTTTTGTTAATTACTTTACTTTATGTTGCTTTTAATCCTTGCAAGTATAGTTTAGATCAAATTAGATTTCCTTACCTGCATTGTCTTTCATTAATTAGAATTAGACTTCATACTTGCTTTGCTCTTTCTTTTCGTAGTCTTAGCATTCAAATCTAAACCCCAGTTTAAGATCCAAAAATCCAAAAACAATAATTTGGAATCCTAAGATTATTAACCTATCATTACATTCCTTGAGAGAGACGACTCGAGTTACTCTATACTACATTAGTTTAGAGGAGTTCGATACTTTAATTGTATTTGAAACCGTAACACGACTAAATCTGGTTATCACACCGCCGATTATCAGAGCTTCCGCGTCCCTTTTCTGCTTACTAGAGCTTCATCTTGCTAAGGCTTCTTCTTCATGCGTAAGTCTCGTTCATCTCCACCTTCTTCTCCTCTCCATTACCATGGGTAAGGAAGGAAAGGGAAAGAAAGACCAGAGTAGGAAGGAGAAACTGGAAGAGGAAGTGGTTTACCGTCCGGAGTGGTACGAAGCCACTTCGTCTAAGATTAAGTCTGCCACCTTGAGAGCCGCCTACGAAGCGTATGACATTCCGGCGAAGTTAGTGGTCGAGGCCCCTAGGATAGACCAATCTCCAGTAGAACCTCCCTTAGGGGTTTTCACCTTTTTCTTAGGGCTGGTAGAGTTTGGCCTCCGTTTTTCTCTTCCTCCCTTTTTCATGGCCATATCTAATTATTTTGATATCCCATTACACTAGATGGCTCCCAACGCCTTCGCTCAGATGGGAGGGGAGCTTATCCTTTTCAAACTCTTTAATATACCTTTGACCCCTCGCTTCTTTCATTTCTTCTTCCTCCAAAACTTAGCCTCCAGAGGGGCATTAAATTTTACTGCTCGCCCCGGTCATAAGTTCATAGGAAGCCTCCATTCCTCCCATAAGGGATGGAAGGAGCGTTTCTTCTTCATTAGACTTTTTGAGCTCCTCTTCTGCCCCATTCGCTGGAGAGAAGACCTACCCCTCTTCCGGAACTAGGCGACTTCCAGCAGGACTCGGGGTATTAGCGGGCCAGAAGCATCCTGACCGGCATGGAGTTCCACGACCCCAACCTGGTGCAGTGTGAAGAACTCCTGTATCGGGCCGGGCTTAGCTCCAAAGCCACTAGCCTTAGCCATAGCCTCAGTAAGTTCAACATTTTGTTAAACGTTTATTGATTCTAACTGATATTTTATTATTTTTGTATTGCAAAAAACGTCATGTTGTCCCAGGCGATGAGCAAGCTCCTTAAATGGGAGTTGGCCGACGAACAAGCCCTCGCCCCTCCTCCAGCTCCCACTGCCTCAATGGTCGACCAAGCTAAAGGCTCAGAGCGGACGCAGGAGCTGCTCGATGCTCAGGGAGCTGATCCCTCCCCCGCTCCCCTTGGGATGAGGAGTGGCGATAAAGAACCTGCACCTCGGGTTCTTCCGTCGATGGAAGAGCCCACTGGGAAGATGAGGCGAAGACGACTTGTCTTTCCCCGGGAGGACGACAAGGAGAGACGACCAGTTCTTCCTGCCCCTCAGAGGAGGAGAACCCGTGCACCTCCGGCGTCCCCCGAAATCACCTTGAAGGAGGATACAATCCCCCTGTCGAAGCTCCATCGACGGGTGCTTTCTCGGGTGCTTTATCCTGCTGCGGAGCACCGTGCCACCATCGCCACCCCTGCCGACTCCCATGGTGACTCAAAAGGCAAGCGGGTAAAATCAGTAGAGCCTCGGCTGACGAGCGCGCATCTGCGCAGGAAGGTCTGGGCGACGGAGACGGTGGCCTCTTTGGGCCCTCGACCAGTGGAGCTGAAGGAGGCCTCGACTGAAGGTCATCCTTCTGGGGGAGCATCCAGCACGGAGGAGGATATCCCGAGCCCCTCCAATGTGCACCTCGAAGCACCCAACGTCCATCCCCTCTGTTGCTCCAAAGGCACATCTTCTCCAAGGAGCCGCGAAGCCACGAGAGGGAGGACCACGGGCGCTTCGATTGGGTTAATCGCTAGTTTGTACGAGTCACTCCTCAAGGTAAAGGTTCTGTGTTTTCCCATTACCATCTTTTTCTCTTTTAACTCTTGTAATTTGTTGTGGCAGGCCGCGTCCGACTACCTTCTTCTGGGTAGCTGCCTGCCCTCCGAGCAGGAATCCGATGCATTGCGCCAACAAGTAGCTGAATTAGAGGTGGAGGTTTTCTGGTCTCACGAGGAAGGTCTGATGTAGGTGGAGGTCAGTAGGGGTCTTCGAGTTAAGGTGGAGCATTATCTGGACTCCCTGCTGGCCTTTGAGTCCTCCCTACACAATGTTCGCCATCGGGAGCGCCTACTATCAGAGATGACAACAACCCACACTGAGGAGGTGAGTCATTTAGCACAAGAGAAAAGGTGCTCTGAAGAACGGGAGGCGAAGCTGTCGGAGTGATGGTTGTTGCGGGTTTCCTAAGTGAATACTGGGTCGTTCATGGGAAATCTCTCCATGTCCATGGATTAAAATTTTTAATCCGAATGGAGTCCTATCTCCCAAACGATAGTCTCATCGCCGTACTAATTGATTCGAGTTACAACTTGGTCAAACTTGATGTTTAAGTCTTGTAACTCGCCTAACTAATTAGTCGCAGAAAAGACCACGAGCGGATCGTCGATTTTTGTGTTTATCATCGGGGTCCAACATGATTAATTATCACAATTAATTATCAAATAATTAACAACAAAGATAATTAATCAAGTCACATGAAATGATAGAAAACAAGGAGCCAAAGAGAAGGTTATACCTTTCCTTTTACCTCGCGGTCTTCTATTGTATGACCCTCTCCTCTTGGACATCGTGTGGGCGATGATCTACCAAGAACCGAAGTCACCAAGGCCACCAACCAATCCCCTTTCTTCCTTCTTCCTTGCGCCAAGAACCCTAGGTTCAAGGGTTGCCGCCGGCCACCAATTCCTCTCCCACCTTGCGCCGTCAGCCACTCCAAGACACCAAGGTGTGCCAGCCACAAGATATCACAGAGGAGAAAGGAAAGGAAGTTGAAGAAGAAGATGAATAAGAAGAAAACAATCTTCCACCACCTTCCTCTCTCCCGCCGGCGCCCCAAGCACCCTCTTCCCCTCCATGCTGCCGGCTCCTCCTCTTCTTCTCAAGATCACACCGGCCAAGAGCTCTTCTCCCTTACACCCACAACCAAGAGAAGAGATGGGAGAAGAGAGAAGAGAGGGAGGTCTCTTCTTCCATGCCGCTGGCTGCCCTAGGAGAGAGAAGGAGAGGGACAGAAGAGAAAAGCCTTGGGTTGGATGTAGAATTGGATGCCTTGATTTCATGACTTCATGGGATATTTATAGGGCTACAATAGGGACCATGAGGAGGAGTTGGGTCTGTTGATGCAGTTTGGCCCGATTGTTATTTTGGTGTTGACACCGATTTAAGTTTGGTTGAGTGAATTTGGATTAAATCTTGGTCGGGGACTGGGCACGAAGGGATTGAAATCCCGGTGAGTGAAGCGGGGTTGGATAAAATCTTGGTGAGTGAAGTCGGGTCATGGTGAGTGAAGCCAGGTTGGATGAAATCCCGGTGAGTGAAGCCGGGTCCTGGTGAGTGAAGCCAGGTGACAGAAATCCCGGTGAGTGAAGCCGGGTCCTAGTGAGTGAAGTCAGGTGACCGAAACCCTGGTGAGTGAAGTCATGTCCTGGTGAGTGAAGCCAGGTGACCGAAACCCTGGTGAGTGAAGCCAGGTGATGGAAATCCCTGTGAGTGAAGCTGGGTCCTAGCGAGTGAAGCTAGGTGATCGAAACCCTGGTGAGTGAAGCCAGGTCCTAGCAAGTGAAGATAGGTTGAATGAAGTCCCAGTGAGTGAAGCTGGGAACGGAGTCTTGGTCCGGGGGACTAAGCACGAGTAGAGAAGGCTAGGGAACCAGTTCTCTGGACTTAGGGTTGAATTAGGAGTAGCTAGATCGGTCTGGAGACCGATCAGGGACTTGGCACGAACTCCCTTTGTGGATCGGTCTGGTGACCAATCCAGTGATGTCTGATCGTTCTGGTGAACGATCAGGGAGAGAACAGAAAGGTTTTTGTTTGGCTTTTGATCGTTCTGGTGAACGATCAGAGAAGAGATCAGTAGCTTTGGGAGGAGACTTGATCGATCAGTGTGATCGATCAAAGTGTTGGAGGTTCCTCACCCTGACCGATCGGGATGGCTCCTGATCTGTCAGGGAGTGACCTGATCGGTCACCAGACCGATCAGGGCACAACCTGATCGGTCAAGTGACCGATCAGGGGAGTTGGTTGGAAAAAGCTGAAGGTCCTGTCTTCAGCTGTTGGATCGGTCTGGTGACCGATCCCCGATCTGCGATCGGTCAGTGTGACCAATCACAAGAAGTCCGCGATCCCTAGTTTCTCAATGTGGACCGATTAGGCTGGAGCCTGATCGTTCAGGGCTTTCCCTGATCCGTCTGGTGACCGATCAGGGCCATCTCTGATCGGTCTGTGGACCGATCAGTAGCTGCACTTTAATTTGAAATTGCTGTCAGACGCTCTGATCGCGTCTGTTTTCTCTGCGTTTTCTCTGATACACTGCTGATTTCTTTGTGATATGCTTTGCTAAGCTTCTGATCAGTGTGCAGGTTAGACAGGGATGATACAAACCAAGGAGAAGAGTCAATGGCGACTTTCACCGTGGCAGGTTTGTATATATTCTATTTTCAGGTTTCAACGGCTTTCTGGCGCGCGACTGGCGGCTGATGGAGGCTCGGCTGAAGAGGTCTTCAACGGACTGAGTGCTCAGGGAGTTAGTGGGTCAGGCTGTGGCAGTGGGTGCTGATGGAGCTTGGCGATGGGAGCAGGAGCTTAAGAGGAAGCTGGAAGCAGAGGAGCGGGAGAAGAGAACAGACAGAAAAATTGAGAAGGGTTTTTGCTGGGCTGTGTTCGTGCTCTCTGTTTAGCTTCATGCTTAAGTGTTTCTGCTACATACTTGTGAGCGATTCCTTTTATTGTCTCGTGAGCTTAACTTTATCATCTGGAGATTTGTTGTAGAGAGGTTTCTCCACTGAGAAGGAGGCACTTGATATCCGGGTTCACCGGGGCTTGATCTGCCGACGATCAAGGGATTGCCCACCTCACGGGCACACCAAGGAGTAGGGGCAAGTTATCCCCGAACCTTGTACATCTTCTTGTTAGCGTCGGTTTGCTTTCTTTCTCTGGTTTTCTTTCTGTGTTGTTGTTTTCCGCTGCTGCTAATCTCTGATCGCAGAAAGATTTCAAAGAGGCGAGTAGTCTTGTGTCTGGCTACATTCACCCCCCCTCTATAGTCATCCCAAGCACCAACAAGTGGTATCAGAGTCTGGGGCTCTGTTCAAACGGCTTAACATCCGAGAGCTAACAACGATGACTTTGAGAGAAGGTTTTAGCACCAGCCGACCTCCATTCTTTGACGACACTAATTTCCAATATTGAAGGTCAAAGATGGAGTATTACCTCATCACATCATCATGTGGTTCGCTGTCAAGGAGGGGTTTTCCCCTCCAAAGGATGACGAAGGAAAAGAGCTCGAGTTCTCAAGGTGGTCGGCTGAGCAAATCAGAAAGGGGGAAGCCGATGCCAAAGCTGTGGTCACCCTGCAGTGTGGGATGGCCAAGGAGCAAGTGATCAAGGTGGGTCCTTTCACAAGTGCTAAGGACTTTTGGAACAAACTCATTGAGCTCCACGAAGGAACTCAAGATACCCGGAGAGTCAAGAAAGATTTGCTTCTCAGCAAACTCCAAAATCTCTCTATGGAAGAAAATGAAATGGTAAGTATGCTTCATGGTCGATTCAAGGAGATCTTCAATGGTCTCCATTCCATTGATGAAAAGGTCGAGAACCGCGACCTTGTGAGGTATGTTCTCAAAACCTTCCCTAGGAATGTCTTGTGGGCATCCATGGTGGATGCTTACAAGGTTTCCAAGGACTTATCCTTTGTTAAGTTAGAAGATCTATTTTGTGAATTGGAACTACATGAGATCTCTAACCAAAGCCCAAAGGAGAAGGGTGTTGCTTTTGTTGCAGGTGACAAAAGGAAGAAGAAGAAGAAGGAGAAGAAGAAGAAGGAAAAGAAGGAGGAGGAAGGTTACTGTCACATGGCCCTCATGGCCATAGAGGATTCAAATGAAGAAAGGAGTGAGACCGAATCAAGGACCTCCTCAACCGCGCCTTCATCATCTTCTGATGATGAAGAGGTAATCTCTCCGGAGTTATATAAATGCTATAGGATAATAGCATGCTTAACTAAGTTGTTAAAGAAATCTAAGAATAAGGTTAAGTCATTGAAATTGGAAGTAGAAGAATTAAAATCCTCTAGGGTTGAGGATATTAATGATTCTCATAATGAGACTCTTGAGAATGAAAACAAGACCCTAAGGAGTGAAATTGAGAACCTCAAGAATATTCTTGAGAAGTTTTCAACTAGCTCTAAAACTTTAGATATGATTCTAAATTCGCAAAAAGCGACTTACAACAAGGTTGGTTTGGGTTACCAACCTAAAGAACCTAGTGTCATATCATTGATGTCAAGAACTCACTTTAGGTCAAATGATTCTAGAGTTCAAAAAGTTAGAAAGAAAATGACCAAGCCATAGGTGCCAAAGTCATTCATTGTTGATGCTTTAGGTCCCAAAATTTGGGTACCTAAAACCTCTATATTTAAAATTGTATAAGCATTATTTGAGGGGGAGCATCTATCAACATGGGTTATTGATAATGGGTGCTCCAAATCCATGGTCAGGGAAGATTGTTATCCACATGGTTAGTTATGAAAAATTCAATTTAAATACTTTGATTTCCAGTGTTTTAGTTCTTATAACAATATAATCCCTTGGCTAGTGATTTTTATGGAATTCATGTGTCAAAGTACTTAATCATGCATAAGTATAATCTACTTTAGTATTAAAGTTCTTTCATGATCAAGTTTGCTTCCAAAACAAAAAAAAGAAACGGTCTAGTTCATCTATACCAAATAGCAATACACGTTCATTAATTCTGGTATCCATGGTTGGAAAATTTCTGTTTGAAAATTGAATGGTTGAGATCATGAATAGTATAGCTAAGGATTGGATGCATTTTCATCAGCTGTCGCTATGTATGCCATGTTTAACCTTTAGCCCATTTGGAAAAAGGAAAGTTGTAAGTTGTTGCTAATAATTGAGATTAGGACTATGGACTAAATTAGATTATCAAAATTATGTACACACTGATACAAACTGATCAAAATTGAAAAAAAAACTGATCAAAAGTGGAACATAATTTATCATTCATTGAAATTGATACAAACATGTTTTTGTTTCTTTTCATAGAAATTCTCAATTCTTGATGTGGAATAAAGCTTAGTTAAGGGACACAAATCATGTTGTTTATGTTGATGTAGAGAAATGAATTTTGGTTAATGGAACTCTTTTAGGGATTAAGTCTAATTGTATTAGGGTTTAGTGTGTTTGACAGCTGAAACAAATCTGTTTCTAAAATACATCAGTTTCAGAAACCCTTCTGTGTCGAACCAGATCGGTCCACCGACCGATCAAGACTCACCCTGATCGGTCACCGTGACCGATCAGAGGTCATTCTGATCGGTCTGGTGACCGATCAGATCAATTCTGATCAGGGAACTCCCTGATCGTTCCCAAAAATCTCCTCAGTCCGATCTTCTTTCCTCAAATTGTATCAGATTACTGATCATTCTGATACAAACAAATCTGATACAAACCGATTACAATTGGAACATATTCATCATACTTAGAACAAATATAATACTGATTTGGTACAAACCCGTGTTTGAATTTTTTTTAAATTCATAAGAAAGGGTTGCTTGAATCATGACTCTTGTTCCTTGATGAGGAATAACTTTTAGTCACGAAACTCATGTCGTGTTTCAGAAATTTTTCTGAAATACCTATTGTCTACACCCGTGTGGTCGGATGAGTTTTGGATTGAACGAACATATTCCTAGAAATTTCAATTGTTAATGCAGTCTGATCTTGAACGAATCAAAATTACATAATTTTTTTTGAAAACTGATTGTCCATAGATACATCAGAAATTTTTCTATATCATTCATCAATCTGATTGGTCACGGAGACCAATCAGGACTATGTGTTGGTACCGCCGCGTTCCTTACTTGTCATATGAAACATATACGTGTTTGACCATGATATAATTCTGTATATATTTTCATATGCAATTCAGAAATTTACCTTTGATTATTTTGGGTTTGGGGAGAGACCCTCGGTCAAGGGGGAGGTATGTTTAAACTTAATAACCATACCCTTTTTCAAAGTTTGACAAAGGGGGAGAAAATGGTTGATTAAGTTTAGGGTTAATTATAATAGGGAGAGGATTTTGTTCCCTTACTATAATTGAATTGACTTCAATTGATCACTAATACCTAAACTTAAATCGGGTTGTCAAACAACAAAAAGGGGAAGATTGTTGATGCAGTCTAGCCCGATTGTTATTTTGGTGTTGACACCGATTTAAGTTTGGTTGAGTGAATTCAGATTAAGTCCTGGTCGGGGACTGGGCACGAAGGGATTGAAATCCCGGTGAGTGAAGCCGGGTTGGATGAAATCCTGGTGAGTGAAGCCGGGTCCTGGTGAGTGAAGCCAGGTTGGATGAAATCCCGGTGAGTGAAGCCGGGTCCTGGTGAGTGAAGCCAGGTGATGGAAATCCCGGTGAGTGAAGCCGGGTCCTAGTGAGTGATGCCAGGTGACTGAAATCCCGATGAGTGAAGCTAGGTCCTGGTGAGTGAAGCCAGGTGACCGAAACCTTGGTGAGTGAAGCCAGGTGATGGAAATCCCGGTGAGTGAAGTCGGGTCCTAGCAAGTGAAGCTAGGTGATCGAAACCCTGGTGAGTGAAGCCAGGTCCTAGCAAGTGAAACTAGGTTGAATGAAGTCCCAGTGAGTGAAGCTGGGTACGGAGTCTTGGTTCGGGGGACTAAGCACGAGTCAGAGAAGGCTAGGGAACCTGTTCTCTGGACTTAGGGTTGAATTAGGAGTAGCTGGATCGGTCTGGAGACCGATAAGGGAGTTGGCACGAACTCCCTTTGTGGATCGGTCTGGTGACCGATCCAGTGAAGTCTGATCATTCTGGTGAACGATCAGGGAGAGAACAAAAAGGTTTCTGTTTGGCTTCTGATCGTTCTGGTGAACGATTAGAGAAGAGGTCAGTAGCTTTGGGAAGAGACTTGATCGATCAGTGTGATCGATCAAAGTGTCGGAGGTTCCTCACCCTGACCGATTAGGATGGCTCCTAATCGGTCTGGGAGTGACCTGATCGGTCACCAAACTGATCAGGGCACAACCTGATCGGTCAGGTGACCGATCAGGGGCGTTGGTTGGAAAAAGCTGAAGGTTCTGTCTTCAGCTGTTGGATCGGTCTGGTGACCGATCCTCGATCTGTGATCGGTCAGTGTGATCGATCACATGAAGTCCGCGATCCCTGGTTTCTCAATGTGGACCGATCAGGCTGGAGCCTGATCGTTCAAGGCTTTCCCTGATCGTTCTGGTGACCGATCAGGGTCATCTCTGATCGGTCTGTGGACCGATCAGTAGCTGCACTTTAATTTGAAATCGCTGTCAGACGCTCTGATCGCGTCTGTTTTCTCTGCGTTTTCTCTGATGCACTACTGATTTCTTTATGATATGATTTGCTAAGCTTCTGATCAGTGTGCAGGTTAGACAGGGATGATACAAACCAAGGAGAAGAGTCAATGGCGACTTTCACCGTGGCAGGTTTATATGTATTCTGTTTTCAGGTTTCAATGGCTTTCTGGCGCGCGGCTGGCCACTGACGGAGGCTCAGCTGAAGAGATCTTCAGTGGACTAAGTGCTCAGGGAGTTAGTGGGTCAGGCTGTGGCAGTGGGTGCTGATGGAGCTTGGCGATGGGAGCAGGAGCTTAAGAGGAAGCTGGAAGCAGAGGAGTGGGAGAAGAGAACAGACAGAAAAATTAAGAAGGGTTTTTGCTGGGCTGTGTTCGTGCTCTCTGTTTAGCTTCGTGCATAAGTGTTTCTACTACATACTTGTGAGCGATTCCTTTTATTGTCTCGTGAGCTTAACTTGTATCATCTGGAGATTTGTTGTGGAGAGGTTTCTCCACCGAGAAGGAGGCACTTGATATCCGAGTTCACCGAGGCTTGATCTGCCGACGATCAAGGGATCGCCCACCTCACGGGCACGCCAAGGAGTAGGGGCAAGTTATCCCCGAACCTTGTACATCTTCTTGTTAGCGTCGGTTTGCTTTCTTTCTCTAGTTTTCTTTTTGTGTTGTTGTTTTCCGCTGCTGCTAATCTCTGATCGCAAAAAGATTTCAAAGAGGCGAGTAGTCTTATGTCTGGCTACATTCACCCCCCAAACCCCCCCCCCCCCTATAGACATCCCAAGCACCAACAGGGTCATGGCCACTTAATGGATCAAGGCACGATCCATTAATGAAGATCCATTCCACTAAAGGATCCTCATTGAACAAACTCACCAACCCCCATATTTAAATATGGGTTCCACCTATTATGAGTGCAAGTATCTCCCCGTGTTTAAGATATCGAATGCCCGTTGATTAATTTAAATTACTGATGATCCTGTCACGAGGCGAGGTGGAAGTCCCAAGGGCGGGATGGTCCCCCGAGCGACACGAGCGGATGGTCCCCTGAGCGACACGAGTGGCTGGGGTGGCACCGACCCGGCTCGAGTACTACCCACCTTGCCCATTTATAACATCCCTCGCGGTTATCCCGCCAATTCAGTAGCTCCGTAGTGCCCAAGCACCTCGCACCATGCCGTGGTACCTCCAGGTGCTCTCATACGAGCTAACAAGTACCACACCCCTGTCTCATCGACACGGACAGGGGTTGTCAGCTCCCCCGGCTATATAAGTCCTCCACTCCTCATTCCGCAGGTATGCGCGCGAGCTCTCTTCCACCATATTTCCATTTGCTTTACTATATTTCCTGCAGATACTAACTTGACCGTCGGAGTGCCTGACCGGGGAAACTCCCCGGTGGGTTTGCTAATGATCACTATTTTGCAGGCAAAAGCCAGATCAGAGCGGGGTCGGCGCCACCCCAGCCGCTCATGTCGCTCGGGGGACCATCCGCTCGTGTCGCTCGGGGGACCATCCCGCCCTTGGGACTTCCATCTCGCCTCGCGACAGGATCAAATTTCTTATAATCCCGGCCTTGCTTACGGGTCGCTCGGCCCGCTCAGCCAGCCAGCCTGGCGCCACAAAGACCCTGTAGAAGGGCCGACGACGGTCTCACCAGGAGAATCCTTGAGCCAGGAAATGTAACGACCCGGAAAATTTTCTCAATATTTTCTTTAAAATATTGATCATGTCTAAATAGCTTTTCGAGGAACATAGAGATATTAGTATGAACCTTAGCATGATTATCCATGATTTTCTATATGGAATAAGAAGCTAAGTACTAAAGGGGCCTTACATGGGTTTTTCTAGTACCATGGTTATTAGTGGTTCTTAGGTAGAATTTAATATAAATAGAAATAGGTTGCAATTAGGAATATTAGCATGGCTATTGGTGGGCCTTAGGGGGCATTGCCGAAAAAAAATAAAATAAAATAAAAACAAAGTGCATGCACCAAGGATTGAACCTTGGACCTAATGTATCACCATGCATGTACTAACCAATTCACCTAGCAAGGGAGTGCTAGTAGGGAATGAAGAGGATTTTGGTTAAGGCTTAGGGAAGTGAAGAGTCATCAAGAGAAGAGGCACCATGACCCTTCACTTGCCCCCCTTTCATGTAGCATAAAAGAGTAGATGAGAAAGGAAGAGGCATTGGAGTTACTCTTTTCCTTCTCTTCTTCCACCAAGGCTATTCTTCTTCCTTCTTCTTTCTTCTTCTAGCCGAAACCCACAAGGGTTTGTTTCCCTTAGAAAAGCTTCACAAAGGACCCCATCTTGAAGATCCAAGGCTTTCTACAAGGCTACAAGGGCTAAGGAGAGGTCTAGGGTCAAGGAGTTTTCTTTTGGCTTCTCTATTCAAGGTGATAATCAAGATAAACCAAGGTAAGACTCCCTCACCTATGGTATAATAGTTTATGTTGTTTATCAAGATTTAAGATGTTGTTGGGATCTAAGTTGAGAAAACCAAGGATTAAGGCTTCTAAGATTTTCGGCCAAGCATGTTTTGGGGCTAAGATGATGTTAAAAACCCCTCTTATGTTTCCTAATGTTTACTCATGATAAGTTAAGCATAAAAGTATGATTTTGGGGAATTTTGTAGCACCCTAAAACCCCTTTAGGGTTTCGGCCACCATATGTTCCCATGGTTAGGTTTGGATCTAACTCTCTTATAATGTTTCATATGTTTTCTCATGATGCAAGAGATGCTAATGGAGATTTATGTGAAAGTTTTTACATGGTTTATGGCCCTTGAAACTTTCGGCCATGTTGGGTTATAGGGCAAGGAGTTAGGGTTAACTCTAAGCAAAAGTTCTAATGGCTTCCTATGGTATTATATGTAAGGTAGTAGATGTAAATTGGGAATTGTATGAATTTTTCCATGGACCTATGGTCCTTTAGGGTTTCGGCCAAGACCATGATCTAGGGTTTGGATTGGGTTAAGGTCTCAAAGATACTTGTTTATAGGTTACTATGATGTATGTATATGTTTAAGCATGTTGTAGAGATTGTTATGATACTAAAACCCTAGCTTTATGTGTTATGCATCATGACTTTGTATGTTTAGGTTATGTGTTATGTTTATTCATGAGTGTTTTGGACTATATACCATGAATATATGTAATTGATGTAGGTTTTATGTTATATAGAATAATGCATGTAGGATGTTAAATGCCTATAATAGAGATATGTTACGAAGGTCTATGCATGTTCTAGGATGAATGCCATGAACCTAAGTAATGTAGAATGCCATGAATCTAAGTAGTATGTATCATGTTCATATGAATCTTACCCATGCATGCTCTATGATGGATACTATGTTTATGTATGCTAGATTAGATGTATCATGTAAGAAAGGCATGTTTACCTTATTTACCATGAACATGCAAGCTTTATGAACCAAGGTGATGTATGTATGTCATATTTTATGAATGAAGATGATGAATGAAGATAATGTTTATCCCTTGAGTATGAATGATAAGTATGAATGATGAAGGCATAATAATGTTATGAATTAAGTATGAATGATGAAATGCCAAGTATGTCTATGTCATGCTTCAGGTAACAAGATTATGGTTATGTCTTAAGATATGTTATGTATGTCTATGAATGATGAAGCATGCAAAGTTATTTTACTTTATGAATGGGCTTGTACCGGACCGAAGTAAGGGTCCAAGGGATGGACACCTTAAGAACGCCTCGGTTCTGGACTACCGTAGCTGTCCACAGTTCTGGGACTACCGTAGCTGTCCAACAGGGATGGGCACCTTAAGAACGCCTCGGTTTTTGGAACTACCGTAGCTGTTCCTATCCTAGTAGGGCGAGGCTAGCTACCTCGTATTTACTTAGGGATGCGCGCTTATGATGTATGTATGTGGTACAAGCCGGGGACCCCAATGATATTATGATTATGTTTGAGTAATTATAAGTATGATTTTCAAGTAAGCATCCTTATATATATGCATTTGACTCATGCATCCATTCATGTTATGCATCATGCTATGTTAAATGTGCATGTGCTTATGATTTATGATAAGAATATGCTTATGTTATGCTCATGATTTATGCTAAGAGTATGCTTATGAATTGTGTTAAGAATACGCATATGTTTATGTTAAGAATTATGCCATGATAAGTATGTTTTAGACTTATGTTTTATGTTAAGAATATGTTTATGTTTTATGTTAAGAATATGCTTATGATTTATGTTCAGAATTATGCTATGTCAACTATTTCATATGTTATGTTTATGTGACGCATGATTTTTAGTGAGTAGGAAAGGGTCTTACTAAGCCTGTGTGCTTATAGTCTTATTTCCTTATACCCCAGATCAAGCAAGAGGCTATTAAGGGAAGCAGCAGGAGGGGCAGAAGTGTGTGTGTGGCAGTAACATGGCTAAGGATTCTTCCATTTATACGTGTTGCATGTCTTGTGTTTTGAAATGCCTCCTTAGGTTCTATGCTATACTTATGATAGTTATGTCTAAAGAATAACTTACTACTTATGATGCTTATGGATAAGTTACTTGCTACTTATGATGCTTATAGATAAGTTACTTGCTACTTATGATGCTTATGGATAAGTTATGGAATGTTTATATCATGATGCTACGTATGCTGTTAATATGCTAAGTTACAATGTCACCATATTCATGAATGATAGTAAGGTATATATACATGATTCAAGTATTAGTTGCATGGTTAAATGCATGTGTAATAAGTTTAAAGAAAAAAAATTTAAATGTTTCCGCTGCATTACGATGTTCCCATGCTTATGTATGTTAGCGTAACGCCGTCTCTCGCCACACCGTAAGGTGTGGGAAAAAGATGGGCATTACAGGAAACCCCCAAGGCGCTCGTCGACCGACCCTGGGCAGGGTCGGTCGGGTCGATTCCGAGCGTCTCCTAACTCAGTCACTTAAACCCACATCCCGATCTGAATCGGGGCCAAGCCATTCAGTCGGGCGCATGGTGGCCCACGCTCCCTCAGCATCCCCTGGATCCGACAACTCACAGAACCGAGACAAACCCAGACAGACACAGCTCAGCGACTCACGGCGTACCCCGCGCCTCAACTCTCCCAGTCGAACGCATGGCGACCCACGCTCCTTGGCCATTACTCGACCCGGTCTTTGACACTCGGACCCGCTAGTCGGTGCTCCGGTTACAGACTAGATCGTCCCTACGCCGCCCTATGTCATCACATCCGGGGTATGATCTTGATGTCGGGTACTACCCACCTTGCCCATTTATGACACCTCTTACGGTTATCCCGCTGATTCAGTACCTCCGTACTGCCCAAGCACCCCCGCATCATGCCGCGGTACCTCCAGGTGCTCGCATACGAGCTGACAGGTACCACACCCCTGTCTCATTGACACGGACAGGGGTTGTCAGCTCCCCCGGCTATATAAGCCCTCCACTCCTCATTCCGCAGTATGCGCGCGAGCTCTCTTGCACCATATTTCCATTTACTCTACTATATTTCCTGCGGATACTGACTTAACCGTCGGAGTGCCTGACCGGGGAAACTCCCTGCCGGGTTTGCTAACGGTCACTGTTTTGCAGGCAGAAGCCAGATCAGAGCCGGGTCGGCGCCACCCCAGCCGCTCGTGTCTCTCGGGGGACCATCCGCTCGTGTCGCTCGGGGGACCATCCCGCCCTTGGGACTTCCACCTCGCCTCGCGACAGGATCAACTGACAATTTTAATTAATCAACATTTAACTCCTTGATTAGTATCACTCATCCTTATCATCATGTCGGGCCAAGTCCACCTGCAGGATTTAACATGATGAACTTTATGAGCTCATCAAGGGGGCATCATCATCCTGACTCACTAGGACATGGTTTTCGTCTATAATCAACGACACACCAGGTAAATAATATTATTTCCCAATTTACCGGGCCTATCGATTTAACAGAATAAATCTCGCCCATTAGTAAATCAAAGAAATAAATATTAAGTACATGTGCCCGTTATTATATCGGGATTAAGAGTATGCACTCCATAATAAACTGAGGTCTGATCTAATTATAAAGTCAGTATAAATTGAATCACCTCTATGTCGGTCATGCTCAATGCACACAAAGTGCACTAGTGTAATTTTATGGTCAAGATAAACCAACACTAAATTACACTACAACCATCCCGATGGATTGTCCAAATCCATCTCGGTTATGAGCCTCTACTTATACTTTATAAGGGACTAATAACTGTTGATGCAGTCTGACCCTGATTGTTGTTTTGGTGTTGACACCGATTTTAGTTTAGGTTGATGAGATGATTGGGATTAAGTCCTGGTCGTGGACTAGGCATACCTAGTGGGACTAGGTTTGATGAAAGCCTGGCTTGGAGGGTCAGGTCCTAGCTTGAGAAGCTAGGTGGATGAAACCCTGGCTCGGAGGGCCAGGTGCTAGCTTGGAGGGCTAGGATGGATGAAATCCTAACTTGGAGGGTTAAGTGTGGAAAAATCCTAGCTTGGAGGGCTAGGTGTGAAAAGTCCTAGCTTGGAGGGCTAGGTGTGGAAATTCCTAGCCTAGAGGGTTAGGTGTGAAAAGTCCTAGCTTGGAGGGCTAGGTGTGAAAAGTTCTAACCTGGAGGGTTAGGTGTGGAAAAATCCTAGCTTAGAGGGCTAGGTGTGAAAAGTCCTAACTCGGAGGGTTAGGTGATTGGAAATCCCGGTGAGTGAAGCCGGGTCCTGGTGAGTGAAGCCAGGTTGACTGAAGTCCCGGTGAGTGAAGCTAGGCATGGAGTCTTGGTCCGAGGGATCAAGCACGAGTCAGAGATGGGTTGGAGGCTTGTTCATGTGACTTAGAATGGTTTTGACCTTGCCTGAATCAGTCTGGTGACCGATTAGGGAAGTTGGCACGGAGTTCCCTCTTGGATCGGTATAGTGACCGATCCAGCTATGTCTGATCGGTCTGGTGACCGATCAGGGAGCATACAGTGAGTTGGGAACCTTACTGCTTGGCTCCTGATCAGTTCGGTGACCGATCAGGGAGCATGCAGTTCACTTGCTGCTCAGCTCCTGATCGGTCTAGTGACCGATCAGAGAGCATACAGTGAGTTGAGTTCCCCTACTGCTCGGCTCCTGATCGGTCTGGTGACCAATCAGGGAGCATCCAGTGGGTTTTGGGAACCTTACTGATTGGCTCCTGATCGGTCTGGTGACCGATCTGGAATATTGTTCAGATCGTTCTGGTGAACGATCTGTTGGTGCAGAAAGCACCCAAGTCGAACCTGTATTTTGATATTGGCAAAAGGGTTCAAAAGTTAAGATATAATATTTATCTAACATGTTACTCAACTGTGCAGGCAAAGACCTACCGAAGGACAACTAGGCACCTGGCGAAGGAATGCCAGGATACAAAGCCTTAGCGAAGGACAGCTAGGCACCTGGCGAAGGAATGCCAGGATACAAAGACCTAGCGAAGGACTGCTAGGCACCAGACGAAGGACAGCTTAGTACTGAAGACCTAGCGAAGGACTGCTAGGCACCAGGCGAAGGACAGCTAGGCACCTGGCGAAGGACTGCTGGGCAAAAGTCCAACCGGAGGAGCCAGTTGGCATCAGGTAAATTCTCCCGAGAGGAGTAGGTGAGGATGCGTTCCCCGTCGAGGGAACAGTAGGCGTCGGTTCGACCTAGGGCTCCATTTTGGAGACCCAAAGTCAGAACCAAGACAGCTAAGGCTGTATAAAACTAACGTATTATTGCTCTATGTTATTTTGGACTAACCCTGGATGCAGGACAGAAGGAACGAGTGTCTGCAGCTCAGAGAGCCTCAAAGGAGTGAGGCAGAAGCTGAGTAGGGCGCCCGGAGTGTCCCGGGCGCCCCCAAGGTGATTATAAAGGAAGTAGAACAAATGTACGCTTCGACAGCTCATGGGCGGGGCGCCCCCGTGCTCCCGGGCGCCCCCATGCTCCCGGGCGCCCCGGATTGTCCGGGCGCCCCCAGCTCAACCCAACGAAGCGGATAAGAGGCAAGCTAGCGAGAAGCCAACGGATAAGAGTCAAACCGGTCAACCCGGGCGCCCCCAGCATCCCGGGCGTCCCCGTCAAAGTCTGATCTCGAGTTTGAAGGGATCAGAGCTGACCGAGAGGAACTCGGATCAGTTGACACGTGGAGGGGCGCCCCCGACGTTCCGGGCGCCCCCAGGGGCTATAAAAAGGCCCTCGACCCCAAGGCTTCCAACAACAATTCTGTCTACAAATTCACGCTCTTCTACTCCCGCACTCTGTTCCGGAAACCTCCCGACTCGAGATACAAGCGACGACGACGTCCCTCTGCTCCGAAAATACAATCTACACCGGACGTCGGTAACAAAGAGCTGCTTTTAAGTTTACTGTACTATTCTTATAATATATTTTGTAAACTGGTTTTGCGCACATATAGAATTGCCCGCAGTAAACGGTCAATGACCGTGGGCCTTGGATTAGGAGCCGACCGCGACTCCGAACCAAGTAAAAAACTTGGTGTTTGCGTGTGTTTGTTTTAAATTTCCGCTGTGCATTCTCTATTTCTTAATCCGAAACGTTTTACGATATTCACCCCCCCCTCTATCGTTATTCTCGATCCAACAAGTGGTATCAGAGCGGGGAAGCTCAAATTTGGTGCAACCACTAATTTGAGAGTTTTTCATATTTTTACAAATTTTTTTTAATATTTTTGTTTATTCGAAATTTTTCTCACTAATCGAGGTTGGTGCAACACCCCTCGATAATTATTTCTCTTTATCCCGCACTACTAATCCAAGACCAAGTCTTGGGATATTTTCTTTCCTTTTAGTTTACTTTTCAGATAAAATGGCCATGCAAGAAGGTTTCAGCACCGCAAGACCACCTCTCTTCAGTGGGAAGGACTTCTCCTACTGGAAGAGCAGAATGGAGGTCCACCTGAAAACTCAGGTGGACATGTGGATAATCATCCAGTCCGGACTGGAGATTCCAAAGAATGCTGAAGGAGTACCTCAGACCTACACAGAGTGGGACACCGCTCTGAAACGGAAGATTGAAGCTGATGCAAAAGCGACCCAGACCCTCCAATGCGGCTTAACAAAAGAGGAGCTGAACCGGGTGGGTCCATTCAACAGTGCCAAGGAGCTGTGGGGAAAACTGATCGAGCTGCACGAAGGAACTTCAGACACTTGGATCAGCAAGAGAGATCTCCTCCTGAACAAGCTGTATACGATCAAGATGAACAACAACGAAACAGCTGCTCAGCTCCACGCCTGAATTCAGGAACTAATGAACGGACTACACACAATCGGTCACAAGATAGAAAACCGTGACCTGATAAGGTATGCTCTGAATGCTTTTCCGAGAAACACCTTGTGGGCATCTATGGTAGATGCATACAAGGTTTTAAGGGACCTTTCAAAAATTAAACTAGATGAACTGTTTTCAGAACTTGAATTGCATGCGCAGACTAACTGCACCAAGGTCGAGAAAGGTATTGCCCTTATTGCAGGTAAAGCTGGAAAGTCATCCAAGAAGAAATCTTAACCTGCACCCGAGTCTGACTCAGACTCAGACTCAGAAGACGAAGAAGGAGATCGACCTAAGTTGGTCCGACTGGCTCGGAACTACTACAAGGAATTGAAGAACCAAACCAACAGAAGGAAAGCCAGCCGAAGAAAGGATGAAATAGCTGAACCCTCAAATGAAAAGAGCAAACCCAACGTGACCTGTTACGAGTGCAAGAAAAAGGGTCACTACAAGACCGAATGCCCCAACCTAAAGGAAACAAAGAAAACGAGGAAGAAGAAGGCACTTCAAGCAACGTGGGACGAGTCCTCCTCCTCTGAAGAAGAAGAGGTCCCACAATCGAACCTGCTCGCGCTAACCGCCTCAGAAGAAATTGAGACCGAGTCAGAATCGGAACAGGATGACGGTAGACTGACATTTTCAGAGGACGGCGAAATCAAGGTGAGTGGTTTTACTAGAAGTCAGTTAAATGAGTTAATTTCTTATCTTTCTCGAGATTTGGCGAAAGCTAAACTCCGAGTCGAATCTCTCCGACAGGAAGTAAAACTCCTGAAAGAGGGAGCTGACTCTAGATCCTTAACTGAGAAGGTTCAAGAAGGAACCTCTACTCAAGTTGAAAANGAGCATCCGAATGGATTTAAGCATAGCTACTGGCGAATAGGTTTCGTCATAATCAATTCCTTGTTTCTGACGATATCCTTTTGCCACTAATCTAGCCTTAAAGGTAACAACATTACCTTCCATGTCGGTTTTCTTCTTGAAAACCCACTTGCACCCTATGGGTTTAATCCCTTCAGGTGGGTTAACCAAGTCCCATACTTGATTTTCGTACATGAATCCATTTCCGACTTCATGGCTTCAAGCCATTTGTCCCTTTCTGAACTTTTCAGAACATCTTCATAACTGATAGGTTCGTCATCGCCAATGAGCAACACGTCGTTCGATTCACTTACGAGAAATCCGTATCTCTCTGGAATGTTGCGTGTCCTATCAGACCTACGAAGAGGTGGTGTAGTTTTAGGTTCAACTGATAGCTCATCATTATGAATTATCGGTTGTGGGCCTAGACTCGGTGTCTCTGTAATGTCTATTGGAGTTTCTTGAACTTCATCAAGTTCAA
This sequence comes from Boesenbergia rotunda, assembly GCA_024364735.1. NCBI lineage: Eukaryota > Viridiplantae > Streptophyta > Magnoliopsida > Zingiberales > Zingiberaceae > Boesenbergia > Boesenbergia rotunda. The sequence continues at coordinate 145,309 of JAGFNQ010003344.1, read as the reverse complement.
AGCCACTCCCACTGTTTTCTTGTAAAAGAAATTCTTTTTCTAGAAATACAGCATGCCTTGAAACAAACACCTTTTGTTCCAAGGGATGATAGAATTGGTAACCCTTCGTTTCCTTAGGGTATCCAATAAATAGACATTTATCAGACTTAGCATCCAATTTGTCTGATACAACCCGCTTCACGTAAGCAGGACAACCCCATATCTTAAGGTGAGTTAAGTGAGGTTTCTTACTATTCCAAATCTCATATGGAGTAGTAGAGACTACCTTGGTCGGGACTCTGTTTAATAAATAAACAGCTGTCTTAAGTGCATAACCCCAAAAGGATTTTGGAAGAGTTGCATGATTCATCATCGACCTAACCATGTCCATCAAGGTTCGGTTGCGCCTCTCAGATACACCATTATGCTGTGGTGTATATGGCGGAGTCCATTGGGATAATATCCCATTGTCCCTTAGATAATCTTGAAACTCTTGACTTAAGTATTCACCACCCCGATCGGATCGAAGTATTTTAATACTTTTGCCAAGCTGTTTCTCTACTTCATTTCTGAACTCTTTGAATTTATCAAAAGCTTCAGATTTGTGTTTCATCAAGAACACATATCCAATCGTGAGTGATCATCGATAAAGGTGATGAAGTAGTTATAGCCTCCTTGTGCTGGAGTTGACATTGGTCCACATACATCGGTATGTATTAGACCAAGCAACTCTCCCACTGGATTACCTTTTCCGGTAAAGGGTAATTTGGTCATCTTGCCTTTTAAGCATGATTCGCATGTATCAAATGAACCGGGTTCAAATGATTCCAAAATTCCACATCGGTGTAATTCGGTCATGCGTTTCTTACTTACATGGCCAAGACGACAATGCCAAGTGTAGGAGTCTATTCGATTATCTATTCGAGCACGTTTGTTGCTAACTTCGATATTGAAAACGTCACTGGATAAATCTAACGTGTAGATGCCATTGCACAAAGTTCCATTCCCATAAAGAACGCCATTTAAAGTTATGTAACAACAATTGTTACTAAAAGTTAAATGATAACCCTTTTCATTCAAACATGAAATAGATACAATGTTCTTTATCAACGAAGGAACGAAATAGCAATTATCCAATTCTAAGACACGTCCAGTGGGGAGCTTTAGCAAATATGTTCCGATGGCAACAGCAGCAATCTTTGCTCCGTTTCCAACTCGCAAATTCGCTTCTCCTTTGACGAGTCTTCTTCTATTCCTTAGCCCTTGTATGTCATTACATATATGTGAGCTACACCCAGTATCAAGTACCCATGTGTTTGAGGAAATAGAGTGACATTCAATAACGAAGATACTTGAAGAGGATGGGGCATCGGATGCCTTCTCTTTCAAGGACTCAAGATAAATCTTGCAGTTTCTTCGCCAGTGACCCTCCTTGCCACAATGATGGCAAGTGCCTTTTGGTTTCTTTTCAGTCTTTTTAGCCTTTTTCTTCTTTCCCTTATTCTGTTCTTTGGCCTTCCTCTTAGAACCTTTCTTTGAGGAACCAACTAACAGTATCGTCTTCTGATCCTGCTTTACAGAAGGCTCTATAGTCTTCAGCAGGTTGAGCAACTCAGGAAACTGGTCTGGAGTTGCATTTTCAGAAGGACGTTTGGGAAGTTGATCTTCAAGGACACAAGCAGGCTTTTCTGCCTTAAGGACTATCCTCAGGTTTCGAAGCCAGTCTATGAAGTTAGGCCCAGTTAATTTGTTGGTGTCCAAGATGGAAGGCAAATTCAGAGAAGACATGATCGAGTGATTAACCTAGAAATACAAATTGAGATTATGTGAGAAGATTTATTAAAGAATGTATCAACATACATAAATTAAATCCTATTTATTTTTCGAATTGATTCACCCTTATTATCAATTCGGGAGATCGTAGGAACATCTCCAAATAGGTTGATATCCAACCATAGATAAGAACAACCATGGCTGTGGCCATCAAGTTCCTCTTAGCTATGAAGGTAGGTAATTATACCGATTACACATCACATATATGTAACTATCACATTATGCTATCAACTAATTGAATGTTTGCATAAAACATTGGGTTGTTAACTCATTAACAAGTATGTATCATTATACATAGCACCCAACTGCACCTCTCTTTACATCGACCTTGGCTGTGGCACAACAAATCGATGCTCCAAGCTTAAGGCTGACCCATTAATCAAGAAATAGTTTTAACATGGTTGGAGCTCATTCAACCGCTTAGTCAGGCTTGGATGTGTCCAACAACCAAAACTAATGATTGACCTCTGACTCGAACTATATTATTCATAAACTAATTCCATGGTTTGAACATGTTGAGGTTCAAGTCGGGCATGGATGTGTCCATCAACCCAAGCGAGAAACAAAACTCCGATTCTAACCATATTAATGGAAGGTGTTGGCCTTAATATTTTGTAAGGGGTTTTGGGTCTCATTCTCTTTAAGCACATTCATGACATAAAATTATGTCATGACTAACGATTTCCTTAATAAAGTATGTATGTGACTTAATTTATCAAGTCTCATGAATTAAATTAGGAACCGGATTTCCTAATCATAATTTCATACTTTATTAAAGGAATTGTTTTGGGAAACAATTTCCTAAATTGTCATAATTAATTTCGGAAATAATATGTTCAAGACTTTGATTTCTCTAAATCAAATCTTATTAAATTAAGAGACAAATCCCTTAATTCAACCACATATTATTTTCATGAAAATCTCATTTAAGAAACTCTATAGGAAACCATTTTCCTAATTAATTTTGGAGACAACAATATGTAAGAGCATCACCTCTTAAACATATTTTATTCATGGATTTAATTAATTACAACAAATTGTTTTCTAAGGGTGGCTCCCCGAGGCTCAGATACCCAAAGAAAAGTAATGTGTTGTAAATCCAATTGGACGGCTCCCCGAGGCTCAATCCAATCAAACATGACAATTTCAATTAAAATTGGGAAATTAAATTACAACAACTAACTTTAAATTGGACGGCTCCCCGAGGCTCAATCCAAAATAAAGAATTTTGTTGTCAATTTAAAAACCAATTCAAATTTAATTGTCAATTAACTGTCCATGAATTTGTCTAGACTTTCTTAAAAGAAAGTGCCCAAAATTGCGAGATTTCGAAAATTGATTTTCAGAATAATTGTAAGTTTCTGGTACAAAGGAAACTTACATATTTCCAAAATTGGAAAATTTCTAAAATAGAAAAATTTCCAAAATTGGAAAGTTTCCAAAGATGGGAAGATTTCGAAATTATTATAAAATTTCAGAAAATAGAAAATTTCAAACGTTTGCGAAATTTCATGAGGATTTCCAAACTTTGAAATTCCTAAATCTAAAATTTATTATAATTCGAAAGTTTCCATAATTGAAAATTTTTTTTCCGAAATTGAGATCATGACAAAGTTTTCCACAAAACAATTATTTGATTAAGTCGAACACTAACCGGCTCTGATACCACTGTTGGGACCGGGTGCATGTCGACAAGGATACGAGTTCGTAAAATTTAAAATTTTTACGTGCAGCGGAAGAGTTTGCATAAAATAATTTCCTAAATTATTTTAACTTCGTATCTAGCATGCAACCTTATAGTGTATCGACATAATCATAAAATAAAAGTTTGCGAAAAAGTAAACTAATTTACTTTTGTACCTTGCGTAACTCGAAGAAAGGGACGAGATCCAACCGTAGCGTCCCTTGGAAGCTTCGCCTCTATTCGCGTCCACGCCGAGTTCTCTTCGGGATGACTTCGCAAAGTCACGAGTTTTGTGCCGACGAGAACTACTAGATTCTCGGAAGGCACAACTAGAAGGATAAGAGAAAATAATGAAAAACTAACCAACGAAGTAACGGAATCAAATTCCGGGAAGAGAGGAATCGCTATCCGCTTCTTCTTCTTCGCGTTCGGGTTCTCCTTCTTCTTCTTGAAGCTCACGCCAACCTCAACTAAGGGAGGAGTTGCGCCGGCCCTAAGTCACCAAGTGGGCGCCGGCCCTAGCTCCAAGTGGGCGCCGGCCCTAGGCAAGAGAGGGAGAGGGAGAAGAGAAGAGAAGAGATTAAGAGAGAGAGGGAGAGCTCTATGATTCAATTACTTGAATTGGAATTAAGGGCTAGCCTTTGGTTCCTTTATATAGTAGCAACTCCTTTGCTAAGTCTCCCTCTAAACCGAATTAACGGAATTAACGGAATTAGTTATAAGAAATTTATCTTATAAATTTTCTTATTGCTTATTCCGTTTAAGCCTAGTCTTATTATAACCATTTATAATAAAACAAATTAGTTATCATAAGAAATTTATTCTATAAATTTTCTTATGAATTTTATTATAACTAACTTTATAATAAAACTAATTATTTATCATAAGAAATTTATCCTATAAATTCTTATGAATTAATTCCGTTTAAACCAAGTCTTTATTATAAACTAATTTATAATAAAAACTAATTCTTCTTCTCTTTAAATTATGGAATAAATTTTATAAGAAATTTATAAACTTTCTTATTATGGAAAAATCAATTCATAATTGATTTTATAAAATTAAAATAAACCCAATTCATGGATTATTTTAATCTTCCATAAAAGAATAAATTTCTATAAATTTATTTATATAAATTTCTTTATACAAATTTATTTATCCATAATTCATAAAATAAATCGTGCTTGATTTATCTTATTAATTAAACCAAATAAATTGATTTAATTCCCTTTAATGGCCGGCCACCACAAGGAGGGTTAATACCCTCTTTGGCCGGCCAAAACCGACCCGAACCGATCGCGAATTAAACTCATTTAATTCGCCCAAAAAGCCTTCAAAAGACTTAGCCATTTTAGTTTCCATTGCGCCTCTGATTAACTCAGATTCGACTTATTTCTCTTGATCGGAAAATCCAATTTTCAACTCGTTTTAAATCCCTCGGATTACTCGTAGTGCGTGTGACTAAATAGGCTTTCGATTTATGTTGGCCGTCTATAATTAACTAATTATAGAACGATCATGAGTGGCACCTAGTAGTACATCATGATCCCCAATTAATCGAAAGATCAACGGTTTGACCTCAGAAGAAATTATTCTGAAACCCTTCAGCAGCTCTAATGAATCGTGCCCCATTCCCTTCACCACCTTATACCCACTTGGTTCAGGACACGGTCAATGGTGTCAGTCCCCACTAGGCTGACTACGTCACGCCTAGCCCAAGTAATGTCTTACTCGTCCTTTGGATTTCTAATTACTCTCATGTATTTTAGAGACTCTCACTCTAAACATGATATGCTCTGGCCAGAGGCTTTGAGTAACAATCCGACGATAGGCCTGGGTATACATCTCCTCGCAAGGAGTGGTGAATCCTTTGTAGGCTGTTCAAACATCTTCGGGCACTTCGACTTATACCCGATCATCCTGGGTCCACACCTCCTTGGAGATGCTTGCTTAAGATGTCAAAGTATAAGTCTCTATGACCAAGATGACTTGAACACCGCAAGTCAAAGGAACATCGCACTTAAGCCGCAGTAAGATCTTCATTGACATATCTACATGTAGATTCCCATATGAAGTCTTACAGCTAGTCACTCCAATGAACTAGTTCCCTTAACTGACATCCATGTTTATCTCCGGACATCCCAATGTCACCAGCCAGTGAGAATCAGCTGATTAGAGAATAACCCATGCTAGTCTCAACAGAATTGATAGTGTCCGTTTTTATCAATTCATCGACTAGGGATATTTTTAATACTTCACATTTGCGCATTTAGAGATAATCACTAGTTGTGATCTCATCACAAATTCTCTTATGCTGTGAGTTGTATTGCGGACATTCAGTAGATGAGTTTAAGATCCCAATCAAATACACAAGCATGTATACTCAAATAGTGAATTATCATTTATTAATATAAATGTTTTACAATCATAAGGCGATTGCCTTAGGACACTTCTCTCATATCACTAACACTTATCAACGTGCCGGATCAAATCCACCTGCAGGGTTTAGCACGATGAACCTTTTGAGCTCATCAAGGGGCATCATCACCCTGACTCACCATGACACAGATTCCATCAATAATCATTGGCACATCATATTATTAATATTATCTCCCAACTTATCGGGTCTATCGATCTAACAGAATAGATCTCACCCATTGATAAGTTAAAGAGATAATAATTAATAATATATGGCCGATATTAATTCGGGATTAAGGGATCGTCCTCCATAATATAAACTGAGGTCATATCTAATTATCTAGTAAGTACAAATCGGATAACCTCGGGTTTTGATCCTGCTCAATCTACTCATAGCACACTAATGTAGTTCTATGGTCAAGACCAACCACACCTAACTACACTACAACCATCCCGATGGGTTATCCAATTCCATCTCAGTTGTGGGCCTCTTATTTATACTAAGCAAGGAACTGATAACATGATCTTCCATGTGACACCACACACCATGTTATCTACAATGCAAAGTAAGTGGACTTCGTGTATGTACTAATATAAACAAATACCTAGTGTAGTTGTGATTCTCTTTTCATAATAAATATGTTCATATAATAAAAGTCATGTCTTTCAATATACACATCTTACAGAAGACTCTCCTCCCTTTGTCTAGTGATTGTAGCTCACGGTAAGGTTGAGGGAAGAAGAAGAAAAGAGAAGGTGAACACACCTTCTCCTTGTCGTGATCTAGGAGAGAGAAAAGGATGAGAGGAGAGAAAACATGGGTTGGATTGATTAGCCTTGGTTTCATGATCCCATGGGGTTTATATAGGTCTAAGGTAGGGACCAAGAGGAGGAGTTGGATCTTGGCCAGCTAATGGATCTAAACCCGATCCATTAATTAAGATTCATTCCACTAAAAGATCTTAATTGACCTTCCTCACCAACCCCCATGTTTTCATATGGTCTCCACATATTATGAGTCATCCATCCCCCCATGTTTAAGATATCGAATACCCATCAATTAATTTAATTTACTGACGTATTAAATTAATCAACTTCTAGATCCTTGATTAGTACCACTAAACCTTATCATCATGTTGGATCAAATCCACCTGCAGAGTTTAACATGATGAACCTTTTGAGCTTATCAAGGGGGCATAATCATCCTGACTCACCAGGACACGGATTTCGTCAATAATCAATGGCACACCATATAATTAATATTATCTCCCAACTTACCGGGCCTATCGATCTAACAGAATAGATCTCGCCCATTGGAAAATCAAAGAAATAACTCGGAGGGTTAGGTGTGAAAAGTCCTAGCTTGGAGCGCTAAGTGTGAAAAGTCCAAACTCCGAGGGTTAGGTGATGAAACCCTGGCTTGGAGGGCTAAGTTGGATGAAATCCCAGCTTAGAGGGCCAGGTCCTAGCTTGGAGGGCTAGGTTGAAGTCCCGGTGAGTGAGACTTGGCACGGAGTCTTGGTCCGAGGGACTGAGCACGAGTCAGGGGAGGCTGGGAGCCAGTTCTCTTGACTTAGAGTGGGTTTGGCCTTGCCCAGATCGGTCTGGTGACCGATCAGGAAAGTTGGCACGGAGGTCGCTCGTGGATCGGTCTGGTGACGATCCAGCGATGTCTGATCGGTCTGGTGACCGATCAGGGAGCTTCCAGTAACTTTGCCAAACCTACTGTTCGACTCCTGATCGGTCTGATGACCGATCAGGGAGAAACCTTGATCAATCAATCTGAACGATCAACTGTCGCGAGGTTTCTCAACCTGACCGATCAGACTAGAGCCTGATCGGTCAGGGAGTGTCCTGATCGGTATGGTGACCGATCAGCCATGTATCTCAGGTGGGATTATGGCAAGCAGATTTCTGGATCGGTTTGGTGAATGATCTGGTGACCGGTCAGGGTGACCGATCATACAAGCTTGCGATCCCAGGTTTCTCACTGGGGACCTATCAGGCTGGAGCCTGATCAGTCAGGGATCATTCTGATCCGTCCGGTGACTGATCACTTTAATTCAAACGCACTGTCAGACGCTCTGATCACGTCTGAACACAACTGTTGTCTCTGTTCTTAATCTCTGATATTTGATTCTCTGCTTGATTTTCTGTGCTAATGATCTGATCAAGGTTGTAGGTGATAGGAATGGATTCAAACACTCAAGGAGAGTCAATGGGAGTCTTTCCTTGGAGCAGGTTTGTCCGTTTTCCATCTCAGGTTGCAACAGACGCTGGCGCTGCTGGAGCTGCTGACTGGGGCTCGGCTGAGGGAAGCTCAGGGAGTCCAGAAGAGCTCAGTGGTAGGTGAGCAGTTGCAGGTGAGTAGCTGGAGGCTGCAGAGAGGTGCTATGACCTGGCAATCAGTGGGAGAGACTTAAGCGCTTAGTGGCGAAGAAGTCACAACACATCTCTGAGAATACTCGATCATTACTTTGCTACAACACTTGTGCTCTTGCGACAACTCTGTTCTATTGATCCATCTCTTGAGCAACTTTGTGATACTCGAGCACTTGGAAGAGAAACAAGAAGCTTGGCGAGTCCATCAGCGAGAAGACACGAAGAAGGGAGTTCTTGCGTGAAATCTGCGCTGAGTGGAGCTCGGTGAGAAGTTTGCTTGTGTTCTTGGGGTTCTTAGTGCTCAGTAAGATCCTTCTTGTGTTTCCTGTACTTAATACTTCAATTATCTTGAAACGCTGTGGAGAGGTTACTCCACCGAGAAGGAGGTTGCATTCTATCCGGATTTTGTGGGGCTTGATCTGTCGACGATCAAGGGATCGCCCACCTTAAGGGCACTCCAAGGAGTAGGGGCAAGTTATCCCCGAACCTTGTAAATCATCTTTGTTAGCATTCTCGTGCTTGTGCTTAACTTAGGGCTTAGATTTTGCATACTTTATTTTTGTATTGCTTCCGCTGTGCTACTAACCCTTTGAGTGCAGAAAATCGAAAAGTGCTAAAGTTCAAGTGTCTAGCTATATTCACCCCTCTCTCTAGCCATCCAAGTTCCAACAAGTGATTTTAGAGCTTGGGGCTCTGTTCAAGGCTTAACAACCGAGAGCTATCAACAATGACGTTGAGAGAAGGATTTAGGACAACCCGACCTCCCTTCTTTGATGGAGCAGATTTTCAATATTGAAGATGGAGTATTATCTAAAGATGGATATCAACACATGGTTCACTGTGAAGGAGGGTTTTACTCCTCCAAAGGATGATGAAAGAAAAGAATTGGAATCTTGGCGTTGGACGGCTGAGCAAACTCGGAAAAGCGAAGCCGACGCGAAGGCGGTGGTGACTTTGCAATGTCGGATGAACAAAGATCAACTCATCAAGGTTGGTCCCTTTACAAGTGCAAAAGATTTGTGGAATAAGCTCATTGAACTCCATGAGGGCACCCGAGACTCAAGAATCGCCAAGAGGGATTTGTTCCTCAACCAACTTCAAAACCTCTCCATGAAGGAGAATGAAACGGTGAGTGAATTACATGGTAAGTTCAAGGAAGTCCTCAATGGTCTCCACTCTATTGATGAAAAGGTCGAGAACTGTGACCTTGTGAGGTATGTGTTAAAAGCATTTCCAAGGAATGCCTTGTGGTCATCCATGGTGGATGCCTACAAGGTTTCCAAGGATTTGTCAATTGTCAAATTAAATGATTTATTTTGTGAAATGGAACTTCATGAAATGGCTAACAAAGGCCCCAAGGAGAAGGGGATTGCCTTAGTTGCAGGGGAAAAGACCAACGAGAAGAAGAAGGAGAAGGAAGCATCTTCATCTTCATCTTCTTCCGAATCCGAGTCCGAATCCGAGGAGGATGGCAGCGGGTCTTCTTCCTCTGAGATGACCAACTTTGTTAGAAGAATGATGAGGAAGAGTCGGCGCTTCAAGGGTAAAGGTAACCCTAGTGAAGCTAGAGTTAATAAATCTAACATTACTTGTTATGAGTGTAACAAGAAAGGGCATTTCAAGAAGGACTGCCCGAAGCTCAAGAAGAAGGAGGATAAACCAAAGAAGAAGAAGAAGGCCTTGAAGGCCACTTGGGATGAATCCTCCTATAGTTCATCCGATGAGGAGAAGGATGAGAAGAGCACTCGCCATGTAGCACTCATGGCATTGAAAGATCAAGAAAGCAGTGATGAATCGAGTGACTCATAAAATGCGGCTTCATCATCCTTGGATGATGAAGAGGTAATCACTCCCGAACTCGATAAATGCTATAGGACTATTGCTTGTTTAACTGATTTATTGAAAAAGTCAAAATCAAAGGTTAAAGCATTGAAATTAGAGGTTGAACAATTGAAATCCTCGAAGGATGAGGATGTTGATGATTTACATGTAGAAATATTAGAAGATGAGAACAAATCATTGAAGAGTGAAGTTGAGAGACTCAAGAGTATTCTTGAGAAATTCTCAACTAGCTCAAAAACTTTAGATATGATTTTGAATGCCCAAAGAGCAGTCTACAATAGGGCCGGTATTGGTTGTAGCGACCCGCCTTCTCTGCCTTAGACGGCCCGCTACTTTCTCTACTTCTCTACTCTAATGCATGACTAAAAATGCGGAAATCTTTTTTTTTTTCTTTTAAATTCATCTAAGAATGATATTCTAACTTAAATAGTCATGCATGATACCATGTCACACTTTCTTTCTCAAAAACTCGTAAGAAAATACCTATTGAAACTTGCCTCGCCCAACTCAGCTTACGGGTATCAGTCGACTGGTACTGTACCAGTCGACTGATAGGCCTGAAATCTGAAAATTCAGGTTTCGAAACTTGTTTCAAAAGCCCACCAAATATATAGTTTCGAGCAATATAAAATCATGACACCATTTCTACACTCTATACCAGTTTTCTAAACAATTCAGCCAATCAAGACGGATCCATAAACTTGAAATTAGAACTCTTGTGGAAGTAAATAAGCTATTCAAGTTTATATGAACTTTAACCTTAGAGTTTGTACCAATCTTGACTCCTATGCATTCATAACACCAAATATATGTTCTATAACCTTGCTAAAGCATTATGAAATGTGAATGCAACTTTTCTAAACATATTTAAGAAATAAAAACTTGATTCAAAGAGAAATTAATACTATCTTGACACATGCATCTATTTCTCTAACAAAGTATCAATATTTCAAACTACTCACACTTCTACTCATCCAATGTAATCATAAGGATATGTATGCTAAATAAAATGACATGGAATCTTTACTCTAAGAAATTGAGCATGTGAGACTATCCAAAGCTTAAATGTTCGCTAAACTCCATAAAGCAAGAACTTGAAATTTAAATAAACTAAAACATTGTAATTCAAATAACTAAATTGTCTCGTCTCAAGGATCTCTCCAAAATCAGCCACCACACACACTTTACTCAGCACCGCCTCGTCGCCTTCCTTCAGAATTGCTTGCCTTTACCTTTATCTGCAATAAGAGGAAATGCAACTAGTAAGCAAAAAGCTTAGTAAGTACTATCTAGCTCACAAAATCTCGAAATGTACAAACATGCTTCTTGATCAATATGGAAATCATATGAGATACTTATATGCTTGAAAGAAAACTAAGGACATGTATAACTCAAAACATGCATACTCAAGCATTAATAAATCTCAATTTACTTTTCTTGGCTCAACTTGAAGCTTTAGCTATTCTTTAACTTTTTGAAAACTCTTTAAACTTTAGAAAACTTTGCTAAAGCATATACTTGAAAATAATAATCACTTGGATCCACTGAAGACGTAAGTACCATCTCATGCACGTTCCCTAAAAGGTTGGGGTAGCGAGCCACCAATCCTAATAGAGCAGACCTTGGTCTACCAGGGCCAAGACCTTGGAATTGGACACCTGGATTTCTTTAACGACGCCCTTGGATGCCGGGTACTGGCCTTGGAAAATAAAATAGCTTTTCTTTCTTTTCTTTCTTATCTGTAAATGCCTTGGCATTTTCTCGAGCACCTTGCGTGCTAAAATCCCTAAGTCTTGACTTTTGGGGATTTCTTAAGGCCTTGGCCTTTTCTTTTCTTATCTTTATCTTCTTCTCATAACTTTCTTAGCCCCTAATCTCATATAGGGTGCTTAATCAAACTTATACAAGCATATAATGAACTAAGATCACATGAAAAATCTCAAACTAAAGGTAAATGTCTCTTTTAAAATTTTTAAAGGAAATTCTTGCGGAAAAACCGCCTCTTACTGCAGGTGAGCAGTACTTACTTTGATATCTTGGACTTACAACCAAGATTGACGTCTAGGGCTCGGAAGAAAATTGAGATCTCGGAGATTTCTTCGCGCCTATGCGTTCCTCTCGTCGCGGGGATTCCGAATATAGGAAAATCTCTTGGAGGAGAGCCTTGGCCGGCCCTCTAGGCCTTGGTGTGGTGTCGCCCAAGAGAGGAGAGGGGAAAGGAGTCGGCGCAAGGTGTTGGGCGAGGGAGAGAAAGGGTTTAGGTTGAGAGAAAATAAAATTTCTCTCTTTAATTATCTATTTATACTTATGGGGCGAATTTACCTAACTATACCTTATCTATTGTTTCGCCCAATTTATTTCAACAAAACCAACTAGCCCAGCTGGTCACGCGCACGCCTGGTCTCGTGCTGGTCGCGGGTTCGAACCCCCTGCTGCCCTTAAATGTTTTTCCTTTTTTAAAAATACTAAACGGACTCGGAAAATTCCATAAAAATATTCTAAAAATTTCTAAAAATATCTAGAATATTTCTAAACCATTTTTAAATAATTCTAAGGACTTTAAGAACTAAAAATGGGAATTTTGGGGCGTTACAATCCCCCATACCTTATAAAAAGTTCGTCCTCGAACTTAGAATAATTCTGGATATCTTTCTCTCATGCTGTCCTCACGTTCCCAAGTAGCCTCCTCATGCTTTTGATTCTGCCAGATGACCTTCACTAGTGGCACTTCTTTGTTTCTTAATCTTTTAACTGCTTTGTCCACTATCTGTGTCGGTCTGCTCTCATAGCTAAGATCTTCTTGGATCTGTACTGACTGAGGCTGAATCACTTGGCTAGGGTCGTGAATACACTTCTTTAGCATGGAGACATGGAATGTACTGTGGATAGCTGACATATCCTCTGGTAAGTCCAACTCATATGCTACCTTACCAACCCTCCTTATGATCTTGTAGGGTCCTATGTAGCGAGGACTTAGCTTACCCTTTTTACCAAATCTCATCACTCCCTTCATAGGAGCGACCTTGAGAAATACTGAATCTCCAACTTGGAATTCAAGTGGCCTACGGCGTGTGTCAGCATAACTTTTCTGTCTACTCTGGGCAGTCTCAATCCTCTGGCGGATCGTCTGGATAGCCTGAGTGGTCTCATCTATAAACTCAGTCTGGCTGCCTAGTCCTGACTCCATCTCTTTCTTCTCACCAGCTTCTTGCCAACATATGGGTGATCTGCATTTCCTGCCATACAATGCCTCATAAGGTGCCATCCTGATGGTGGCCTGATAGCTATTGTTGTAGGCAAACTCAGCTAAGCACAGAAATTTGCACCAACTACCTTTAAAGTCCAATGCACAAGCCCTGAGCATGTCTTCTAAAATCTGATTTACTCTCTCTGTTTGTCCATCTGTCTGGGGATGGAAAGCTGTGCTGAACTGAAGTCTGGTGCCTAGGGCGTCCTGTACACACCTCCAAAAATGGGAGATGAACCGCCCATCTCTGTCAGAAACGATCGACTTCGGAACTCCGTGAAGCCTGATTACTTCTTTCACATACAGCTGTGCTAAATGCTCTACTGAGTGCGATAACTTGATGGCTAGGAAGTGGGCAGACTTGGTCAATCTGTCCACTATCACCCAAATCGCATCGTGTCCATGGGTGGTTCTTGGAAGACCTGTGATAAAGTCCATGGATATTTCTTCCCACTTCCACTCTGGAATGGAAAGTGGCTGTAGAACTCCTCCTGGTCTCTGGTGCTCTGCTTTGACTCTCTGGCAGGTCAAGCAGGTACTGATATATCTGGCCACGTCTCGCTTGAGTCCAGACCACCAGAACCTTTGCTTTAAATCTTGGTACATCTTGGTAGAACCAGGATGCATAGAGTACGGGGTGCTGTGGGCTTCTTCTAAAATATTCTTCCTTAGTTCCTCATCATTGGGGACGCAAAGGCGGTCTCCAAGATAAAGGATGCCACTATCTGATATTCGAAACTCTGAATTTTCTGCCTCTTGGATATCCTGCTTGATCTTCTGGATCTCTGGGTCTTGGCTTTGCTTTCTTTGTATATCCACAAGCAGGGTTGACTCTAGAGTCAATGCAGAAAGTTGCCCAATGATTACCTCGACTCCAAAATCCTTTATTTCCTTCTGAAGTGGTAGAGACAGTGATGATAAGGACATCAGTGCTGCACAGGATTTCCTACTCAGTGCATCTGCCACTTTATTAGCTTTACCTGGGTGGTAGAGGATTTCACAGTCATAATCTTTGACCAACTCTAGCCACCTGCGCTGCCTCATATTCAGATCCTTCTGAGTGAAGAAGTACTTCAAACTCTGATGGTCTGTGAAGATTCTGCACTGCTCTCCATACAGGTAGTGTCTCCAGAGCTTCAGTGCAAAACCACAGCTGCTAGCTCAAGGTCATGAGTGGGTAATTCTTCTCATAGTCCTTGAGCTGTCTGGAGGCATATGCTATTACTTTACCATCTTGCATGAGGACAGCTCCAAGGCCCATCTTGGATGCATCACTGTAGATGTCAAAGGCCTTGTCACTCTCTGGAACAGTCAGGATGGGAGCACTAGTCAATCTTTTCTTCAGCTCTAGAAAACTGTGCTCGCATTTATCTGACCATTCAAACTTCTTGTTCTTTCTGGTCAGGCTGTGAGTGGAGAGGCTACTCTGGAAAAGTTCTCCACAAATTTTCTGTAATATCCTGCCAGGCCTAAGAAGCTTCTGATTTCACTGGCATTCTTGGGTCTACACCAGTTGCTGACTGCTTCTATCTTGGCTGGATCAACTTGAATGCCTTCTTTGGATACAATGTGACCTAGGAAGGCACCTGATCTAGCCAAAACTCACACTTTGAGAATTTTGCATAGAGCTTCTCCTGCTGAAGGATCTGCAGCACTATCCTCAAGTGTGTAGCATGGTCCTCTGGAGTCTGTGAGTATATGAGAATATCATCAATAAATACCATGACGAATTTATCGAGATACTCCCTGAAGATGTGGTTCATCAGCTCCATGAAGCTGCTGGAGCATTGGTCACTCCAAAAGGCATCACTACAAATTCGTAGTGGCCGTATCTTGTACTGAAAGCAGTCCTTGGCACATCACTCTCCTTCACTCTGAGCTGATGGTAACCTGATCGCAGATCTCTCTTGGAGAACACTGTGGCTCCCTTCAGCTGATCAAATAAATCATCTATCCTTGGCAAAGGATATCTGTTATTGATGGTTACCTTATTCAAAGCTCGATAATCTATGCACATTCGCATAGGTCCATCTTTCTTCTTGACAAACAGTACAGGAGCTCCCCAAGGTGAATGACTGGGGCGGATGACACCCTTGTCAAGCAGCTCTTGCAATTGTTCTTGTAATCCTTTCAGTTCTACTGGTGCCATGCGATAAGGTGCCTTCGAAATTGGGTTGGTTCCTGGGGCCAACTCAATTTCAAACTCAATTTCCCGAATGGGAGGGAGTCCTGCTAACTCTTCGGAAACACCTCAGGATAGTCACAGACTACCCTCACTTCTCCTCTCTTGAATCCTTCTCCTTAACTCGCATCCACTATATGAGCTAGAAAACCAGAGCACCCCTTCTCTAACATTCTCTGAGCTTGTAAGGTAGGTAGGAACCTATTTATCTTTCTCCTTGGGTCTCCAATAAACTAAAATGAAGGTTCTGCTTCTGGTGTGAACTTGACTTTTTCCTTGCGGCAGTCTATAGAAGCATTATACTTGCTCAAGAAGTCCATTCCTAAAATGACATCGTAATCCTTCATCTCAAGGACTAACAAGTCACTGTAGAGCTCTCGGTTGGAAATCTAGATTGATACTGCCCTTAGCCTCTCAGTAGAGGCCATTACTTCCCTTGACGGTAAGGTTGTTAAGAACTTCATCGTTCAACCTTTCTGGTGGCCTTTATACTGGTTAAGTAGTGCTCAGTGATCAAAGCACTACTTATTAGTTCTTCAAGGTTTGCAGCCTCTTAACACCGCTAGCCCCCCTTCAACGCTATCTCAGGCCTTAACATCTTGAGCATTAGCCTAACTATCTCTTTTTCTTGCTAACTAGCTCTGGGCACAGATGAGCCAACCGCTTAAACATCTTCACTGCTTCATCCACGGATAGTTCTCCTTGTCTGAACTCGTGAATTCATCGTAATGCTGTTGGTTACTTGCATGTGAAAGTATTCTTCGAAGAACTCAGTCTCGAAGTCGGCCCATGTCATCTGGCTGACATTTCTCTTGGCCTTGACTCTCTTCCACTATATTCTAGCATCTCCCGTAAGGCAAAAGATGCACACTTTATCTTCTCTACCTCATGCCAGTCCAGTAGCCCTACTATTCTTTCCAACGTTTTGAACCATGCTTAAGCATCCCATGGTTTGCTTGTGCCTGGGAAGTTCCCTGGCTTCGGTTTCTCCTACTGAATGAGGTACGCTTCTTGCCTTACTCCCCTTGCCGAACTACAGATGTAATCGATGGGTCTTCGATCACAACTGGTGCCACTACATTCGCCACTGGCGAGGTAATAATAACGACCTGCTGGTTAGCCATCCTAGTGGCAATAACTTGCTGTTGTTCTGCTAACTGTCTCTGTAACTGAGCCACCACTCTAAGAGATTTGGTGGGGGTACTGACTCTGTTGCCTCTTACCCTCTAGGAGCTTGCTCCTCGTTTTGGGCCTTTCTAGGACGTCCTCAAATGTATAACTTAACACTTAATGGTAATGTTCCCAAACTTGCTTTAGGATATAACAAGACCTTGGTCTTGATTCTTATCTCATTTCTTAGTCCTAGAACTCGTTCTAGGGCTTAGTAAGACCTTGGTCTTACTCAAAACTTTTATCAAGCACCTTGCGTGCCATAATCCCAAAACTTACTTTTGGGCAAATCAAGTAAGTACTTAAGCATTTCTCTAATATCCATTCTAGGGATTAAACATGATTCCGTGATACTAAGGTATTAAACATGCTTCCTTGTTCTATGCACATATGAGTAAGTACTTAAGCATTTCTCTGTACTGCAATTAAATAAAGGAGCAATAGAAAAACTGAAACTTAAAACTTTCTTACTTGAAGACGGCAAGGTTGATGCTGATGTGTGTGTGATGCTGGAGAATGGGAACTGCTCTGATACCACCTGTAGCGACCCGCCTTCTCTGCCTTAGACGGCCCGCTACTTTCTCTACTTCTCTACTCTAATGCATGACTAAAAATGCGGAAATCTTTTTTTTTCTTTTAAATTCATCTAAGAATGATATTCTAACTTAAATAGTCATGCATGATACCATGTCACACTTTCTTTCTCAAAAACTCGTAAGAAAATACCTATTGAAACTTGCCTCGCCCAACTCAGCTTACGGGTATCAGTCGACTGGTACTGTACCAGTCGACTGATAGGCCTGAAATCTAAAAATTCAGGTTTCGAAACTTGTTTCAAAAGCCCACCAAATATATAGTTTCGAGCCATATAAAATCATGACACCATTTCTACACTCTATACCAGTTTTCTAAACAATTTAGCCAATCAAGACGGATCCATAAACTTGAAATTAGAACTCTTGTGGAAGTAAATAAGCTATTCAAGTTTATATGAACTTTAACCTTAGAGTTTGTACCAATCTTGACTCCTATGCATTCATAACACCAAATATATGTTCTATAACCTTGCTAAAGCATTATGAAATGTGAATGCAACTTTTCTAAACATATTTAAGAAATAAAAACTTGATTCAAAGAGAAATTAATACTATCTTGGCACATGCATCTATTTCTCTAACAAAGTATCAATATTTCAAACTACTCACACTTCTACTCATCCAATGCAATCATAAGGATATGTATGCTAAATAAAATGACATGGAATCTTTACTCTAAGAAATTGAGCATGTGAGACTATCCAAAGCTTAAATGTTCGCTAAACTCCATAAAGCAAGAACTTGAAATTTAAATAAACTAAAATATTGTAATTCAAATAACTAAATTGTCTCGTCTCAAGGATCTCTCCAAAATCAGCCACCACACACACTTTACTCAGCACCGCCTCGTCGCCTTCCTTCAGAATTGCTTGCCTTTACCTTTATCTGCAGTAAGAGGAAATGCAACTAGTAAGCAAAAAGCTTAGTAAGTACTATCTAGCTCACAAAATCTCGAAATGTACAAACATGCTTCTTGATCAATATGGAAATCATATGAGATACTTATATGCTTGAAAGAAAACTAAGGACATGTATAACTCAAAACATGCATACTCAAGCATTAATAAATCTCAATTTACTTTTCTTGGCTCAACTTGAAGCTTTAGCTATTCTTTAACTTTTTGAAAACTCTTTAAACTTTAGAAAACTTTGCTAAAGCATATACTTGAAAATAATAATCACTTGGATCCACTGAAGACGTAAGTACCATCTCATGCGCGTTCCCTAAAAGGTTGGGGTAGCGAGCCACCAATCCTAATAGAGCAGACCTTGGTCTACCAGGGCCAAGACCTTGGAATTGGACACCTGGATTTCTTTAACGACGCCCTTGGACGCCGGGTACTGGCCTTGGAATATAAAATAGCTTTTCTTTCTTTTCTTTCTTATCTGTAAATGCCTTGGCATTTTCTCGAGCACCTTGCGTGCTAAAATCCCTAAGTCTTGACTTTTGGGGATTTCTTAAGACCTTGGCCTTTTCTTTTCTTATCTTTATCTTCTCTTTTCTTTTCTCATAACTTTCTTAGCCCCTAATCTCATATAGGGTGCTTAATCAAACTTATACAAGCATATAATGAACTAAGATCACATGAAAAATCTCAAACTAAAGGTAAATGTCTCTTTTAAAATTTTTAAAGGAAATTCTTGCGGAAAAACCGCCTCTTACTGCAGGTGAGCAGTACTTACTTTGATATCTTGGACTTACAACCAAGATTGACGTCTAGGGCTCGGAAGAAAATTGAGATCTCGGAGATTTCTTCGCGCCTATGCGTTCCTCTCGTCGCGGGGATTCAGAATATAGGAAAATCTCTTGGAGGAGAGCCTTGGCCGGCCCTCTAGGCCTTGGTGTGGTGTCGCCCAAGAGAGGAGAGGGGAAAGGAGTCGGCGCAAGGTGTTGGGCGAGGGAGAGAAAGGGTTTAGGTTGAGAGAAAATAAAATTTCTCTCTTTAATTATCTATTTATACTTATGGGGCGAATTTACCTAACTATACCTTATCTATTGTTTCGCCCAATTTATTTCAACAAATCCAACCAGCCTAGCTGGTCACGCGCGCGCCTGGTCTCGTGCTGGTCGCGGGTTCGAACCCCCTGCTGCCCTTAAACATTTTTCATTTTTTTAAAAATACTAAACGGACTCGGAAAATTCCATAAAAATATCTAGAATATTTCTAAACCTTTTTTAAATAATTCTAAGGACTTTAAGAACTAAAAATGAGAATTTTGGGGCGTTACATTGGTTACCGACCCAAAGAACCATCATTTGTGTCCTTAATGTCTATGACTGATGTTAGACAATCTAAGACACCTAGGGTTCAAAGAAAGGTAGTCAAGGCATGGGTGCCTAAGTCTTGCTTAGTATGTGCTTTAGGTCCCAAGATTTGGGTACGTAAATCTTCTATTTTTCGAATTGTGTAGGCTTTGATTGAGGGGGAGCATCTATCAACTTGGTTCGTTGATAGTGGGTGCTCCAAACACATGATCGGTGATAGATCTCTATTTACCACCCTTCAAAGAAAAAGTAGAGGTAATGTTTCCTTTGATAACAATGGTAGTTTTAAGGTTATATGAATAGGAGACATTCAAATATCCGAATGTCTTAGAATTAAGAATGTCCTTCTAGTCAAGGGGATGACATTTAATCTCCTAAGTGTCAGTCAATTGTGTGATGCGGGTTACATAATTGATTTTCAATCAAGTCAATGTCTAGTTAGACAACATGACACATTGGACACGGTACTAGTAGGCACTAGGATAGATAACATTTACCAAGTTTCATTTAAAAGTGCTACTAATGCTTTTGTTAAGTGTTTCATGTCAAGAGAAGATGAATCTACCCTTTAGCATCGGAGGCTAGCACATGTGAACATGAAGAATATCCGGAAGTTAGCCAACAAGAGATTAGTTCGTGGCTTACCAAGCATCAAGTATGAAAAGGACGAACTTTGTGATGCATGTCAAATGGGTAAGCAAACAAAATCTACACATAAAGGTAAAAACACTGTAAGTACTTCTACCGCATTGAATTTACTTCACATGGACTTGTTTGATTATAGTACGTACGATTATATCATTGAATGGTAGTAGATATTATTTTGTTATCATTGATGATTTTACTAGATATAATGGACATATTTTCTAAAACATAAGGATCAAACCTTAGATGTTATTATTTCTTTTTGTAGAAGAGTTGAAAATGAAAAATCATCAACAATTAAGACAATAAGAATGATCATGGAGGTGAATTCCAAAATCAAAGATTTTTAGAGTTTTGTCAAGATAGAGGGTATAGACATGAGTTCTCCATTCCTAGAACACCACAACAAAATGGTGTTGTAGAGAGGAAGAACCGTGTTTTACAAGAGGCTACACGAAGCATGCTTAATGAGTATTTATTACCGAGTTACTTATGGGCTGAAGCTATGAACACAGCTTGCTACATGCAAAATTGAGTCCTCATACATAGATTTCTAGGAAAGACTCCTCATGAACTTTGGTTTGAAAAACCACCTACGGTTAAACACCTTAGGGTGTTTGGTTGTAAGGTGTTTATTCTAAACACCAAGGACCATCTTGGAAAGTTCATAGCAAAAGCTAATGAAGGGATACTGGTCGGGTACTCTCTCGTTAGCAAAGCTTACAGAGTCTACAACAAAAAGTCTAGAGTAGTTGAAGAGTCTTCTGATGTTGTCTTTGAATAAATTCCCAAAGTAAATGATCAATCAGAAGATGTTGAAGGAGCTCAATTCGAACTCAAGCAACTGAGTTTGGATGGAAGTCCAAGTGTTGTAGATGGTGGTGATGAGTCTGATGACGGTGAGCCTAGACAACACATAGATCAGCCGAATCCTGAGGCTGAGCTTGTGTCTAGTGACATCATTCATAAAGCACCTCCAACGCCAAGGGAAACAAGGTTAGCCTCTAGTCATCCCCAAGACCAAATTGTTGGAGACATCCATCATGGGGTTAGGACTAGATCATTCTTTAGGAATGAGGCTAATGAAGTTGCCCTAATTTCCGAAATTGAACCTAAAAAAATTGATGAAGCATTAAATGATCCCGATTGGATCATTGCTATGCAAGATGAACTAGATCAATTCGAAAGAAGTCAAGTTTGGGACTTAGTCCCTAGACCTAAGAAGACCACCATTATTGGAACCAAATGGGTCTTCAAAAATAAATTGAACCATAAGAGAGAAATAATAAGAAACAAGGCACGCTTAGTAGCCAAGGGCTACATTCAAGTTGAAGGCCATGACTACGATGAGACCTATGCTCCTGTGGCACGATTAGAGTCCATCCGATTGATGCTTGCATTTACAGCACATCGTGGTTTCAAGCTATGTCAAATGGATGTCAAATCAACCTTTCTAAATGGGTTCATAAGAGAAGAGGTCTATGTCGAACAACCTCCGGGGTTTGAGAGTACCGAATTCCCAAACCACGTGTTCAAACTCAAGAAGACACTTTATGGCCTTAAACAAGCACCCCGAGCTTGGTATGAAAGGTTGTCAACATTTCTCATTGAGAAAGGTTTTGATAGAGGACAAATAGACCCTCCACTGTTTCTACGGAGAGATGGTGATAATATATTTGTAGCCCAAGTATATGTCAATGACATAATTTGTGGCTCAAACAATAAGGGCTATTTGAATGAGTTTATTGGACACATGGAGAGTGAATTTGAGATGAGTCTAGTAGGAGAATTGACTTTCTTCCTTGGACTCAAAATCAAACAAACCCGAGATGGGATCCATGTGCACCAATCAAAGTACACTCAAGAGATGCTCCGAAAATTTAACATGAGTGATTCAAAAGAGGTAACCACTGTTAGTGATATGAGAGAAGTATCCTAAGGCAATCGCCTTATGATTGTAAACATTTATTTTAATAAATCCAAATTCACTATTTGAGTATACATGTTTGGTATTTGATTAGGATCTTAAACTCATTTACTGAATGTCCGCAATGCAATTCACAGCATGAGACAATTTGTGATGGAATCACAACTAGTGATTATCTCTACGTGTGCAATTGTGAAGTATTGAAAATATCCCTAGTCGATGAATTGATAAAAATGGACACTATCAATTCTGTTGAGACTAGCATGGGTTATTCTCTAATCAGCTGATTCTCACTGGCTGGTGACATTGGGATGTCCGGAGATAAACATGGATGCTAGTTAAGGGAACTAGTTCATTGGAGTGACTGGCTGTAAAACTTCACATGGCAAGTCTATATATAGACATGTCAATGAAGTTCTTACTGCAGCTTAAGTGTGATGTTCCTTTGACTTGCGGTGTTCAAGTCATCTTGGTCATGGAGACTTATACTTTAACATCTTAAGCAAGCATCTCCAAGGAGGTGTGGACCCAGGATGGTTGGGTATAAGCCGAAGTGCCCGAATATGTTTGAACAGCCTACAAAGGATTCAACACTCCTTGCGAGGAGATGTATACCCAGGCCTATCATCGGATTGTTACTCAAAGCCTCTGGCCAGAGCATATCATGTTTAGAGTATGAGTCTCTTAAATACATGAGAGTAATTAGAAATCCAAAGGACGAGAAAGACACTACTTGGGCTAGGTGTGACATAGTCAGCCTAGTGGGGACTGACACACACAGACCATGTCCTGAACCAAGTGGGTATAAGATGGTGAAGGGAATGAGGCACGACTCATTAGAGCTGCTGAAGGGTTTCAGAATTACTTCTGAGGTCAACCGTTGATCTTTCGATTAATTGGGGGTCATGATGTACTACTAGGTGCCACTCATGATCGTTCTATAATTGGTTGATTATAGACGGCCAACATAAATCGAAAGCCTATTTAGTCACACGCACTACGAGTAATCCGAGGGATTTAAAACGAGTTGAAAATTGGATTTTCCGATCAAGAGAAATAAGTCGAATATGAGTTAATCAGAGGCGTAATGGAAGCTTAAAATGGCTAAGTCTTTTGAAGGCTTATTAGGTAAATTAAATGAGTTTAATTCGCGATGGGATCGGCTCGGTTTGGCCGGCCAAAGAGGGTGCTTTGGCCAGCCACAACAAGGGGAAGAAACCAATTAATTTGGTTTAATTAATAAAATAAATCTAGCGCGATTTGTTTTATAAATTATGGATAAATAAATTGATATATAAAGAAATTTATATAAAGAGATTTATAAAGAAATTTGTAGAAATTTATTCTTTTTATGGAAATTAAAATAAACCATGAATTGGTTTAATTTTAATTAATAAAATCAATTATGAATTGATTTTTCCATGATAAGAAAATTTTATACAAATTTTATTCCATAATTAAAAGGAGAGATGTATTTGTTTTATTATAAAGTTAGTTATAATAAAACTTGGCTTAAACGGAATAATTCATAAGAAAATTTATAGAATAAATTTCTTATCAAAATTTCGTTAAGAGGGAGACTTGGCAAGGGAGAGGCTACTATATAAAGGAACCAAAGGCAAGCCTTTAATTCCTAATTGAGTTATCAAGAGATCTAGTAGTTCTCTCCCTCTCTCTCTTATTCTCTCCCCCTCTCTTCCCTTAGGGCCGGCGCCCATCTTCTTCCCTTAGGGCCGGCACCCACTTCCTCCCCTAGGGCCGGCGCACATCCCAAGGGTGGCCGAGAGCTTCATCCTCCAAGAAGGTGCCGAAGAAGAAGAAGCGGATCGCGACTCCTTCCTTCCTTTCCCGGAATTTTGATTCCGTTACTTGGTGGTTAGTTTCCTTTCTTCTCTCTTGATCTTCTAGTTGTGCCTTTAGAGAATCTAGTAGTTCTCGTCGGCATAAAACTCGTGACTTTGCGAAGTCATCTCGAAGAGAACTCGGCGTGCGGATAGAGGCGGAGCTTCCAAGGGACGCTACGGTTGGATCTCATCCCTTACTTCGAGTTACGCGAGGTATTAAGTAAATTAATTTACTTTTCCGCAAAGTTTTAATTTATGATCATGTCCACACATCATAAGGTTGCATGCTAGATACGTGGTTAAAAATAATTTAAGAAATTATTTTATGCTAATTCTTCCGCTGCATGTAAAAATTTAAAATTTTACGAACCCGTATCCTTGTCAACATGCACCCGGTCCCAACAACCACTCCCATGGCTACAAATACAACACTAGATAATGATGAGAGTGGTAAACCTGTTGACCTAACTCAATATCGGAGCATGATAGGGAGTCTGCTATACCTCACAGCCAGTCGACCTGATATTCTTTTTGCTGTGGGTATGTGCGCTAGGTATCAAGTATGCGCCTAGGAATCTCATTTAATTGCTATTAAACGAATTTTACGATACCTTAAAGGTACAATTGGAGTTGGCCTATGGTACCCCTGTACCGAGCCTTTTGACCTAAGCTGCTATACCGATTCCGACTATGCTGGATGCAAGTTGGATCGGAAAAGCACAAGTAGGGGTTGCCAATTTCTAAGTTCATTTCTAGTTAGTTGGTCAAGTCGGAAGCAACATTTGTGGCTCTCTCCATGACCGAGGCAGAATATATCGCCATGGGAGTGAGCATATCACAATTGTTGTGGATGATTCATACATTAGAGGACTATGGATTAAGCTACAAGGGTGTGCAAGTGTTGTGTGACAACATTAGCACAATTAATCTAACCAAGAATCCAGTCCATCATTCTAGGACTAAGCATATTGAAGTGCGTCACCACTTCATTAGGGATCATGTAGCTAGAGGAGATATTGTACTCTCTCATGTAGAGTCCAAATCGAATTTAGCAGACATTTTCACTAAACCACTCCCCGAGAATGAATTTAGTTTCTTAAGAAGGGAATTAGGAATATGTCGTGCTTCATAGAAATTAACAAGCATTCAAAACCCTTCATGATTATTTCAAATTGTTGGGAACAATTGGGTAACTTGGGGACATCTCACACAAACTATAAGGGTTAACAAAACATTTTTGTTTGCTAGAAATGGGGTGAGATGCTAGGATCAACTTAATTTCTCAAAATGTCAATGCATCCCTTGAGAAATTTGGTTGACGAGATAATAATCACTACGGTGACCAAGTATAGGGAAAACCAATGCATAACATATGTGTACTTGGCTCCATGATCATACTTGGACATTCCAATAAAGGAAACTTGATTGGAAACGTTATTTGGATACAAACTTGGTTGAAAATTGATTGAATGGTTTTGATTGAGTTTGACTCCACTTGGGTGGAGCAAAGTGTGTGTTAGACCCATAAGGACCTTTGATCCTTGTTAAAGGATCAATTATAGTCATGAGAACACTTCCAAGATCGATAAACATTCATATGATCTTATCAGAAATCGTCTGGGAGTCTGAAACTGAAATTTCAGATCGTATCAGAAAAATTCAGGGATCCTGATCGGTCACTGGATCGATCAGGAGTATGTCTGATCGGTCCAACGGACCGATCCAGCCGAATTGTGATACCCCTCTGCAATCTCTCTGTGTTGGTCTGGTTCGGTCCATAGATCGATCTGGATCACTGTGTGGATCGGTCCACAGACCAATCAGGAGGCACACGAAAAATCGAGCAAACCTACTGATCGCTCCCTGATCGATCAGCCGATCGATCAGGAGCCTACCTGATCGGTCACCCGACCGATCAGGACCAAGCCATACCGATCAGGATGGGGCCTGATCAGTCTGGGCGCTCTCAGATCGAACGGTGATACGTTCGATCACATTAAATTGCGGTTGGTGGACCGATCCACCAACCTATTAACTCCTCGTTTCTCTTCATTCACGAACCCTAAGCGCCGAACGACCCTTCCACCCTCCTCTTCGTGTGCAACCTGTGAGAGTTTCAGTGAGGTTTTCTAAGCTCCGTGGAAGTTTTTTACTTGCGTAAAGTTTCCTCTCCGAGGTTCTCTTTTTCTTCCTGGGCGAGATCTTTGAGTTCTCTAGGTGTTTTCTTCTTCAAACTATCCAGATCGTCGCATGGCCCCTAAGTAAGTGTTTGTGTCTTGATCACTTCATTCGTCATGATTTTTGGAAGCTAACTATGTTATTTTGTGATGTGTGTGCCATTATCGCGATCTTCTTTGCCATGACTCCACAATTTACTGGTTAAACCTATCTTTTCTTTGTGTCCTTGATTGAATGATCAATCTTATGTGGTTTGCATTGGGTTGTGGCGTGACCTTACCATGATCTTTAACCCTACTGATCAAACCTTAACCTTGTGATCTTTTAATTTGTGTCATGATTATCAACTTGGTCCATTCAATTTAGTGTCGTGACTTTACCTTACCCTACTGATAAATCAAATCCTATGTGACCATTATCTTGATTAACTTGCACACCTATTCCACCCTTTAGAAAATCCGCTACGGGCAAGGAACCCGCTGATGGGTCCTCCAAGGGAAAAGGCGCTTCATCCTCCAGACCCTCCCAAAGACCCCAACCGTCTTCAAATTCTAGATTTCCCAATGTATACTTTGAACAAACCTTCCAAACTCTTACCTTGTAGATCGATTGATAGGACTTTCTTATATGAGCACTGCCCCTCTATTTATGAGGTGGTTGATTTCTATAATGTTGAATTTTTTCCTTTCTCTCGAGTGGACCATCAATGTTGATCTTGTGTCTGAATTCTACAACAATTTACAACCGGGACCACAAGGGGGTTTTGGGTATACAACTTGGGTAGCCAAAATCAACCTTGACTTTACCCACAAAAACTTTTCAGATTTTCTTGGCTGTCGACGATCACCGAATTTTTACTCTATCTATCGTGCGATCCCGGATCCATTACTGCCTCCATTTGTGGGAGTCACCCCCGACTCGATCTACGAATATTTCTTTCGACACCCTAGGCCAACTGACCTCGATGAGTTAGGGCCTGACTTCCCTACCTTTGCTGCTCTTGGTCTTTCCCCTGTCGATTATATTCTTTTTAAGATAATCACAAACTGCATTCTGCTGGTCACTTCCAAACCTCTTAGTGAGATCCACCCATACCATTGCTTGCAGTCTATGCGATGCATCGCCATCTGGAGTATGATCTCATGGTGCGCCTTATCTTTTCCATTATAGCATATAGCGAGCCCGGATGGCGCACAGTCTACATGCCATTTGGACACGTTATCACTGACTGGCTCCAGTCAGTCGGTATCGATGTGTCCAAAGGCCAGACGGTGTCGATGGTTCGACAAGACTATCGACTTGGGAAACGTGTGTTTGCCAAGTCTGGCATTGTTGTCAGACCTCAGGGCCAGGGTCTTATGTGGAAGGATGGGCGTGGTCTAGGGGAGCTACCATGGGCGGCCCACGTACAGGTACCAGCAGCTCTGATTGTACATCTTGAGGCGCCCGCGGCAGCAGACTATGAGTACGATCCAGATCTCGATCTATGATGGTAGATCGCGGAGCTCGAGCAGTCCATGGACCATCAATTACACCTGATAGAGCTCGGGCATGCGGCATTTCAGACGAAGCTTCGATCCGAGATTTTTGGGTTGCGTGCCAGTCAGGAGGCATATCAGTCTGCGATGTTGACCCAGCAGTAGTCCTGGGTCGAGGAGTGGCGCAGTTGGGCAGCTGGTCATCCATACCAGCCTTCATCTACTGGAGCTGCGCCCTCCGGCAATGCTGCACCGGGATCCTATAAACCTGATGATACGACTGATGATCCGATGCAGGATGATGACCCCCCCCCCCCCCCCGCGTCGACGGTTGATTGTGGATGTATTCTGTATTCTGCCTCTGCCTGTGACTTAACTATTTGACTGTTTGGATTGCATGACTTTATGGCTGTATGCCTATGCTTTGACATTGATGCTATGTGATGTATCTAACTCTATCACTGATTTTCATGTTTGACTTACTATATTATGCTTATTGTTAGTTTATATGATTGTTCATATGACTGCTATAGTCATTTATGTCTTATTTTGCATTGCTATGCTTATTCTCACTCCATGTTCATATGATACATATGATTGTTTTGCCATGCTTACATTTATCATATGGTTTCATATGTTTTCAAAATCAAAACAAATCTTATGTTGTTTTTGTTGGAGCAATCGGCCCTAAGATGGTCAGGTGTGACCATGGGTTTTGATGTTTGGGCAAAGGATTTAAGTTAGGTTTACCCTTGTATTTAATATGCGTATGTTGAGTGTGCAGGTTGTACAGGGTAGGCATATGGATCTGACTAGACGGCCTCAGTACGGTGAAGGATGGCATGGAGGCCAGCTGGAGGCTGGCGTGCGCATCTGAGGGACCATGGAGTGCAGGGACGATGAGCTGATGGGCGCGGACTTCGAGGCGTACGTGAAGGGTGGCATGGATGCAAGCTGGAGGCTTGCGTGCGCATCCGAGGGACGAGGGCCGAAGATGAAGAGGGCGCGAAGGCAACAGTCGAGGCTGTGGATGAGGAGTCAGTCGAGTCGTGAGGGTCGAGTGCTGTGTGAATGTACTCGGGAAGGGTTTCAGCTAGGGACCAGTCGACTGCCCTGGGGGCAGTCGACTGGTAGGTGGCTGGTAATCTGGCAAATTCAAACGTAGGAGTGTCAACGGTCGAATTTGGCTGGCACCAGTCTACTGCCCTGGGGGCAGTCGACTGGTGGCGTGATTTCCAGCCCGAGTCTATTTAAAGGGGGACTCGATTGGGCTGGGGTTTCTTGACGAATCTTGCTTGGCTAAGGCAAGATAGTAGTCTACCTTGTTCTCTAAGTGTCCTTAGTGTTGTGGCGAGGTTTCTCCACCCACAAGGAGCGACGAGTTCTAGCCGGAGGTTATCCGGGGTTTGATCCGCCGAAGGATTGTTGGATTAGTCACCCGACCGGGGTGGATACCAACTAAAATCGGTTTGTTAGCATTGCTTCTTTGTTATTATTGTTTCTATAACTATTATTTCCGCTGCTCATACTAACAACGTAGGAAGAACAAGCCGAGACTTGCTATTTACCCCCCTCTAGCAAGGCGTATCGATTCTAACAATTGGTATCAGAGCGAGGTTCCGCTCTTCATCGGACTAACCGCCGAGGGAGCACTTGCTAGAGGGAAAAGAGTCATGGATGACAAGTTGGGTGAAGATATCAACTCACCACCATCCTACAATCGTGAAGAATTCGACCATTGGAAGGTAAGAATGGAAAACTGGCTAGGAATGGATTGGGAGTGTAGAATGACGATTGAAGAACCCTTTGACATCCCAAGAGACAAGCACGGCAAGAGGCTTCGCCCAAGATACTGGACAAATGAACAACAAGAGCAATCTAGGGCAAATGAAAAGGTAATCAATATTTTAGTTAATATTTTGCCTACTAATGTTTTGAGTCTTGTAGGAGAATATCAAAATGCATATGAATTGTGGAGCAAATTGCAAGAAATTCATAAGAACCCTACACAAGACCAATTAGTGGAAGAGACCGAGGAAGTAAACTCAATAGCCTAAGAAGAGGAGAAAAAGGAAGAAGAATCATCTACCTCCTCAAGTGAAATGGAAGAAGAGAGTGAGAGGTCCTCCACCTCATCTAGAGAAGAAAAAGAAGAAGTATCAACGTCAAGTATTGAGGGGGAGGAGAGACCCTCAATCATACAAGATCAAGAAGAGGCCTCTACCTCCACCAAAGCCAAGAGAAAGGAGCACATCACATGCTTTGGTTGCAACGAAAAGGGGCATTACAAGGATAAGCGCCCAAAAGGTAAAAAGGAGGTACACCCTAAACCCATTATAAATTCCTTTAAAGCTAATGTGGGTTGTAGGAATGAAGAGGCTCAAGCTAAGAAAAAGAGGATTAGATGCTTCACGTGTGGTGAGTTAGGGCACTACCACACCAAGTGTCCAAGGAAGAAGGAGCTAAAGAAGATGGAGCACCTGAGGAGATGGGAGAAAGAAGAAAGGAAGAAGAGAAGAAAGCAAAACTCACAACAAGGAAGGACTACAAGGGTAAGGGAGGTACCCTCTAACCCTAGTTTAAAAAGAAATTCGATTTCAAGTTCTTCTTTACATTTCAAGAATCATGTTAGTTACTCACCCATGCATGCTAGAACTCATGAAAATTGCTTAATGGTACATAACTTTGGTTTTAAATATCATGAAAGGAATAAGGATAACAAGGTAGATACATATTCTAAGAAAAGCATGCATCATGGTAAATCTAGGACCTGTGTATCTAAGGATCATGACACTAATCCCAAGAAGAGAAAGAATGTGCCTAAGAAAATGGGTAGTTCTAGGGATGTCCAAAGTGGACATATGGACTCCAAAATTAAAGGTCTATAAAGGGAAAATCAAGCCTTGAGGGCAAGGCTTGATACATTAGAAAAAGTCCTAGAAAGATTGACGGTTGGATCTAAGGGCTTAGACATGGTGTTGGGTAGCATCAAACCCAACTATGATAGATCGGGATTGGGGTACCGATCTAAGACCTCCAAGGGCAATGGAAAGAAGTATGTTGGGAAAACATACAATCTTAGTAAGGAGGGAAGGTCCAAGGGTGGCAAGGGGACGCCATCCAAGGGTAAAGAGAGTGACCTAACCAAGGACAAGGTGTCCAAGGTTAAAAAGGTCAATTTTGTAGGCCAAGAGTCATCGGTGGCACACCGGTGTGGCCTAGTGTGGATGGAGTCACCTAGGAAGGTGGCTAGGGCTCAGAGCTCAAGGGGGAGCTCTAGGAGCCTTTGGGGTCCATGGTAGATGGATCTCAAAAGGTTCTCTCGTAGGAAATTAGGTGAAATGTGCCAAAAAGGATTGGAAGACTTGGGTAAGTCTTAATCCTAGATTTTGGCACATCAAAAGGTGAATTTTAGGGAGAAAAGGTGAAAATAGGGCTATAATTGACAAAATTGAGGTTTAATAGTGGAATACCATGTAACTCAATAATAAAAATGAGTTATGATCAAGGAGAAGAGAATGCATTGAAGAGAAGTGAGAATTAGAACTTCTAGGATAAGTTTATTTGATACACTTTGGAAGAAGTAGAGTTTTGTGCCAATCACGGGATCCGGAGTACATTTATTTGGAAACCTATTTTTCCCAAGTAGATATTGGCTTCACAAATCTCCCCACAAAATTTCATAATTTTTGGAGATTTGTGGAATTAACTAGGCATTACTGAAATTGGGGCTGAAAACCTGAAATTCAGGTACCAGTCGACTGCCCTGGGGGCAGTCGACTGGTCCGAAGTGAATTCAGCCCCGAAAACATTCTGTGAGGTTTGGGAGTTGACTGCCCCATGGGCAGTCGACTGGTCCGTAGGCTGAAATGGAAAATGAGAATGTTGGCTAATCAGAAATTGCAACTTTGGTTATGGGATATGGTTTAGGACTAAAATTCTTGCTTTTGATTTCATATTACTTGAATAAAATGTTATCCCATGATTTGATAAGAATTTATTGGATTTTATGGAAATCAAGAAGGATTGATAAGGTTCCCTAGGTATCTAAGATTTAGAGGTTAAACAGGGAACATTGAGGACAATTCCATGTGTCGAATTATGATGGGTAGATTTGACAAACACATGGAATTAGAAACGAATTTGAAAGTTGATACTTAATGCAAAATCCTTAAGAAACTTTGATGTGTACCAAAAGTCAAGCACACTTGATATTTCCATGATATCATATTTTTCTAGGATAGGGTATATCCTAGCAAGTGTGCTTGCAAACTTTAGAGTTTTTAGATTTTTGTTGAGTTCTTTTTGGCACTTAGGGAAAGATTGCCTTGGGCAATGCTATAAGAGTGTCAAAGGGGAAGGAACTCGAGTGTTGGGTGTTGTATGACTCAACGTGGTGTTTAGGGGGTTAAGTTGGGTAGAACTTGACCTGGGAAAATTGAAAATTGGGAGAAGACATGGGTAAAGGGGGAGGTTGCCTCCTAGGTGCCTTAACTTTTCATTTGAAAATTTTTGAGTTTTGTGCCCAACTTGGGAACGGTGATAGATACATGGTTGGATGTATTTTTCCCAAGTAGGTATAGGTTCCACAAAGTTGTCCGCGAAGTTTTGAAATTTTTAGAAATTTGTGGAATTTCTGGCATGTTTCTGAAATTGGCCAGAAAATCAGATTTTAAGCGTACCACTCGACTGACACTGTTGCCAGTCGACTGCCAGAGGCTGATTTGGGTATCAGCAGCTGATTTGGGGTCCAAATATCAAGGAACAAGTGTATGGGGGTCTAGTACACTGTGTTTAGGATCATTGGGAATGTAAAGAACCAATAATTGGATATTGTTGGGTTCTTTTTGATGTATGGCAAAGGGGGAGAAATATTATGTTTAAGTAGGAAACCAATACCTTTGCTAGAAAGAAACCCTAGGTTTAGGGGGAGCTAAGGTTGAGGGGGAGCATGGTTGCTCCCTTTTTGGCGTAAGGGGAACCTTGGAGAGGTTCTTAATAAGCCTTTGTAAGTCATGTGTAAGGGGGAGCTTGGGAGAAGCTTTAAAAAGCTCGGTTTGGTAGAAAATCCTAGCTTGGGAGAGCTAGGTGTGGGAAAATCCTAGCTTGGAGGGCTAGGTGTAAAATTCCTAACTTGGAGGGTTAGGTGTGGGATGCCTTGGGATAGGATCCAATTATGCATTGCATATGCATTCATTTAGCATGGTTTTTGCTATTTACTACTATCTTGCTTTCCCTAACTTAAACGAATTGCCAAACATCAAAAAGGGGGAGATTGTTGGAGCAATCGGCCCTAAGATAGTCAGGTGTGACCATGGGTTTTGATGTTTGGGCAAAGGGTTTAAGTTAGGTTTACCCTTGTATTTAATATGCGTATGTTGAGTGTGCAGGTTGTATAGGGTGGTACGCATATGGATCTGACTGGACGGCCTCAGTACGGTGAAGGATGACATGGAGGCCAGCTGGAGGCTGGCGTGCGCATCGGAGGGACCATGGAGTGCATGGACGATGAGCTGATGGGCGCGGACTTCGAAGCGTACGTGAAGGGTGGCATGGATGCAAGCTGGAGGCTTGCGTGCGCATCCGAGGGACGAGGGCCGAAGATGAAGAGGGCGCGAAGGCAACAGTCAAGGCTGCGGATGAGGAGTCAGTCGAGTCGTGAGGGTCGAGTGCTGTGTGAATGTACTCGGGAAGGGTTTTAGCTAGGGACCAGTCGACTGCCCTGGGGGCAGTCGACTGGTAGGTGGCTAGTAAGCTGGCAAATTCGAACGTTAGAGTGTCAACGGTCGAATTTGGCTGGCACCAGTCGACTGCCTTGGGGGCAGTAGACTGGTGGAGTGATTTCCAGCCCGAGTCTATTTAAAGGGGGACTCGATCGGGGTGGGGTATCTTGACGAATCTTGCTTGGCTAAGGCAAGATAGTAGACTACCTTGTTCTCTAAGTGTCCTTAGTGTTGTGGCGAGGTTTCTCCACCCACAAGGAGCGACGAGTTCTAGCCGGAGGTTATCCGGGGTTTGATCCGCCGAAGGATTGTTGGATTAGTCACCCGACCGGGGTGGATACCAACTAAAATCAGTTTGTTAGCATTACTTCTTTGTTATTATTGTTTCTATTACTATTATTTCCGCTGCTCATACTAACAACGTAGGAAGAACAAGCCGAGACTTGCTATTCACCCCCCTCTAGCAAGGCGTATCGATTCTAACAGTTTTGGGACACCCCTAGGGTTGAGGGGGAGTATGGTTTAAACTTAACAACCCGTCTACATCCTTTTTCGGTGTTTGACAAAGGGGGAGAGAGAGGTTGGTTAAGTTTAGGGTGATTACAAGCTTAATTCTTGTAGGGAGAGGATCCTGATTCCCCTATAAGTGTGAAATTTACAACTATTGATTTCAAATCCCTAAACTTAAAATCAGGTTGTCAAACAACAAAAAGGGGGAGATTGTTGATGCAGTCTGACCCTGATTGTTATTTTGGTGTTGACACCGATTTTAGTTTAGGTTGCTGAGATGATTATGATTAAGTCCTAGTCGTGGACTAGGCATACCTAGTGGGACAAGGTTTGATGAAAGCCTAGCTTGGAGGGTCAGGTCCTAGCTTGAGAAGCTAGGTGGATGGAATCCTAACTTGGAGGGTTAGGTGTGAGAAGTCCTAGCTTGGAGGGCTAGGTGTGGAAAATCCTAACTTGGAGGGTTAGGTGTGAGAAAGTCCTAGCTTGGAGGGCTAGATGTGGAAAATCCTGACCTGGAGGGTTAGGTGTGGAAAAGTCCTAGCATGGAGGGCTAGGTGTGGAAAAGTCCTAACCTGGAGGGTTAGGTGTGAAAAGTCCTAGCTTGGAGGACTAGGTGTGAAAAGTTCTAACTCGGAGGGTTAGGTGATGAAACCCTGGCTTAGAGGGCCAGGTCCTAGCTTGGAGGGCTAGGTTGGATGAAATCCCGTCTTGGAGGGCCAGGTCCTAGCTTAGAGGGCTAGGTTGAAGTCCCGGTGAGTGAGACTAGGCACGGAGTCTTGGTCCGAGGGACTAAGCACGAGTCAGGGGAGGCTGGGAGCCAGTTCTCTTGACTTAGAGTGGGTTTGGCCTTGCCCAGATCGGTCTGGTGACCAATCAGGGAAGTTGGCACGGAGGTCCCTCGTGGATCGGTCTGGTGACCGATCTAGCGATGTCTGATCGGTCTGGTGACCGATCAGGGAGCTTCCAGTAACTTTGGCAAACCTACTGTTCGGCTCCTGGTCGGTCTGATGACCGATTAGGGAGAAACCTTGATCGATCAATCTGAACGATCAACTATCGCGAGGTTTCTCACCCTGACCGATCAGACTAGAGCCTGATCGGTCAGGGAGTGTCCTGATCGGTCTGGTGACCGATCAGCCGTGTATCTCAGGTGGGATTGTGGCAAGCAGATTTCTGTATTGGTTTGGTGACCGATCTGGTGACCGGTCTGACTGATCATACAAGCTTGCGATCCTAGGTTTCTCACTGGGGTCTTATCAGGCTGGAGCCTGATCGGTCTAGGATCATTCTGATCGGTCCGGTGACCGATCACTTTAATTCAAACGCACTGTCAGATGCTCTGATCACGTCTGAACACAACTGCTGTCACTGCTCTTAATCTCTGATATTTGATTCTCTGCTTGATTTGTTGAGCTAATGATCTGATCAAGGTTGCAGGTGACAGGAATGGATTCAAACACTCAAGGAGAGTCAATGGAAGTCTTTCCTTAGAGCAGGTTTGTCCGTTTTCCATCTCAGGTTGCAACGGACGCTGGCACTGCCAGAGTTGCTGACTGGGGCTCGGCTGAGGGAAGCTCAGGGAGTCCAGAAGAGCTCAGTGGTAGGTGAGCAGTTGCAGGTGAGCAGCTGGAGGCTGCAGAGAGGTGCTATGACCTGGCAATCAGTGGGAGAGACTTAAGCGCTTAGTGGCGAAGAAGTCACAACACATCTCTGAGAATACTCGATCATTACTCTGCTACAACACTTGTGCTCTTGCGACAACTCTGTTCTGTTGATACATCTCTTGAGCAACCTTGTGATACTCGAGCACTTGGAAGAGAAACAAGAAGCTTGGCGAGTACATCAGCGAGAAGACACGAAGAAGGGAGTTCTTGCGTGAGATCTGCGCTGAGTGGAGCTTGGTGAGAAGTTTGCTTGTGTTCTTGGGGTTCTTAGTGCTCAGTAAGATCCTTCTTGTGTTTCCTGTACTTAATACTTCATTTATCTTGAAACGCTGTGGAGAGGTTACTCCACCGAGAAGGAGGTTGCATTCTATCCGGATTTTCCGGGGCTTGATCTGCCGACGATCAAGGGATCTCCCACCTTAAGGGCACGCCAAGGAGTAGGGGCAAGTTATCCCCGAACTTTGTAAATCCTCTTTGTTAGCGTTCTCGTGCTTGTGCTTAACTTAGGGCTTAGATTCTGCATACTCTGTTTTTGTATTGCTTCCGCTGTGCTACTAACCCTTTGAGTGTAGAAAATCGAAAAGTGCTAAAGTTCAAGTGTCTGGCTATATTCACCCCCCCCCTCTCTAGCCATCCAAGTTCCAACACTAAACACACAAAGCCGGAAACCTCAGCTCTGATACCAATTGTAGGGTATGGCTTAGCGGGTTTCCTTAGCGAATACCTGATCGATCCGAGAGACCTCTCCATGTCATCAGATTAAAAAATTAATCCGAGTGGAGACCAGTCTCCCATCGACCATCTCGTGCCGTATCGAACGATCCAAATTACAACATAGCCAATTACCAAAATTGGCCTTGTAATTTACTCGACCGTTCGACCGCGGAAAAGGCGACGGGTTGATCGCCAGCTTTTGTGTTTATGGTCGGGGTCCAATTAAAAATTTATTCATTAAGATTCGGAATCAAAACAATAAAGTATCTAACATAAAATGACGAGACTAACGATCATGGCACATAAAAGATATAAGGAAATGCAAAGGAGCGTAGGGAAAGATTTACCTTTTTGATCACCTCGCGGTCTTCTATCATATGTCCCTCCCTTCGCGGACGTCGTGTGGGCGACGATCTTAATTAAGATCCATTAATTAAGATCCATTCCACTAAAGGATCTTAATTGAACTTCCTCACCAACCCCCATATTTTCATATAGGCTCCACATATTACGAGTCATCCATCCCCCCGTGTTTATGATCTCGTATGCCCATTAATTATTTAAATTACTGACAATTTAAATTAATTAACTTCTGGATCCTTGATTAGTACCACTCAACCTTATCAACGTGCCGGATTAAATCCACCTGCAGGGTTTAGCACGATGAACCTTTTGAGCTCATCAAGGGGGCATCATCATCCTGACTCACCAGGACACAGATTCCATCAATCATCATCGGCACATCATATTATTAATATTATCTCCCCAACTTATCGGGTCTATCGATCTAACAGAATAGATCTTACCCATTGATAAGTTAAAGAGATAATAATTAATAATATATACCCGACATTATTTCGGGATTAAGGGATCGTCCTCCATAATATAAACTGAGGTCATATCTAATTATCTAGTCAGTACAAATCGGATAACCTCGGGTTTTGGTGCTGCTCAATCTACTCATAGCACACTAGTGTAGTTCTATGGTCAAGACCAACCACACCTAACTACACTACAACCTGTTGGGACTGGGTGCATGTTGACATGGATACGGGTTCGTAATTTTTAAAATTGATTACGTGCAGCGGAAGAATTAGCATAAATAATTTCTTAAATTATTTTAACCACGTATCTAGCATGCAACCTTATGATGTGTGGACATGATCATAAATTAAAATTTTGAAGAAAAGTAAACTAATTTACTTAGTACCTCGCGTAACTCGAAGAAAGGGATGAGATCCAACCGTAGCGTCACTTGGAAGCTTCGCCTCTATTCGCGTCCACGCCGAGTTCTCTTCGGGATGACTTTGTAAAGCCACGAGTTTTGTGCCGACGAGAACTACTAGATTCTCCAAAGGCACAACTAGAATATCAAGAGAGAGAGATGGAAACTAACCACCAAGTAACGGAATCAAGATTTCGGGGGAAGGAAGGAGTTGCGACCCGCTTCTTCTTCTTCTTTGGCACCTTCTTGGTGGAGGAGGCTCACGGCAACCCTAGGCGGTGTGCCGACCCTAGGGGAGGAGAGAGGGCGCCGGCCCTAGAGAGAGAAAGAGGGTGCCGGCCCTAGAGAGAGAGAGAGGGAGAATAAGAGAGAGAGAGCTTGCTACTTTATCTCTTAATTAGAATTCAAACCTTGCCTTGGTTCCTTTATATAGTAGCCTCTCCATTGCCCTGTCTCCCCTTTAACGGAATAAATTTTTCATAAGAAATTTATCTTATAAATTTTCTTATGAATTATTCCGTTATGCCAAGTTTTATTATAACTAACTTTATAATAAAACAAATACATCTCCCCTTTTATTATGGAATAAAATTTACAAGAAATTTATTATATAAATTTTTCTTATTATGGAAAAATCAATTCATAATTGATTTTATAAAATAAAATAAATCAATCCATGGTTCATTTTAATTTCCATAAAAAGAATAAATTTATTATTTAAATTTTTCTTATCATGGAAAAATCAATTCATAATTGATTTTATAAAATAAAATAAACCAATCCAAGGTTCATTTTAATTTCCATAAAAAGAATAAATTTATTATATAAATTTTTCTTATCATGGAAAAATCAATTCATAATTGATTTTATAAAATAAAATAAACCAATCGAAGGTTTATTTTAATTTCCATGAAAATAAATCTCTTTATATAAATTTATTTATTCATAATTTTATAAAACAAATCGTGCTTGATTTATTTTATAATTTAAACCAAATAAATTGGTTTCCCTCCATGTGGTGGCCGGCCAAACCAAAGAGGGTGGGCACCCTCTTTGGCCGGCCACACCAAGCCAAACCCTTGCGAATTAAACTTATTTAATTCGTCCAATAAGCCTTCAAAAGACTTAGCCATTTTAAGCTTCCAGTGCGCCTCTGATAAATTCAGATTCGACTTATTTCTCTTGATCGGAAAATCCAATTTTTAACTGGTTTTAAATCCCTCGGATTACTCGTAGTGCGTGTGACTAAATAGACTTTCGATTTGTGTTGGTCGTCTATAATTCATCAATTATAGAACGATCATGAGTGGCACCTAGTAGTACATCATGATCCCCAATTAATCGAAAGATCAACGGTTGACCTCAGAAATAATTCTGAAATCTTTCAGCAGCTCTAATGATTCGTGCCTCATTCCCTTCACCATCTTATACCCACTTGGTTCTGGACACGGTCTATGTGTGTTAGTCCCCACTAGGCTGACTACGTCACACCTAGCCCAAGTAATGTCTTTCTCGTCCAATGGATTCTAATTACTCTCATGTTTCCTAGAGATTCATACTCGAAACATGTTATGCTCTGGCCAGAGGCTTTGAGTAACAATCCGACGATAGGCCTTGGGTATACATCCCCTCGCAAGGAGTGGTGAATCCTTTGTAGGTTGTTCAAACATCTTCGGGCACTTCAACTTATACCCAACCATCCTGGGTCCACACCTCCTTGGAGATGCTTGCTTAAGATGTTAAAGTATAAGTCTCCATGACCAAGATGACTTGAACACCGCAAGTCAAAGGAACATCGCACTTAAGCTGCAGTAAGAACTTCACCGACATGTCTATATGTAGACTACCATGTGAAGTTTTACAGCTAGTCACTCCAATGAACTAGTTCCCTTAACTAGCAATCATGTTTATCTCCGGACATCCCAATGTCACCAGCCAATGAGAATCAGCAGATTAGAGAATAACCCATGCTAGTCTCAACAGAATTGATAGTGTCCTTATTTATCAATTCATCGACTAGGGACAATTTCAATACTTCACAATTGCATATGTAGAGATAATCACTAGTTGTGAATTCATCACAAATTCTCTCATGTTGTGAATTGTATTGCAGACATTCAGTAAATGAGTTTAAGATCCCAATCAAATACACAAATATGTATACTCAAATAGTGAATTTTCATTTATTAAAATAAATGTTTACAATCATAAGCCGATTGCCTTAGGACACTTCTCTCATATTACTAACACAACCATCCCGATGGGTTGTCCAATTCCATCTCAGTTGTGGGCCTCTTATTTATACTAAGCAAGGAACTGATAACACGATCTTCCGTGTGACACCACATACCATGTTATCTACAATGCAAAGTAAGTGGACTTCGTGTATGTACTAATATAAACAAATACCTAGTATAGTTGTGATTCTCTTTTCATAATAAAGATGTTCATATATTAAAAGTCATGTCTTTCAATATACACATCTTACAGAAGACTCTCCTCCCTTTGTCTAGTGATTGTAGCTCACGATAAGGTTGAGGGAAGAAGAAGAAAAGAGAAGGTGAACACACCTTCTCCTTGTCGTGATCTAGGAGAGAGAAAAGGATGAGAGGAGAGAAAACATGGGTTGGATTGATTAGCCTTGGTTTCATGATCCCATGGGGTTTATATTGGTCTAAGGTAGGGACCAAGAGGAGGAGTTGGATCTTGGCCCGCTAATGGATCTAAACTCGATCCATTAATTAAGATCCATTCCACTAAAAGATCTTAATTGAACTTCCTCACCAACCCCCATATTTTCATATGGGCTCCACATATTATGAGTCATCCATCCCCCCGTGTATCGAATGCCCGTCAATTAATTTAATTTACTGACGTATTAAATTAATCAACTTCTGGATCCTTGATTAGTACTACTCAACCTTATCATCATGTTGGATCAAATCCACCTGCAGAGTTTAACATGATGAACCTTTTGAGCTCATCAAGGGGGCATAATCATCCTGACTCACCAGGACACGGATTCTGTCAATAATCAATGGCACACCATATAATTAATATTATCTCCCAACTTACCGGGCCTATCGATCTAACAGAATAGATCTCGCTCATTGGTAAATCAAAGAAATAATAATTAATTATATGTGTCCATCATTATATCGGGATTTAGAGATCATACTCTATAATAAAGTCTGAGATCCAATCCAATTATCAAGTTAGTACAAATTGAATTATCTCTGGTTTTGGTCCTGCTCAATGTACTCAAAGCACACTAGTGTAATTCTATGGTCAAGACCAACCACACCTAATTACATTACAACCATCATGATGGTTTGTCCAATTCTATCTCGGCTGTGAGCCTCTACTTATACTAAGCAAGGAACTGATAACATGATCTTCCGTATGACACCACACACCATATTATCTACAATGCAAAGTAAAGGACTTTTATGTTGAGGCAATTTGTGGTCCGGAGTGACCATGTGTTTTGATATTTAGGCAAAGGGTTTAAGTTAGGATTTGTTGTTGGACTAATATGTGTACATGAGTGTGCAGGTGTATAGGTACACATGGACTTGGTTGATGTCTTCAGGTGAAGGGTGGCATGGAGGCAAGCTGGAGGGTTGTGTGCGCACCCGAGGGACCGTGGATAGGAAGGACAATGAGCCGAGGGATGCGGACTTCGAGGCGTACATGAAAGATGGCATGGAGGCATGCTGGAGGCTTGCGTGCGCATCCGACGGACGAGGGCCGAAGATGAAGAGGGTGTGAAGGCAACAGTCAAGGCTGCTAGTGAAGAGTTGACCAGGTTGTGAGGGTCCGAGTGTGAGTCGTTGTACTCAGGAACTAAGCTGGGAGGGTTCGAGTGTGAGTCCTAGTGTGAGGTTTCTCCACCCACAAGGAGCGACAAGGGCTAGCAGGAGGTTATCCGGGGAGTGATCCATCGAAGGATTCTTGAATTAGCACCCTTAGGGGTGGATGCCAAGTAAAATCAGCTTGTTAGCATTGTTTTTCATTGTTAGTTTTAATCTTTTATATTTTCGCTTGCGCAACTAACAACGTAGGAGGAAGAAAGCCGAATAATTGCTATTCATCCCCCTCTAGCAACCGTACAAGATCCAACAAGTGGTATCAGAGCTAGGACCGCGATCGATTGGAATAACCGCCAAGGGAGCAAAGAAAGCTAGAGGAGAAAACATGGAAGACAAATTCGGGGATGACATCTACACTCCACCGCCCTACGACCATGAATATTTCGCATATTGGAAAGCTAGAATAGAGACATGGTTCGGAATGGAGTGGGACCTTAGGATTGCACTTGAAGAGCCATTCGAGATTCCAAAGGATAAGCATAGGAAGAAGCTTAGGCCTAGATATTGGAATCAAGAACAACAAAATCAATCCAAGGCAAATGAAAAGGTAATTGCAATTTTACTTAACTTTTTGCCTACTAATGTTTTGAGTGGTGTAGGGGCATACAAATATGCACATGAATTGTGGATCAAAGTAGAAGAATTTCATAAAAACCCTACCCGAGCTCAACGAATGGAAGAACCCAAAGAGATGAATCAAATGGTTCAAGAAGAAGAAAATGGAGAAGAATTGATCATCTTATCAAGTGAAGTGGAAGAAGAAAGTGAGAAATCATCCACTTCCTCGAGAGAAGAAGAGGAGGTGTCAACGTCAAGGATTGAGGGGGAGGAGAGACCCTCAACCATGCCGGAACAAGAGGAAGCATCCACTTCATCCAAGGTTGAAGAAGAAGTCAACCTAGCCTCCACCTCCACCAAAGCAAAGAAAAAGGACCACATCACATGCTTTGGGTGCAATGAAAAGGGACACTACAAGGATAAGTGTCCAATTGGTATGAAAAAGGAGGTAAATCCTACACTCATGTCAATTCCGTTTAAACATAACATGAAGTGTAGGATTGGAGAAGCCCAAGAGAAGAAGAAGAGAATTAGATGCTTCACGTGTGGTGAGCTAGGGCACTACCACACCAAATGTCCAAGAAAAGGAGAGCTAAAGAAATTGGGACACTTGAGGAGATGGGAGAAAGAAGAAAGGAAGAAGCAATGATCACATCAAGGGGAAACTTCAAGGGTAAGGGAGGTAATCCCTAACTTTAAGTTAAAACGCAATTCAAATTTAAGTTCCTCTATGAATAGCAAAAATAATGTTAATTATCCATCCATGCATGCTAGAATCAATAAAAATTGTTTGCTTGTCCATAACCATGGTTTTAAATATCATGATAGGACTAGAGTTAACAAGGTAGATCAAAACCCTAGGAAAAGCATGCATCATGATAGACCTAAGACTTTTGTACCTAAGGATCAAGACATTAATCCCAAGAAGGGAAGGAATGTGCCTAGAAAAGAAGGTAGGTCTAGGAATGTCCAGAGTGGACATATGGACACTAAGGTTAGAAACTTGGCAAG
Source organism: Boesenbergia rotunda (assembly GCA_024364735.1). NCBI lineage: Eukaryota > Viridiplantae > Streptophyta > Magnoliopsida > Zingiberales > Zingiberaceae > Boesenbergia > Boesenbergia rotunda. The sequence goes on along the minus strand of JAGFNQ010003344.1, from coordinate 102,361 downwards.
GGAAAATCAAGACTTGAGGGCAAGGCTTGATATATTGAAAAAGACCCTAGAAAGATTCAAGGTTGGATCTAAGGGTCTAGATATGGTGTTGGGTAGTTTAAAACCCAACTATGATAGATCGGGGTTGGGCTATCGGTTTAAGGTCTCCAATGCCAAGGAAAAGAAATATGCTGGGGAAGCATATAGTAACGACAAGAAGGAGAAGTCTAAAAATGGCAAGGGGTGCCATTTAGAGGTAAAGAGAAGGACTTAACCAAAGACAATGTGTCTAAGGTTAAGAGGGTTCATTTTGTAGGCCAAGAATCACCGGGGGTTCACCGGTGTGGCCTAGTGTGGATTGAGTCACCTAGGGAGGTGGCTAGGGCTAAGAGCTCAAGAGGGAGCTCTTGGAGCCTTTGGGGTCTATGGTAAATGGATCTCAAGAGAAGGGGCCTCTAGGAAGTCTAGGTGGAATAGGAAGTGTGCCAAAAGCGTTGGAAGACTTGGGTAAGTCTTAATCCTAGAGAATTGGCACATTAAAAGGAGTTTAGGGAGAAAAGGATGAAAATAGGAGTATATTTGGTAAAATTAGGTTTTAATGGGTAAATACCATATAATTCAGTACTAGAAATGTATCATGGCCAGGTATTGGAAGATATATCAAGGAAAGGCCACAATTAGGACTTTTGGGAGAGGTCTAAATGATACAATTTAGAGAAGTTGAGTTTCGTGTCAATCTGGGGATTTGGAGTACATTTATTTGGAAACATATTTTTCCCAAGTTGATATAGGATCCACAAATCTCCCCACAAAATATCAAAATTTTTGGAGATTTATGGAATTAACTAGGCATTTCTGAAATTGGGCTGAAAACCTGAAATTCAGGTATCAGTAGACTGCCCTGGGGGCAGTCGACTGATCCGACTGATTTCAGCCCAGAAACTTTTTGTTCATTTTAGCAGTCGATTGCCCTGGGGGCAGTCGACTGATCCCTAAGTTGAAGTGAAAAAGGAAGATTAGCTAGTAGGAGATTGTAAAATTGGAAGCCTAGGAAAGTTTCACATTACTTTATGAGATTGTATGTCATAGGTTGATACTATATGATTTAGAGTTCATAGATTGAATGATGGGATATGGTTTTGAATCAAAATCCTTGGTTATGATTTCATATTCTTTGAATCAAGGTTTGCCTCATGGTTAATGGTGATTATATGAAATAAGGCTATATGGGTATCATAGAATTTAAGGACAATTAATGAGTGCTTTAAATTCAATGGATGATATTAAATGATATATGTTTGATGGACGAAAGGATATGGAAGTTTCCCATATGTATCTAGGATTAAGAAATAAAAAAGGGGGAGACTTTCATCATATTAAGGATACATAAAAAGGAGAGTTGAAGACAATTCCATGTGTCAAATTATAATGGTTAGTTTTGACAAACACATGAAATTAGAGATAGATTTGGAAGTTGACACAAATGACCATTTTTTTTTTAAATTAGAATCATATTTTCATAGATTCATATTTTTCTAGGATAGGGTATATCCTAACAAGTGTGTTTGCAAATTTTTAGATTGTTCCAGGTTTTCTAGGATTTTCTAGAGAGTTCTAGGGTAGAAAACTTGGGTTGTTAAGTTAGGATTAACTTGACATGGGAAATTTGTGGTGTTAAGTTGGGTGAAACTTAACCTTGGTGTTATGGTGTCAGGTTGGGTAGAGCTTGACCATGGTAAATTGAAAATTGGGAGAAGGCATAGGTTAAGGGGAAGGTTGCCTCCTAGTTGCCTTAATTTTCATAAAAAAATTTTGGGTTTTGTGTCAAACTTGGGAATGGTGATAGATACATGGTTGAATGTATTTTTCTCAAGTAGGTATAGGTACCACAAAGTTCTCCACAAAATTTGGGAATTTTTGGAGATGTGTGAAATTTCTGGCGCATTTCTAAATGTGGCCTGAAAAACTGATTTTCAGAGTATCAGTCAACTGCCCTAGGGGCAGTCGACTGGTCAGGGATGATTTTTGTATCAGCAGCTGGGAAGTGGTCCAAATGATGAAAAATAAGTGTATGGGGGGCTAGTACACTGTGTTTAGGATCATCAGGGATTAAAAGATCCAATAATTGGGATATTGTTGGAGTCTTTTTGATGTTAGGCAAAGAGGGAGAAATGTTGGGTTTAATTTGGGAAACCAAACTCACCTTTGCAAGAAACCCTAGGATTAGGGGGAGCTAAGATAAAGGGGGAGCATAGTTGCTCCATTCTTTGTGTAAGGGGAACCTTGGAGAGGTTCTTAAAAAGCCTTTGTAAGTCCAATGTAGGGGGAGCTTGGGAGAAGCTTTAAAAAACTCGTTTTGGGAAAATTCCTAACTTTGGGAAGGTAGGTGTGGAAATTCCTAACTTGAAGGGTTAGGTGTGAAAAATTCCTAACTTGGAGGGTTAGGTGAGGAAAATTCCTAACAGGGAAGTTAGGTGTGGAAATTCCTAATTTGGGAAGTTAGGTGTGTGAAAAAGTCCTAACTTGGAGGGTTAGGTGTGGGAGGCCTTGGGATATGATCCATACATGATTGAATTTGCATATGCATTGGCGGTGTAAGTCCAAGGGGGAGTCTTGGCAACGTAAGTCCAGTTGTTTGTTTTAGCATTATTTTTGCTATTCTATTACTATTTATTTTCCCTAACTTAAACATATTGACAAACATCAAAAAGGGGGAGATTGTTGAGGCAATCTGTGGTCCAGAGTGACCATGTGTTTTGATGTTTGGGCAAAGAGTTTAAGTTAGGATTTGTTGTTGGACTAATATGTGTACATGAGTGTGCAGGTGTACAGGTACACATAGACTTGGTTGATATCTTCAGGTGAAGGGTGGAATGGAGGCAAGCTGGAGGCTTATGTGCGCACCCAAGGGACCGTGGATTGCAGAGACGATGAGCCGAGGGACGCAGACTTCGAGGCGTACGTGAAGGATGGCATGAAGGCAAGCTGGAGGATTGCGTGCACATTCGAGGGATGAGGGACGAAGATGAAGAGGGCGTGAAAGCAACAGTCGAGGCTACTGGTGAAGAGTCAACCAAATTGTGAGGGTCCTAGTGTGAGTCGTTGTACTCAGGAACTAAGCTGGGAGGGTTCGAGTGTGGAGTGCAATGTACTCGGGGAGTGTAATGTTGGATCGAGAGAACCGATAGAGGGGGGGTGAATATCGGAAAACGTTCGGATTTAAGATAAAGAATTTGCACAGCGGAAGATAAAAACAAAACACGCAAACACAGTGATTTTTACTTGGTTCGGAGCCTAGGTCGACTCCTACTCCAAGGCCCACGATCGTTGATCGTTTACTTTGGGCAATTCTATATGAGGCGCAAAAGCAGTTTACAAAAATTGATTACAGAATAAGTGTAGTAAATTAAAAAACAACTCTTCTTTACCGACGTCCGGAGTAGATGGTATTTTCGCAGCAGTTGGACGTCGTCGGCGCTTGAGTCTCGTGTCGGGAGGTTTTTGGAGCAGAGCGCGGGAGCAGAAGAGCGTAGAAGCGTTGAATAGAATTGTTGTATTGAGCCTTGGGGTCGAGGGCCTTTTATATAGCCCTGGGGGCGCCCGGAATATCGGGGGTGCCCCCCCCCCCCCACATATGTCGGTCGATCCGCCACTTGCTCGGTCAGCTTCTGATCTCTTTGAATTTGGGATCAGCTTTGACCGGGGCGCCTGGAGCGCTCGGGGCGCCCGTATTGACCGGGTCAAGCTCTCATCTCTTGGCTTAGAGGGGAGCCGCTTCGGCTGTTGGTGCTGGGGGCGCCCGCAGCATGCGGGGCGCCCGCGCGATGGGGGCGCCCGCAGCATGGCGGGTGCCCGCGCGATGGGGGCGCCCGGAGCATCCGGGGCGCCCCGACAGTCAACTGTCGACGCGGTTTTTGCTTATGCTGGTTGGTCTTCACCTTGGAGGCGCCCGGAACATCCGGGGCGCCCTGCTCAGCTTCTGCCTCACTCCTTTGAGGCTTTCTGAGCTGCAGACACTCAGTCCTTCGGTCCTGCATCCAAGGTTAATCCAAAAAGCAATAACATATTAATTTTTATACAGCCTTAGCTGTCTTGGTTCTGACTTTGGGCTTCCAAAATGGAACCCTAGGTCGAACCGACGCCTACTATTCCCTCGACGGGGAACGCGTCCTCACCTACTCCTCTCGGGAGAATTTACCTGATGCCAACCGTTCCTCTGGTTGGACTTTTGCCTGGCGGTCCTTTGCCAGGTCTTGGACACCGAGCTGTCCTTCACCCAGTGCCTAGCATTCCTTCGCTAGGGTTTCAGTCCCAAGCTGTCCTTCGCCTGGTGCCTAGCAGTCCTTCGCTAGGGCTTGGATACTGACAGTCCTTCGCCAGTTGCCTAGCAGTCCTTCGCTAGGGCTTGGATATTGGTAGTCCTTCGCCAGTTGCCTAGCAGTCCTTCGCTAGGGCTTGGATACTGGCAGTCCTTCGCCAGGTGCCTAGCAGTCCTTCGCTAGGGCTTGGATACTGGCAGTCCTTCGCCAGGTGCCTAGCAGTCAGTCCTTCGCCAGGTGCCTAGCAGTCCTTCGCTAGGGCTTGGATACTGGCAGTCCTTCGCCAGTTGCCTAGCAGTCCTTCGCTAGGGCTTGGATACTGGCAATCCTTCGCCAGGTGCCTAGCAGTCCTTCGCTAGGGCTTTGTATCCTGGCAATCCTTCGCCAGGTGCCTAGCAGTCCTTCGCTAGGGCTTTTTACCCTGGCATTCCTTCGCCAGTGCCTAGCAATCCTTCGCTAGGGCTTTGTCTCTGCACACTTGAGTAACTTTATTAGATCACAAATAAACTTAACTTTGAATCCTTTGCCAATATCAAAACAAGGTTCGATATGGTGCTTCCTGCACCAACATGTAACCCTAGGCTTAGTAAAGGACTAGTCGACTGCCCTGGGAGCAGTCAACTGGTAGCACCCAGAATTCGAATGTTGGGTGTCAACGATCGAATCTGGGTGGGGGCAGTCGACTGCCCTGGGTGCAGTCGACTGCCAGCATGTTTCCAGTCGGAGTTCTATTTAAAGAGAACTCGGTTTGGCCTGGGGTTTTTGGCGAAACTGCTTGGGTAGAGTAGATTAGTAGCCTTTGGTGCTCAGGTGTTATCAAGGTGCTGTGGTGAGGTTTCTCCACCCACAAGGAGTGACAAGGGCTAGCCGAAGGTTATCCGGGGAGTGATCGAAGGATTCTTGGATTAGTCACTCTTAGGGGTGGATACCAAGTAAAATCGGTTTGTTAGCATTGTTTTTCATTGTTAGTTTTAATCTTTTGTATTTTCGCTTACGCAACTAACAACATAGGAGGAAGAAAGCCAAAGAATTGCTATTCACCCCCTCTAGCAACCGTACAAGATCCAACATTTTATGCATGTACTAATATAAATAAGCACCTAGTGTTGTTGTGATTCTCTTTTCAAAATAAAGGTGATCTTATATATAAAAGAGCAAATCTTTTAGTATACACATCTATCATATCAAAGTATTTCATTCAATAAGTTCACATTTTTCTCCGATAGACACCCTGGGATTATGAAGGTTGTTGAGCAACTATTTGTGGGTAGTCACCATGCGTATTGTTTTAGGCATTTAGTGGATAATTTTGTGAAGCAGGTAATTAAAACCCTACTTTTGTTTTGAATTTGAATTTGAATTTTATTTTAATATATGTTTTGAATCAAAAAAGATTTTTTTTGTCATTATAGGTATTGCGATGTTATCCAAAATATAACAAAAAATACTGGTCTTCGGTATTCAAGAATGTTGCATATGCTCCATCTTTGCAGGAGTATGAACAACATATAAAAAATATCATAGACTCCATGCCACTTGTCATAGGATTTATTGTACATTCCCAACCATAAAGTTAGGCAAATGCTTTATTTCTTGGTGTTAGATGGGGTGTTATGAATAATAACATGGCCGTGTGTTGGAATAATTGGGTTAAACCCGCTCGTTATCTCCCTATTGTGGCTATAGTGGATCACATATGCATACAAATCATGAACATAATGCATCGGCGACGTGAATCAACAATGGTGATGGTTAAGGAATTAAGTCTCAAAAAGGAGAAGGCTATTGCTAGTGTTTATCTTGAATCCCGAAATTTGAGAGTGTTATAATTGGAGGTTTGAGGTAGTTGATGGGGAAAATTTTTTTGCTGTTGATTTAATTGATAAGAGTTGTTCGTGCAGAGCTTGGTAGATCAATAAGCTTCCATGCAAGCATGCTTGTGCTGCTATTGAGTCGAAGTCGTTGTGGTTGTATGAATTCTGTGATCAGTATTTCAAAATTGGAATGTATCGCCAAGCATACAAAGGAATTATTAATCCAATCCCAACTTTTGACATTAATGAGTCAAATTTTGATGAAGGAAATGTAATCAATGCTCTAGATGTTCGTAGTCAACCAGGTCGTAGGAGGACGAAGAGAATACCATCACATGTAGAAACACGTGTGTCAAAGTATAGTCGTTGTCATAAGAAAGGCCACAACAGACGCAGCTGCAAAGAAACTATAAAGTACCTGTTATTCTCAAAATTATGTATGTTTGATTGGTTTGTAAACACTTGGTTTATTTTTGCAATCATACTCTATAATTTGTATGGGTAGTCTGATAGTTTTTGATATACACTTCCGTAGGTAAAAGAGATTGCTAGTAGGGAAATCAAGCAGGGTCTTACGTTCGAGAAAGCAGACATGTTTGAGTGGCAGCATTGGTGATTTACGTATTGGTTCTGGTTGAATGGCAACACCTTTGATGGTTTTGTTATTGAAAAGATTGTGCAATAAGTTTATGAAAATCATGTGTCAGTTATTATTGTGCACTATGGTTGTGTGGTGGAAACTAATGGTTGTATTTATGGTTTATGTGACTTTATATCATGTGTCAGTTATTATTATGTTTATGAACTTTGTTAGGTACTTTGTAATATGCTCAATTTACTTTGGTTGAATTTGTGAGTTTCATGGACTAATTATGCCAGAAACATGAGTATAAATTTTGATAAATAAGATATATGTTATGTTTGATTGTTTTGTTTTGTACAAGAATTGGTTTGTCTGAAGTTGATGTGTAGTTGTTATAGTATATACTATAGTTGTGGAGTGGAAATTTATGTTTATAGTTTATATGACTTTGCACCATGTGTCAGTTATTATTATGTTTATGAACTTTGTTAGGTCACTTTGCAATATGTTCAATTTACTTTGGTTGAATTTGTGAGTTTCATAGACAAATTCTGCCAGAAACTTGAGTATAAATTTTGATAAATAAGGTATATGTTATATTTGATGGTTCTGTTTGGTACAAGAATTGGTTTGTCTGAAGTTGTTGTTGTGGAGTGGAAACTTATGGTTGTGTTTATAGTTTGTGACTTTGTATCATGTGTTAGTGACATAATATCCCCAATAACAAGTGGTCAAATGCCCCAAAACAAAGTCACTCATACTAATTAATGCATAACTTGCGTCCCAATGTACCTGTAAGCTCAAATACCTCATTCGAGGAAATGTATACTTGAATCTGAGTCAATTAGATATGTACCCTAATCAAGATAACTTGCGTCCCAATCGAGTATACTTGATTCTAGGACAAGTATACTCAATTTTTCTCAGACACACACTTGAATTTGGATATTTCGTATCTAATTCTCTAGAATATATACCTGATTCTGAGTCAATTGTACTTGATTTTGTGAGCCATTGAGAACTAAAGAGGGAGTCTCGTACCTGAATATTCAAATTGTGTCTAAGTATACTCAATTTGCTCATACACATACTTGAATTTGGATATTTCATACCTAATAATCTGGATCATGAACCTTAATCAATTACGCCAAGTACTTATTAGACCAGTAGTGTCATTAACCTTAATCTATATTATATTATCAATGAACAATGAAATATATACCTGAATGTTTAAGAATAGTACCTCATTCTCTTGAATATATATACTTGATTCTGAGTCAATTGTACTTGATTTTTTGAGCCATTGAGAACTAAAGAGGGAGTCTCATACCTGAATACTCAAATTGCGGCCAAGTATACTCAATTTGCTCAGACACATAATTAAATTTGGATTTTCGTACCTAATAATGCGGATGATGTACCCTAATCAATTATGTCAAGCACTTATTTGAGCATTAGTATCATTAATCTTAATCCATATTATATTATCAATGAACAATGAAATATGTACCTGAATGTTTGAGAATAGTACCTCATTCTCTTGAATATATACCTGAATCTCAGCCAATTGTACTTGATTTTTTGAACCATTGAGAACTAAAGAGGGAGTCTCGTACCTGAATACTCAAATTATGACCAAGTATACTCAATTTGCTCAGACACATACTTGAATTTGGATATTTCGTACCTAATAATGTGGTTGATGTACCCTAATCATATGTCAAGCACTTACTAGAGCAGTAGTGTCATTAACCTTAATCCATATTATATTATCAATGAACAATGAAATATGTGTTGGTGCAAGATGCATCAGTGATGTCCTCCTCTAAGTGTTTCAATGTTTGACAATATGCTTAAGTCAATGATACATTGAACAAGGAAAGGGTGAGTCAAGGAAAGAGTACCAAAGTGAACTAAAGTCCTAGTTAACCTAGTCACTAAGTCCTGGCTGAGGGTTGGGCACCTAATGTAGCGACCCGCCTTCTCTACCTTAAACGGATCATTACTTTTGTCTACTTCTTGACTCTAATGCACGACTAAAAATGCGGAAATCCTTTTTTTTTCTTTTAATTCCATCTAGGGATGATGCTCTAACTCTAATAGTCATGCATGATACAATGACACACTTCTTTTTTTTTCTATAGGACTTCTCTGCAATGGTGCCAGTCGACTGCGATCTGGCCAGTCGACTGGTATCGGCCACAGAAAATTTCTGGGCACGGCACCAGTCGACTGGCCTCTTGGCAGTCGTCTGGTGCATCGAACAGAAGCTACTGTTCGATAGGCCAGTCGACTGATACTGAACCAGTCGACTGGCACGCCTGAAAATCTGAATTTCAGATTTGAAACTCTGTTTCAAAAGTCCACCAAACATATAGTTTCAAGCCATACAAAGACACAACACCATTTCTATACTCTATATTAGTTTCCTAAACATTTTAGCCAATCAAAACAACTTCATAAACTCGAAATTAGAACTTTTTCGGAATAAATTAAGTTATGAAAAGCTATATGAACTTTAAACTAGAGTTTTGTACCAAACTTAACTCCTAGGCATTCATAACACCAAATACACGTTCTATAACCTTACTAAAGCATTGTGAAATGTGAATGCAACTTTCCTAAGCTTAATTGAGCAATAAAAACTTGATTCAAGGAAAACTAGCTCTATCTTGGCACATGCATCAATAGCTCCAACAAAGTATCAATAACCAAAACTACTCACACTTCTAGTCATCCAATGCAATCATAAGGATATGTATGCTAAATAAAACGACATGGAATCTTTACTTGTGGTTTTAAGACATGCAAAATATCTAAAACGCAATTACTTGGATAAAGTCTATATAATCTAACTTAAACTAAGACTTTATAATAAATGCTCTTTAAGTCCTTCATTCATCTTGTCCCAAGGACCTCTCCAAGGTCAGCCACCACACACACTTTACTCAGCACCGCCTCATTGCCTTCCTTCAGAATTTCTTGCCTTTACCTTTATCTGCAGTAAGAGGAAATGCAACTAATAAGCAAAAAGCTTAGTAAGTACTATCTAGCTCACAAAATCTCGAAAATGTGCAAACATGCTTTTTAAACAATGTGAAATCACATGAGATACTTTTATGCTTAAAAGAAAACTAACCATGTATACTCAAGCATTAATAAGTCTCAACTTACTTGTTCTTGGCTTAACTTGAACTTTAGCAATTCTTTAACTTTAAATCTTCCTTTGACTTTTAGAAAACTTCTTTAAACTTTAGAAAACTTTGCTAAAGCATATACTTGAAAATAATAATCACTTGGATCCACTTAAGACGTAAGTACCATCTTATGCGCGTTCCCTAAAAGGTTGGGGTAGCGAGCCACCAATCCTAATAGAGCAGACCTTGGCCTACCAGGGCCAAGACCTTGGAATTGGACACCTGGATTTCTTTAACGACGCCCTTGGACGCCGGGTAGTGGCCTTAGAAAATAAAATACTTACTTTTTCTTATCTTGAATGCCTTGGCATTTTAACGAGCACCTTGTGTGCCCAAATCCCTAAGTCTTGACTTTTGGGGATTTCTTAAGGCCTTGGCCTTTTCTTTTCTTATCTTTATCTTCTCTTTTCTTTTCTCATAACTTTTCTTAGACCCTAATCTCATATAGGATACTCAATTAAATTCATACAAGCATGAATTAAACTAGAATTACATGCAAAAATCATAACTAAAGGAAAATTGCATTTTTAACTTTCTAATGGGAAAACTCGCGGAAAAACCGCCTCTTACTGCAGGTGAGCAGTACATACCTTGATATCTTGGACTTACAACCAAAATTGACGTCTAGGGCTTGGGAGAAACTTAAGATCTCGATGAACCGTTCGCGCCTACGCGTTCCTCTCGTCGAGACGAACGAAACGCCCCGTACTCCTCGAATCTTCCTTGGCCGGCGCCCCCTTAGAAAAGGGGAGGAGGTCTTGGGCGTGCGCACAAGAGAGGGAGAGGGCGGCGTGTGTGCGTGCGGCTTGGGTGAGGGAGAGGAGAGAAATAAAAAAAATTTCTCTCTTTAATTACCTATTTATACTTAGGGTATTTAAGTCCAACTTATAACTTAACTTAATATTTCTCTATTTTCTTTCAGCACACCCCTGCTGGGGCTCCTGGTTACCCCTACTAACTTAAGTCATTGATCTCATGGGAGGTCTGGGTTCAAAACTCATCCAGGCAACTTTTTGCCGAAAATTCTATTTCTTTTAATAAAATACTAAACGGACTCGGAAAATTCCCTAAAAATATTCAAAAAATTCCTAAAAATATCTAGAATATTTCTAAAACATTTCTAACTAATTTCAAGGACTTTAAGGACTTAAAGTGGAAATTTTGGGGCGTTACAATCTCCCATACCTTATGAAAAGTTCGTCCTCGAACTTAGAATAATTCTGGATATCTTTCTCTCATGCTGTCCTCACGTTCCCAAGTAGCCTCCTCAAGCTGTTGATTCTGCCAGATGACCTTCACTAGTGGCACTTCTTTGTTTCTTAATCTTTTAACTGCTTTGTCCACTATCTGTGTCGGTCTGCTCTCATAGCTAAGATCTTCTTGGATTTGTACTGACTGAGGCTGAATCACTTGGCTAGGGTCGTGAATACACTTCTTTAGCATAGAGACATGAAAGGTACTGTGGATAGCTGACATATCCTCTGGCAAGTCCAACTCATATGCTACCTTACCAACCATCTTTATAATCTTGTAGGGTCCTATGTAGCGAGGGCTTAGCTTGCCCTTTTTGCCAAATCTCATCACTCCCTTCATAGGAGCGACCTTGAGGAATACTGAATCTCCAACTTGGAATTCAAGTGGCCTACGGCATGTGTCAGCATAACTTTTCTGTCTACTCTGGGCAGTCTCAATCCTCTGGTGGATCGTCTGGATAGCCTGAGTGGTCTCATCTATAAGCTCAGTCTGGCTGCCTAGTCCTGACTCCATCTCTTTCTTCTCACCAGCTTCTTGCCAACATATGGGTGATCTGCATTTCCTGCCATACAATGCCTCATAAGGTGCCATCCTTATGGTGGCCTGATAGCTATTGTTGTAGGCAAACTCAGCTAAGCACAAAAATTTGCACCAACTGCCTTTAAAGTCCAACGCACAAGCCCTGAGCATGTCTTCTAAAATCTGATTTACTCTCTCTGTTTGTCCATCTGTCTGGGGATGGAAAGCTGTGCTGAACTGAAGTCTGGTGCCTAGGGCGTCCTGAACACACCTCCAAAAATGGGAGATGAACCGCCCATCTCTGTTAGAAACGATCGACTTCGGAACTCCGTGAAGCCTGATCACTTCTTTCACGTACAGCTGTGCTAACTACTCTACCGAATGCGATAACTTGATGGCTAGGAAGTGGGCAGACTTGGTCAATCTGTCCACTATCACCCATATTGCATCTTGTCCATGGGTGGTCCTTGGGAGACCTGTGATAAAATCAATGGATATCTCTTCCCACTTCCACTCTGGGATGGGAAGAGGCTGCAGAACTCCTCCTGGTCTCTGGTGTTCTGCTTTGACTCTCTGGCAGGTCAAGCAGGTACTGATATATCTGGCCACGTCTCGCTTGAGTCCAGACCACCAGAACCTCTTCTTTAAATCTTGATACATCTTGGTAGAACCAGGATGCATAGAGTACGGGGTACTGTGGGCTTCTTCTAAAATATTCTTTCTTAGTTCCTCATCATTGGGGATGCAAAGGCGGTCTCCAAGATAGAGGGTGCCGCTGTCTGATACTCGAAACTCTGAATTTTCTGCCTCTTGGATCTCCTGCTTGATCTTCTGGATCTCTGGGTCTTGACTTTGCTTTCTTTGTATATCCACAAGCAGGGTTGACTCTAGAGTAAATGCAGAAAGTTGCCCAATTATTACCTCGACTCCAAAATCCTTTATCTCTTTCTGAAGTGGTAGAGACAGTGATGATAGGGACATCAGTGTGGCACAGGATTTTCTACTCAGTGCATCTGCCACTTTATTAGCTTTACCTGGGTGGTAGAGGATTTCACAGTCATAATCTTTGACCAACTCTAGCCACCTGCGCTGCCTCATATTCAGATCCTTCTGAGTGAAGAAGTACTTCAAACTCTGATGGTCTGTGAAGATTCTGCACTGCCACTCCATACAGGTAGTGTCTCCAGAGCTTCAGTGT